>CM061065.1:51377113-51940247 GCA_030762895.1 Sophora flavescens | reverse complement strand
TTTCTTGGCTCATTGGCAAAACTGAAACATAGTATCGATATTCTCCCATTGAATAGGACTCCAGGATGCTTGGCGAACCTTTCCCATCACGTTTCCCTCTCATCATTATGCCATCTAAGATTCTTTCGCATCTTTCCCATTGGCAAACAATCGTCAACCTTGAATTATTGGAAGATACCACAACACCTTGGCGAGAGGACCTTTTTCTCACATCATCAAGATCATCATCATCATCACCACCCTTCACTTTGTATCGTGATAACCCACATTTGGGGGCAATCGTGGATTGTCTTCATGAACACCGGTGTACAATATGCAATCATTGGGGCATCGTGTATCTTCTTATACTCCATACCCATAGGACACAATACCTTCTTGGCCCCTCATAGTTACGGTCAGGCAATGTGTTGTCCTCCGGAAGCAAGTGTTTCAACACTTTAAGCAATTCCGGGAAGCTTTTATCGGTCCCGCCATTTCTCGCCTTCACACAAAACCAATTTTAGCATCGCCGACAACCGTGTATGAGTGGTACACCTCTGGATATAAAGGGTTATCCGCATCACCGCACAACCTATCATACACAGAGCTCGATAAAAAGATTCTTGTCCAATATCACGGGATCATGTCCTCTACTCGATCATCCTCCCTCCATCTACGTCAACGTCCTCACTTTGGGAGACACTTGCCGTACTACTCAACAACACATCACCATGCCATATCCATCTTGTATAACTCAGGCAAATCCCTTCACAAATCAAATGAGTACGTATATCCTTCACCGTACATTTCCTCGTATTCAAACACTTGACACAAGGACAACAGAACATTCCATTACTATTAGGAACATTCCTTTGAGCAAATTCTATCAATTCTCCCACCCCCTTCAAATACTCGGACTAGTGCGACTTACAAACCATCCAACTACGATCCATAACTAGATAGGTCCTGTAGATATACAAAACATATATCCAATATAAGGACAATACGGGAGATTGAAAACTATAGTTTTTGAAGATTGCTAAGCATTGGTCACGGCCCGGCTGATGTCCATCACGACCGTAACGCGTGCAATCAACCTGCATCACGGCAGAATCGAGTCACGCCTAGCCGTGATGGGCATCATGGCGTGACGATCAACCAGCGAAGCAACATGCACCAAACCAAAAATAGAGACGTACATTCCAAACAACTCCAAACTCACGGTTTTAAGTTTCAACTCATCGAGACTACAGTTTCAACATACACTCAAAACCAAAAATAAAAAAATGTGCCCTAAAGACTCACCGAAATAGGTGCTCGCGTGGTGGTGGGAGAGGGAGCTCAGTGGTGGCCAACGTCGATGTGTCGGCGAAGCAGAGGACAAGGAGAGTTAGTGCGCGGGAAGGGGGTAAAAGAGAGGATGTCAAGTTATTGCATGCAAAGAATGAGTGGGAAAGACAGGTTAGAGTTAAGAGTTTTCGACGGTGGTGGCGAAGAAGCTCTAGCGGTGGTTGCGGTGGAGATGAGCGCAGATTAGGCAGAATGAGGGTGAGTGAGAGTTGAGAGTGACAGGTGAGCGTGATGAAAAGAGAAGAAACGAGAGATGTCAAATTATTGCAAAGAATGAATGGAAAGACAGAAATAGGGTTAATAGTGTACCTCACGGTGGTGGCGAAGAAGCCCTCGCGGTGGTTGCGGTGGAGATGAGCTCGTGATTAGGGCAGAGAGAGTGAGGGTTGAGAGTGAGGAAAAGAAAAAAGAGACGCGGCTGAGTCGAAGTGCGGAAGGCGCGTGGTGTAAACCAAAAATAAAACAACATTTGGCGTCGGTTGTTTGTAAAGAGTGACATTAAGGTCGTATATTTAACGTCAATTGTCTTAAGAAAGGGCGTTAAAAATGTATACCTTTATCCAAAAACATTAATTTCTTTGACTATTTATTTAATTGAAGTAAAATAAAACTTTTAACGTCAGTTGTATTAAACAACCGAGCGTTAAAAATAAATATTTTATATATTAAAAGCACTTTTAACGTCAGTTTTGAAGACAACTGGGCGTTAAAAGTGTATACCTGCAAAAAAATTCATTCCTTTGACTACTGTGCAACCTTATGCACCTTGAAACTTAATCCTCTTAATGAGCATTAAGTTAATAGATAAGTTTTCAAGAAAATCAGAGAGACTCTATTCTCTATATAAAAATTCCATTCTTACGTATCGAGTATGTAAATACACCCTCTTCTTTCCTCTATATTTCGTATGTTTTCTATTCCTTCACAATATGGTTCTATCACATTTGATACTGTTGTTATTTCTTCCTATACCTATACTTAAAGGTCTCTGTCTTAATGGTCAAAAACTTACGAGATTGAGTAAATCACATAATATGACTCCCTCACTTTATTCCATCTCCTCCCAGCGATGGTGGATAAAGCACGGATGGAGCATCAAGGACTTCAAATGAGCGGGGAGGATCGATGCATCCATTGGAGTTTTGAGACAGAACGAGAAGAAATTGATTTTGAAGCAGAAACTTTTTAATATTTTAGTGCTATGTTGCAGAAATTTTTTATCTTTTAATCATGTAATTGTAACTTATGAATCGCTTCAATGAGATACGATTTGATTATACATATAACACTTTTATGTTAATTGTTTATTTATTTTAATTTTCACAAGAATATGTTTACTAATTCAAGCTAATTAATGAGGGATTAAAAATAAACTTGTTTAATATTTACACAAGTTCTTTACACAAGCGATGTAAATAGTGATTTAATATTTACAAATTGCCACCACCTCATTTTTAACGTCAACTTAATTTATGACTTGTCAAGTTCCGTATATTACATTATTTCCAATATTCATTCTGCACGTTTATAATTTATAGGATTATTTATGTTAGCTATTTATTATACTGAAGTAAAAAACCACACTTTTAACGTCAGTTGTATAAAAAACTGACGTTAAAAATAAATATGATTGCCAAATTGCCACCACCTCATTTTTAACGTCAACTTAATTTATGACTGCCAAGTTCCCGTATATTATTATTTCCAATATTCATTCTGAACGTTTATAATTTATAGGATTATTTACGTCAGCTATTTATTATACTGAAGTAAAAACCACACTTTTAACGTCAGTTGTATGAAAACGCGACGTTAAAAATAAAAATTTTTTATTTTAAAAACACTTTTAACGTCAGTTGTATTAAACAACTGACGTTAAAGGTGTATAAGTTTCTGCAAGAATTCATTCCTTTGACTACTGTGCTACTTACCCATGCACCTTGTAACTTAATCCTCTTAATGAGCATTAAGTTTATAGGTAAGTTTTCAAGAAAATCAGAATAGCTTAGTAACTTCATCCCCTGCTCCTATAAATAGCTTCCTTCCATCCTTTTAATTTTCTGCTTCACAATATGGCTCTGCCGTGGAGATTAACTTCATCACTCTTTCTTCCTATTCCTAGACTCGAAGGTCTTTGTCTTAATGGTCAAACAACTTCTGAGGTTGTGTAAATCACATAACATGGGTGATAAGGTTGTGTAAATCACATAGTGTGAGTTGCTCACTTTATCATCTTTCCGGAGAATCGGCAGCTACAGCACCAAAACGTCAGCTTTGGAAGCAAATGACTGTTCCAAGGCCATTGCTGAAACAGATCGGGTGCACCCTTGCTCAGCCGCTCTGGAAAACTCGTGTCCGCCGACTCTCCTCTCTTGCTTACCCGTGAAGGGAACGAAGCCTCAACAAATGTTTAGGATTTTAAACCCTTTCAATGTAACTTTTATAGGATTTTAAACCCTATCAATGTAACTTTTTATAGGATTTTAAACCCTTTCAATGAATGAGATCCGGTTTGGGTTATTGATTCAACTTATACTTCGCACATATATTTTAGTTTTCAAAATAGAAACACAAAACATCAAAGCAATTGTGAAACTGAAACTTTGAGGAAGGCAATGTGGAAGGGTACGTATACTAGATAAAAAAAATGATTAAAATAACCTTTACGCGTCGTTGATGAAAAAGCGAAGTTAAAAGTGAAGTGACTCACTTTTACGTCGGTTCAATGAAGAAGTGGCGTTAAAGGTTCACTTACGTCGATTGTTTATTGAACTGGCGTTAAAAGTGCGTCACTTCACTTTTAACGTCGATCCTTAAAACAACAGCGTTAAAATTGAATTAATGAAGTCTGATATTTACAAAACTGCCACCGCCTCCTTTTAAACGTCTAGCTTTTGGTTACCTGACGTAACCCTTTACCGTCTAATGTATATTTTCCAGTAGTGTATGTGGCGTGCAAATGTAACCGTTCAGTACAACTTCATTCAAGCCTATACTTTTGTGAAAGCTGCAAGGTTCTTGTTTTTCAAGTTTCTACTAGGTATTCCTTATATTAATTTATTTAATGAATTAAATGTTTTTTTTTATTATCATGTGGCCAAACTTATTGTATTTTATTAATTTTTTAAATAACATATATTTACAGTACCAATATTCGGATAGGTTTTACTTTAAGAAGTGGTTTCGTTCGAGTGCCGAAAATAATATTCCAAAGCTTTCATATGTTCTCTACTTGTGTGGATAAGGCCTATGTTATAAAGTATATAACTTCGATCATAGGGATCAATTTCCAGTCGCATAGCCTCATAATAATTCTTTAAAGCTTCGCATAATTTCCTTCCGATTGAGCCGACATCCGATTACGGTCGTCATTCAATTCAAAGAATCTCCGTTCGAGCCGTACATGAGATTGTCACCTCATACGGCTCCTCGTTTATGTGTATAATGAAATGAGAAAAAATAAATACATAAAATCAAAAAAGATTGCAGTATTCTCATTATCAATGAAGCGGGGCTAGTGTTTTTACAAGAAATCTCTAGCCAACCTTCCTGTAAAAGAACTTTTCTTAACATCAATTATGATGGTACTGGATAAAAAAATAAGCTAACTCCAACAATATCTTTGTCCTCAACGCCGCAATTTCCCGGATTAGTCACTTCAACGAGTCTTCGATGGTTATATGGGTATCCAAAATACGAACGAGATGGATGTTTGTTGTCCTAACCATTCTTGTTAGTCCCGATACCAAAAGGGAAGGAAGGATATTTTTTTACAAAGTTTTCTTTCGTGTTGTTGATTTCTAAGCGTAGTGCTTCTTCCCCCTGGCCGCCGCCTATTGGTACTAGTGAAGTAGGGTTGACCTAACTACTCCATTAGGTATAGGTCTAACCTTTCGCTTAATACTATAAAAAACCTAAAATTGAAGCATATGAGGCTGCATTAATCGGGGATACATGACTGAAGGAATTAATCAATCGTTTTATTTACAAATTTCACCTTCAGCAAGCGTCGGTTTTTTCAATTTTTTTTCTTTCTCTCCAAAGAATATGTATTTTTCCTAAGACTGAGATCGGTAAATGTAAAAAAATAATAATAACAATCAAATCGCACCATCTCTGTAATAAGTGAATGCCTCTTTTTCTCCTGAAGTTGTCGGAATTATTCGTAATAAGATATTGGCTACAATTGAAAAGGTCTTATCAATAAAATTTCCATTTATCCGAGATCTAGGCATAGGCAGTAATCCATTCTATAATTTATTTATCGCGCGAGAAAAGAAAATAATCCCACAAACAAAGGAATTGTAAATACCGTACGAAATAACGTAAAAACAAACTCATTAAGATGTGAGGAATTGGTTTGTGAGTCAATGATGGTATGTATCGAATGGTCTATTTAAATGTCTAACTGGTTTTATTTTTGGTTTGTGTTCTCCCTAATTTTTGGTGGCTCATCTTTATGTTGTGCAGGATGTTGGTGAGAAGGGTTATCCAAGTGTGTTTGATTCTCTGATTGGGAAGAAAATGACATTTAAAATTGAAAAGAAGGCTGAAGATGGGAGGCAGTTTGATAGTGCATATCCTGTTAGGAAAGTATGTACTGATAGTGATATAATAGCTATGTTTGAGTTGCCAGGAGCTGACCTGACGCCAACAAAGGTTTTCCTTGCGTTTTTATTTAATTATATTCAAAAAATTGTTTTCATTAAGTTTTCATTAGTTTTTTGCTTTAAATTCATATTCATTGAATTGCCTTCAACGATATCTCTTAAATTCTATTATTTAATTAATGTGATATAATTATTTCCATTTATTTGTGTTATTTATTAAGACTATTTTGTTTATAATGTTTGTAACTTATACCACTTTTAATTTTGAGTCATCTTCAATTTTCATGGAGAACAACTTTTATTTTTTTGCTTGTCATAAGGTTTTGAGTTTAGGGTTTAGTTTTAGCAATATCTAGATATTTTTGTACCAAGTCATAATGCTAAAATGATAATGAAAGAAATGTGTGGTGGAGGTGTATCTAGGGAGGATGTGGCCGTGTGTGTATCACATGGAGGAAGGAGAAGTCAATTTGGTTTTGTCTTGGTTAATAACCTTAGGTAGTAACCATAGTTTTAGGTTAGGTTAGAAAATAACTTAAAATACTTAGGTGTCTTCATAACCATCATGATCATGTAGAATGAAGTGAAAGAATGCCTGTTCAAGAGGCTTGATCGAATTTCATGGACCATGGAGCAAGAGGAAGAGAATTTGAACACAAACACTTAGCATCTGCAAGATAATGATTCGCTACTTTTCATTTATGACTTTGGTGATTCACCATTTTTTATTTATGGTCATTTATGACTACCGGTGACTCACTAGGTGACTCATGTAGGTGAGTTGTCCAAGTTGAATCATCATTCCTGTCTTTCGATACCCGATTAGGTTTTCCGCCCGTTTTTCACTAAAATTTCACCCGATAAAATAAAATATTTTATTTTTGAGTTGAAATTCTCGAAATATATTTTGTCCCTAACAAGTGGCAAGATTTTGAAATTTTTTGTTTTCGGGCCCGAAATTAGAAGGTCTCAACTATGATTTTGTTTTCCTCAAAATTATTTTCTAGATCCCCGGTAATAATATAAAATATAATTACCGTTCAAGATACGAGAAAACGGGGTGTTACAGTCCATGCCTACTCATTCCATCATGCCTATAACTTCACCACATGTACTTCACATCACCACCATATCACTCGACTTCTAACATACTAGATGCACCCGACCCTTTGATTGAGCAAATACAGAACACCCCAATTTTCTCTCCCCGGATACGATGGAATGAGTATTGACTTGAACGTTGACTTCTTCGCAGCTTGTAGACTCTAGCTCCGCAAGTGAAGGCCCAGTTCAAGTTGATCCAAATGTCAGAAGAAATCCACGTCGAGAGGCTCGGGGTAAATGGCGACAATGCATCTTGACTCTCGTTCAGCAGGATGATGATGATGCTCAGTAGTTACTTTACAGTTTCATTTTAATTACGTAAAACATTATCTATTTGATATTTTGTACTTCATGGATTTATTTGATATTTTGCTTCGTTAAATTTTGGTATCGTCTAGAATTTGTTGCATTTATACCATAACTACACACAGTAAGTATATATAATAAATGGTAAACAACGTCCCAGCATTAGATTTATCATATGGAAAAACAATTTCTGATATGCCGTAGCATTAGATTTATTAAAACAAAGCATAACGACCAAACATAACCGGATGAAATCTAAATATTATCTTCCCTACCAACTCCTCCACTTCCTGATCCTCTTGCTCGTTGAGGGCAGTGGCGCCAGTTATGACCCTGAGACCTTCACAATCCACATCATTGGCTCGGTTGTGACTCAAACCAGTCCATCTAATTACGAATTTGGGTTGACTTGGGTCTCCCTTTTGGATGTAGCATCGGCACATCCGGCACTAAGGTCCACGGTTGCTGTAACTTGCATATTTCTTCGTCATTTCTGTCCAGAAACCATTGGGGAGAGTAAACGTTAATGATGCTAGGCCATTTGTATATATCATTAACATACTGAGAATAGTCGAGATTCACGGCCTCACATGCAGCAATCACATGTGAACATGGCAAGTGAAATGTATGGAATCTTCCACACTGACAATATTTCGTTTGTAAGTTGACCCTCCAACTGTGACCCCCTCTAGGTGACAGGATTGAAAGCCTCTTCTACCTTAAATCGTAGATTCTAGAAGTCATATCGGTGGACCTGATGAGAAGAAGCATATTCTTGCTATTTCTGGATCGACTTCAATGCCTTGTCAGAATACAATTGACCAAAACTAAGCTTGAATCTTGAAGCTGCACCCCTCTGAACAAAATATTCGACGATCCTACCGTATGTACACTTAACCAAAGCTGTGATTGGAAAATTTCTAGCACCCTTTAAAATTTTATTCACACATTTGGACAAGTTCGTTGTCATGTGTCCAAACCGACAACCACCATCATCATAAGCCAATGACCATTTCTTCTTCCTAATACCTCCAATCCACCTTTGTATTTTAGGACTAGTTTCACGAAATTTCTCGATCTTCCGATCAAAGTTTATCTTGCATGTTGTATACCCTATACGAAAACGTCAAATTATTTACGTCACCATATTATTCAGGTAAAAAAATAAATAAATGATGTAGTTTGAAAAACACATACCTAGAGTCATCAGTTCCTCCTTCAACTTTGCATTCTTGAATCTATGGTTGAAATTATTGGCAATATGTCGAAGATAGTATACATGATAAGCATTTGGAGGCCGCCAACCTAGGTGAGGATTCGAAATGACTGATTTCATGCTTTGGTGTCTATCGGAGAACAGACATATACCCATCTTATTCATAACATGTTCTCGGATCAATGCCAAAAACCACAACCAAGCATCTAGTGTTTCTCCTTCCACAATAGCAAAAGCAAGTAGCAGCACCTGGTTGTTTCCATCCTGTATTGTGGCAACCAACAGTGTGCCACGATACTTTCCATACAGAAATGTATCATCAACTTGTATTATTGGCTTGCAGTGATTGCATCAGAACATTGTTTAAACGACCATAAAACACGATGAAATATGCGATACCGGTTGCTCACATGGTTACCCACCATATACTGAAGTGGGACAAAACCACCAGGAACTACCGATGAAACCGGAGCTGTAACAATTCCAGGTGACGCCAAAGTGGACATAACTATATTGGAGCCCTGTTCAACCTCGTCCTCAATGTCCGACGAACCACTACTTGGTATATCATCTTCCTCATCACCTTCGTTTAACTCAACCTCCATATCGCTCGCCTAATCTTCATCTTCGTCATCTGCATATGACCCAAGGTTTACCGGCATATTTTGTATCTCGAAATTACTATCCAATGACGGTACAGGGAATGTGGAACTGTGCAACATTAATATGAGCGTACAAATCAAGTGTTGACATCCAAGAATTTTGGTAAAATCCATTCAACATGCACTCCATGTGAGTGTTGGTGGGAACAAATAGTGAGAAGTTATTTTATCTTTACTTGAAAAAAAATGTTTTGAAAAGGAGGGATCTATTAAATCCCTCACCAGTGAGGGAGCTAAAAAAAGGTAGTAGCAAGTTTACATATGATCTTGTGTATAAATTTAAAGTTTCAATGGTACGTGTGACCATGTAAAGCAAGCCTCGCATGTATTTTGCAATGAAAAAAGAAGGTCGTCGAAGACGTAGGTAGTTCCGAAGCTCTATATCATTTTCCCAGCTAGGTAGTATGTTAAGGAGTAGATGCCCCCTATGATAAGCTTAAACATGTAATGTTACTCACATATTTAAAAGTTTGAAGTTTCATTCATTTATCATTGTTCATACATTATTATTGATCTCTTGATCTATATTATGAGTATAGATTTATATGCCCATTGAGGACGCTGATGGACATTGGTACTTGATGGTTGCCTCAATTCAAGACAAGATATTGTACTGCATGGATCCTTAATTTGAAAAGGAGAATGAGTTTCCTTGGCAACAAAAAATTATGGACTTGGTAACATACATGTGCCAATTATATTTTTTATACTTTCACATTACTGTGTCAATGGACCTCATATGTAAAGTTCAAATTGCAGTGGGTGGTCATCACTAGAATCATACAACCACTACACCACTTCCCACAAAACTATCTCCCTCAAGCACTTTATGCTGATAACCGGGATTTGTCTGAACCCATTGGACGCGTAACCCGTTCTTAGGATGAACCTTGCAATGGATTTGTTACTTGGTGGCCATAATGAAAACAAACAGTAGCTGGAGAAAAATGCAAATCATATGAAGATGAGATGGGTTCATATTAAATTTGTACTTGGGACTAATATGTACTTAGGACTATTATGCAGAGTACTTAGCATAACTATTTAGAAAAATCATTTTTTGCCAGTGACGAAAACAGAGACCTTCTCACAGTGGGTGAACACAGTGAATGAACGTTAATGCGCCATTTTAATGATGTATTATCCTTTAAATATCAATATGACTGGAATTATTATGCTTAATGTGTCTCACTTCGTACGCTTGGCTTCATTGAGTGCAATTTTTTATTTACAGTCCAATTGCCACCATACAATAAACTGTATGCTTATTCATCACATATGCTTCATAATATAATGGGATAAATATTGTCAATGTAAACCCATATTACACATCTTAATATAATCATCAATGACTCCATTATACATAGCTTGTGCTTAATTTTTTTTTCTACATCAATTAACTCAGCAGTTAATTCGGAAGTGGACAAATGTTGTGTCCACTTATCACTACAACAGAAAAGGCTTTAGATAGCATTTCCGGATGCCTTTTAATAACGTTTGTAAGCACTATCTATGCCACCGCTATTAAAAGTCGTTAGCAAAGATAACATTTAAGAAGTGCTATTAAAAGATGACCTTAGATAGCGTTTTCGCGTACAAACGCTATCTAAAGGCTGACTTTAGATAGCGTTTGTAGGCGGAAACGCTATCTAAAGGCAGACTTTAGATAGCATTTGTTAATACAAACGCTATCTAAAGTCTGCCTTTAGATAGCGTTTGGAAGCGGAAACGCTATCTAAAGGCAGACTTTAGATAGCGTTTATATTAACAAATGCTATCTAAAGGCAGACTTTAGATAGCGTTTGTATTAACAAATGCTATCTAAAGGCAGACTTTAGATAGCGTTTGTACTATCTAAAGTCTGCCTTTAGATAGCATTTGTTAAAACAAACGCTATCTATTCCCTTATTTTTTTTTAGTTTACCTATTTTCTTAACTTTACCTCCATTCCTGCATATTGTTTATAAAAAATGGAAGGTTTACACAATGAAGCACAATCCAAATTATGGGTAGCAAATAAAACCCAGACACCTAAGTTACTTGTACCAAACCATATGCATATAACAAGCTACTTTGATAGAAAGTATTCCACCAAAAAACTGTGTAGCACCATCAATATATTGAACCCGTAATAATAAAGGCATATAGCAAATCTTCAAATCATCAAATGCTATACTCAATAGTCCCTATAGATGAAAGTGACCCAATTGCATACGCTCTAAGTCCGACCCAATTGCATACATATCGCTTAATATAATTTAACCAAGAATTGTTTCATCCATATACAGTACAATACAAAGTTTAGACAACAAGTGTAATCAAATAAACTTTTCAACAATATAGCGACACCAATCTTCCTTGACTTCAGATAGTTGAGCAGTGGAGTATGTGGAGCATTTGAAGTCAGGGAAGTAACACCCTCCTCTCTGAGACAGAATCCTCAGAGGGTAAAGAAGTAACACCAACAGTATCTACAACCTCATCGGGAAGAGAAGAAATTGTAGCTTGCACAGCTTCTTCTGGTTTCAACTTCCCGGACACGATAAAATGCCCCGCAAATGATATCAAGCAAGATCAAAATGCATATCCAGCAGGTTCTTTCTTTACTTTTTTAATTCTTTGACCCTAGAGAGAGGCCCTACTAAAACTACCTTGAAAGTATCAAAAGAGATGATGGTACAGTGATTCAAAGATAAGTCCAACCAATCTCGAAGCCGCACAGCAGGTTAACAATCTTGAATCAGAAACACCAAAGTAACATATGATAGATATCTATTAATATTAAGGTTGCAATATCATCATCCAGATCCAGTACTTCAATAGCACACAAATAGTCATGAATTTTTCTCAAAAAAAACTGCTGGGCGCATTTCTTCAACAGAGAGCAACCCCAAGCATGCCTCGCTCTCTACAATCTTCTCGAAGTTCAGTTTCTGAAAGAGAATCCACACCTTCTGCTTGAATCAATTTATCATCTTCCTTAATCCTAACAAAACAGGGGAAATGTTGCATGTGACACACAATTATGAGGTTGTATAGTTAAATGGAAATTTAAAGTGAAAAGGTAAACTATTTCATTGGGCTTTTGTCAATTACAATGCTAATCATAGTTATCTATAAGACTTGAAAATGAATGTTGTAGGATACAATAGCAGTTGGAAGCAATATTTTCTTATCAAATATGTTAAGGAGATTAAGATTGAACAAGGCCTACATTACAAACCCAATATCAGTACCAATCTTTTAGGGCCATAATTGTGAGGTTCAAGCCTGATGTATAAGATCCATTTCCTCCCTGGTCCAAAGTTTTAATAGATGGCTTGTAAAGTGTTCAGACCAAAAGGGGGAAGAAACAAAGGAAAGTTTTCCTCTTCAAATGATTTATTTTTAAAATTAAATTCATCTTCAAATGGTTAAACTTTAAACAAACGGAAAGAACAAATTATTGTAATAACTTAATCATGCATATGATCCCAATTTACAAAACTTAATAAACAGCATAAAACTCCAATCGGAACATAAAAACTAGAATTAGTAGGCCCAACTGCAATTCCACCCTAATTCTAGACACCAAACTGCACATATACTCTCAGTGGATTATTGAGAATTTGATTTTTGTTTGAGCCAAATCAGGTCATATATGCAATCGACTTGATCTAGTGGGATAAGACTTTGGTTGTTGCTTTGTTGTTGTAGCTACAAGTATAGGAATGTTCTTACTATATTTTTAATCTTCTTGTATTTACATTTGAATTATAGAATTCTACAGTGCTGAGGAAACAAGAGAATCTAAAGGAAAATGACAGGAGGAGAAAACAAGAGAGCGAGAGAGAATGTAGAGAAACTAGATCTGGAAACTGAAACTGAATGAACTGATTCTGAACCCTCAGGTTCTGGCACATATTCTAGATTCTAGAACAGACTCTATAACAGTCTAGAGTAGTAACAAACTAAGTACTCCAACTGAATCATACAGCTGGGGTCAGCTGTTACCACATCAGCATCACATAAGTTGGAGTATTTCTATACTCTAGTATTGAATTGCAAAATTTTCATAGGATTATTTGTTTTCTCATTATCTTTTCTTTTCTAATAACATACTAAGAGGAGGCGACCATATCGAATCTTTTCTAATGACAAATTATCTTTCTTATTAGAGAAGATAGAATTTTTTTTAAAAAAATTCGTTATTGTAATCAAGTTTTTACAATTAATTTTCATGGAAACTCCAACTTTCAATTAAAATTGGTAAAGAAAAATCTTATGTAAATTACTATGATAAAATGCATCTCACCTCTGTAAACGTCTTTGTAGCATATAACGCAAGTATGCATCAGTGCCGAAGGGGCTGATTCCCATGTACTTGCACATATTAACTAATCGTGGCCTATAAGCAGTAAAGATCAGGAATAAGTCATGATGCCAGCTCACAACTGAGACAAACAGCATATTGAAGCCAAACAAAGTTAAGAGACCAACCTGCTTATATTATCTAGAGTAAGTTCATCATTAAACAACTTAGCAAAGCCCAAAATTTCCTCATTATTGACACGTGAACCTCTTCTAATCTGCAGAAAGAAAAGGAGGGGGGCAAATGACAAACTAAACAAAAGCATTGAGCAGAAAGCTTGATAAGGAGTTCTTTAAACTGAAATTTTAACCATGTTTGCTGATAACATGTAAAATGAACTTTGCTGATAACAGAGTATGTTGGTTTCTGAATTTATACAAGAAAACACACACACAAACATGCAGTGCCTGTCCTCAGCAAACTGAGCAATTTATTATGTCATTTCCTTCCATGTGTTTCTTGAAACAAACCTGACGAGATTCTGCATATAGTGTTTTTTCTTCATATAAAACCCCAAACCCCTCAATTAGAATTTAAAAAAAAAACCCAGTATTCCAGAGATCAGGTGAAAGAATTCCAACCAAACATTAACAATTCCAAAAATAATAGCACATTCCAGAATACGGAGAATCACAAACAGGTGAAAGAAGTGAAAACGAGACCAAAGAAAAAAGAGGAGACAAACAAGAAAGGGAACCAGATCTAAAGCAACATGCAACCCCATGAAGTCAACATTTGCAATATTAAGAGAGCAAGAAGAATGTACCTAAAATCTGTTTGTGAGAGAACCGGGAATAAGAGCGTAATCTATAAACGATGAGAGAACCGGAGCTGTCAGTCTCCGCCTCAACGCAATCGTAAGGCGCATCGCACGACCGATTCTTCGAACTTCGTTTAATTTCGAATCGTTTACAATAACCGATGCTATCTCCTTCAAATTTGTGAGATCGAATTCAAAGATCCAAAACACATTAATTAAATTAAATAATCAATAATAATAATAAATTGAAATGGGTAGTTTGAAGATTCAGAAAGTTACGGTTCAATGTAGATGGAAGAGCTGGAGTAACAGATTGTGAAGGCGTAGGGTGATCTTTCATCTCAACGTCTTCGACAGTCATCTTCAACAAATTCTAATAGAATCACAGAATACTGTAAATATATAACAGTATGGTTGGAGGCGCACGAAGAGGGTTCGGATGCGGCGGTTTCCAGGGGTTTCAGACTTGGGTATTTCTCTGCGAAGTCAGTCAGAGTGAATGTATGCAGAAACTGAGAATGGAAGGATCAAACGCGCGCCGGAGTAGAAAATCAGCATACACCTAAGATAGCGTTTCTAATTTTAAACGCTATCTAAAGTGGATTTTATTTTATTTATTTATTGCAATTTCGAAAAGATAGCGTTTCGGTATGGAACCGCTATCTTAGGTGGTTAGTTAAGATAGCGCTTCCTAAAGGAAGCGCTATCTTTTCCTGCGACTTGACTTTTAATAGCGGTTCCTTAAGGAAACGCTATCTTAGGTGATACCTAAGATAGCGTTTCCTTAAGGAACCATTATTAAAAGTCCCCCCATCACTTTTAATAGCATTTCCGCACGGAAATGCTATAAAAGGTGTGCTATTAAAAGTCTAATATGTCGTAGTGTATACTTTGAAGGAAAATGCTAAGAACATATTCTTTATCACACTCTTTCTCAGCACACTCTCTATTATTGTATGAATTTCATGTGAGACCCACCAAAATACACACTAGTACATAAAATGCACTGAATAATAAATGGTGTTAACGGTATAATGCTAACAACACTCTACTTTGAATGGGGTGACACTTTCATTAAGACAAATGCCGGGGAAAGTGTTCCCAAATGGACACCTATTGAACCACAAAGGCGTCACTTATCATGTTAAGGACATGTTTTTTTAAAATTATTAAAACTCATTCTTATGGTCTCCATGCCAGACTCGTTGCATCTCAGAGCTCTTTGTAATTTGAACTTGGCAAAATGAGCAAGTACATATTCTATTGCACTAACAGTTCATTCACGCACATACATGGACTTAATCTGCTAATTCAATCAACGTTTCAAAAATTGACTACCATCACAGTGTTTGGTCAAGGACTTAACTATCCATGTAATGTTCGAAAGTTTTTGAACATGACAAGCAAAGATTGCTTGGTTATGAAGGACCATCTAGTTAAGTATTATGAATGTTCAATTATGCATGAGTCCTAACGTAGCAGTCTGAATATCAGAAAAGCTAGTCTTCAATGTCATAAAAGCCATTGAATTTTGTCCAACACACCCTACATGCAAGCACATGCATGGTGCATAGTCCACACATTCAAAAGTTTAATGATGTGTAGAATGGTGCAGGCTACTGCTTCGTTCGTGCAAGGCTAGATAAAGCTGAGTACAGCACCCTGCAGCTTTTCAGTCTTGCGAGGCAGATAAACAAGACGAGTCCTAAATAATTACTTCATGGACTACTACAGAAAATACAATAAATAGCCACTCTCAATAGCGTTTTAATGAGAAACGCTATCTAAAAGACGGCGGAAGACCTTTAATAACGCTTTCTTAAGAAAGCGCTATCTTAGGTTCCTCCTAAGATAGCGCTTTCTTAAGCAAATGCTGTTTATTCCTGATGGGTAGGAATGGATAGCACTTTCTTAAGAAAGTGTTATCTTAGGTATAAGAATGGACATCACTTTTTTTAAGAAATGCTGCCTATTCCTTTACCTAAGACCCTAAAAAAAACTGTCACCTCTCACGCAAATTTTTCCCACGCTCTCAAATTCGCGTACCACTACTCAAAACCTTGCTAAGTATCCATGCTTGCGACTTCTACGACGACGCACACTCAAAGTCAAAACCTTGCTCACCACTGCTCACGACTTCTACGACGGCGCACCACTGCTCGCGACTTCCACCGCGCCGCCTGTGTCTCCCTTCGTCGCGCGTCGAGTCGAACCAAAGCTGCGCCGTCTTTCACCACCACCACACAACCGCGCGCCGTCTCTCACCACCACTATACAACCACGCGACGTTTCACGCAGAGAGAGTACAGAATGTTTGCGCCTTCTCCAGGTAATCCCTATTTCCTTCACTCACTTGGAGCCCGCTTCTTCCCTCACCGTAGTTAACAAAATCGCTGGTCAATATATGGGAAAGACACTAATTAACACCCGATACTCAACCATTTTGCTTCCACCACTTCGAGAAAGGGTGAAGACCCATTTTGGTCCCTGACAAATATAGCGTGGGTCATTTTAGTCCCTAACAAAAAAAAAGTGTTTCGTTAGTCCCTAACAATCACTAACGTGGGACACGTTAGTCCCTCAGTTGACTTGCGAGTGTCAGCCCCCGTTAGTTGGCTTACGTGGCAGTTAATTCATCCTACGTGACTATTAAGTATGCCCCGTTGGAATTTTATTTATTTTTCAATTTTTTTCCTTTTCAAAGGACCAAAACGATGTCGTTTTGGTCCTATTTTGTATCTGTCCCTGAAACCTCTCTCCTCCAGTCCTCCTATCTTCTTCATCGGCTCATCTTTGTCTTTCATCATTTGCTGAACCGCTCTATACGCGCCACCGCACCCATCGACTCCATCTCATCCATCACCAACTCAATCTTCCCCACCATATCTCCATGCCTAACCTCACACCTTCCCTCTCGCAACCTCAATACAAACACCAACATCTTCCTCCAAAAACTTGCAGTTAAAGAACTGTTCCGCTGCCATAGGCCACCCAAGAATCGGAACCCAACGAGTTAGCGATTCCACCACCGAGTTCTACCCACAATGACTCAAAAGCAGAGACACATCATCGTGTAACAGAACCTCAACTTGGGGTGCCCAATCATGCACTATCAAACCCTTCTTCGATTCCACAACCTTCTCCGAAAACCCTTATGGGAACCACTCTTTTGTAACTTCGACTTTTTCCATATTATAATATCTTCAAGGGACTAAGCAACAGAGGATGTTATTCAATGGGTGGAGGTTAGGAGGGAGAAGAGGGGAGTGGTGAGGAAGAAGAGGAAGATAAAGAACGAGATCCCGTCGACCTTGGGTTTGAACACAGATATGAGATTTGGAATTGGAATTGTAATTGGAATTGCCGTTGTTGGAGAAGAACTCGTCCTTCGATGCGAACGCGATTCCCAACGTGAATCTGTAGGATATCTGAACCGTGGTATCCATACACAAAGAGAATGCTCTGTTATTGTCACCTGCGAACACCGGTAACGCCGCTGCTAGAAGTGCTAGTGTTATTGTCGCCGTGAGTGCCGATGACGTTGTAACTTGTCTTCCGAGAACCGCCATGGTTTAGAGTTTTTGCGAAGACCACACACATGGAGTCGATGGGTGCGGTGGCGAATTTAGTTTTCTCTTGTTAACTTATGCCGTTCATTTGGTTAAAGATTAGGGTTCTTGTTTGAGGTTGCAGTAAAGAAAAGGAAGAAGATGAAGGAGCTGAACAAAATGGACCCAAAATGACGTCGTTTTGGTCCTTTGAAAGGAAAAAAAAATTTAAAAAATGAAAATCCAACAAGGCATAGTTAACGGCCAGCTAGGTTAAATTAACGGCCACGTCAACGATCTAACGGAGACTGACACACGTAAGTCAACTCAGGGACTAACGTGTCACACGTTAGTGATTTCCAGGGACTAACGGAGCACTTTATTTTTTGTCATGGACTAAAATGGGCCACACAATATTTGTCAGGGACCAAAATGGGCATTTACCCCTTCGAGAAATTACCATTTATTGAATAATAACATGTAAGAGTAAATGTCAAGCAGTTCCCTTTCTGTTTCTGGAGATGATGTTGATATCTATGTAACTGAGACAATAGAAAGTTATGGTCTTTCTTTCAAGAAACTCATCTAAATGTTACATGATAGGGTCAAACTCAACATTGATAATATATGAGAAGTACCTGTCGGCCTCCTGAGGAGTAACATGATGATACTAAACGATGATGGAGAATGGGTGACTAAGACGACAATGATGGAGTGACTGAGACTACGGAGAAGACATAGTGCCTGTTTAGAATCACGATGGGAACAATGCTCATCGAGAAAGCTACTATTTGTAGCTTCATAAAAATTGCGGTGGACATGGTTGGTGGACTGCAACCAAACAGTACAATACGTGGTTAACTGGTTAAGACAACGAGACGAATTCGAAGAACCAATTTTAACCAATGAATCGGATGGTTAACCAGTTTTGCCAGTCTTAATCGATGAACTGTCAGTTTTAACTCCCCTGAATATATGTTTATTGACTAACACATTAATTTAACTAAATTAATTAAGTAATTTACAATAATATTCATATAAAATAATACTCTACTTAAGATATCAAATAATACACCCCTCAATATAATTTTATTTTTTTACACGTTAAATTAACAAATTTAATTAATAATTTATAGTAATTTTATTATTTTCAATATAATCAACTCTGTGCAATCATTTCATTAGATAATTTTAAATTCATTTTATTTTATACATAATATATAATTTATGAAATTTGAGTACAATAGCAGTCTTATCATGATTTTATTTTTAAATCGTGTGGCAACAAAATCATGAATAATTATCCACATGACTACAACTACAAGCATCGTTTTTATCAAAAAATTGACTACCATCAGTGTTTTGTCAAGGACTTAACTATCCGTGTAATGTTCGAAAGTTTTTAAAAGTGCAAGCAAAGATTGCTCGGTCATGAAGGGCCATTTAGTTAATTAAATTTTTTTTTTTTGGTAAACATTTAATTAAGTATTTTGAATGTTCAATTATGAGTCCCAGCTTAGCAGCCTGCAGATCGGATCCGGATTTTAATGTATTTAAAAGAAAAAAAATGAAAGAAAAAATAAGAGATAAAAATTAAAAAAATAACAAAAAAAGAAAAAAAAAAAGTCAGATGATTTTCAACTAAAAAAAAATTTAGATTCTCCAAGATCAGAAAAACTAATCTTCAATATCATAAAAATCATTGAATTTTGCCCAACACACCCACGTACAACCACATGTATAGTGTTTGATATCATCGTGCAAGGCTAGATAAAGCTGAGTACATCACCCTCAGCGTTTCAGTCCTGCGAGGCAGATAAACAAGACCAGTCCTCATTATAACTTCATTGACTTGAAGAAGAAGCATTCAAATTTACATCACGCTTGGTGTTGCAGAGGGAATCAAGACTAGTCCTAATTAATAATTACTTCTTGGACTTAAAGTACTACGTACAAGAAATGTGAATAATAGTGACGGAAAGTTACCGACAAGCATGTCTAGCGTGTATATTAGCATTTTTCTATTTTACTCCCTCCAATTTATAATATAAAAATCAACACCCTTGCAGAGGGAATCAAGACTAATCCTGATTAATAATTACTTCTTGGACTTACAGTACTACGTACAAGAAATGTGAATAATAGTGACGGAAAGTTACCGACAATCATGTCTAGCGTGTATATTAACATTTTTTATTTTACTCCCTCCAATTTATAATATAAAAATCACAAAATCCTAAAACACATTGATTAAAAAAATATATTGAAATAAGTTAATTATAATTAATAATAATATAAATATCTAAAAATATTTATTCTAATTTTAATTAATATTCTGATGTCTATAATTAATGACAGTAATTAATAACGATAATATTAAAAATTAGTATTTAATATATATGAAAATTGATACATATTTCTTATATTTTAAATCCAAAAAAATGACTCATTTATTTCTTATATTATGGATTAGGAGAGTATCATGTTGTTGATTCTATATTAGCATTTTTTTCTATATAATATCATGTTGATTCTAATATCATATCACTTCTTAATTGTGTTAATTATAGAATGCTCTGGTTTAGTTGTTATCATAATTTTTAATCAGACCCTTAAAATTTATAAGTTCTTAAATAGGCTCTTATAATTTAAAAAAAAATTAAAAGTCTAATATAATTCTTAAATATGTTGAATAAAATTAAACTAATTATAAAAAATTGATTAATTTAATTATAATAAATTGATTATGGCTTTTTCCTATTACAAGATAGTAAAAATAAACAACATGACAAGAATCTGCTAGCTTCTCGCTATCTGGCCCACAGAAAACGGTAAAAGGGAATGTGAGGAGGTTCGATGGCTGTTCCATGAAGATTGCATATGGTTGGATAGTGGTTATGCAACGCCAACATGGCAAAAAAAAATTTAAATATAAAGTAATTAGATAATCAGGACATTTTTGTAGAATGGTGTCTTAATAAAGATATTTAATGGAAACAAAATTATATAATGATGGCAGCTTTTATATAGACCATCAATAACTCCACTAGGTTGACACTAGAACATGTTTCGTGTAGAGTTAGGGAATTGCCGAAAGTCACACATGCTGGTGTGTTCAAATCGGAGGATGCAGGGAGTGGCATATTTGGGACCTTCGGATTGGAAAGATAATTATTGAGACACTGATGTTGTGTACATTAATAATCACTATAAACCAATCACAAATCTTTTATGACTTCTAAGATATATGATATATGAGATAAACATTTATAATAATATGACAATCGATGATTCATATTTATATTGACATTGTACCTATTTAACTAAGTGTATATATAAATGTATATTTGTGTTATTTGAATATTTAATATGAGTTTGAAGCTATGTAGTAAATATTAAAATATTTTTTCAAATGCTCAAATGTTTATGTTTTTACTTTATTTTATAATTTTGTGACCACGTATATAAATAAATACATAAATGCTTAAAGAGTCATAATAGTTAAGTTTTCATTGAAAAATAATGTGTTTAACATATCACAAAATGATATGCTTAATACACTCTATCATTGGATGGATCTCATATCAGACCCACTAAAACATATGGCCTCATATGAAATCTACTTAATAATAAAGAATGTGTTAAGAGGAGTGTGATATTAACATTTCTATAAATTTTATATTATGCTCAATCTAATATATTTAGTATTTAATAATCAAAATATTAGATTTTACATATACTTTTTTTTTTGACGAGAGATTTTACATTATACTCCATCCACACATTACACGTCCTCCTGATACTAGCAATAAATAATACTAAAACTCTGTCAAAAACAAAATAGTACGAAAACGAAGTATACTTTTACGTGTTGATTTTTATTGGTTAAAAGTGTACTGGCTGAATTTATCGTGAAAGGACCGAGCTTACCACCTCTCGCTTTACCATCCTCTCGTTTTCTTTGGGCCGCCCCGGTGACGGGTAACCTTCAGTTGTCAACATAGCACCGCCTTGCCGACCTTTGGTCAGCTCGGATGGAAACTATCTCCCCGAGTCCTACTGGGAATTTCATTGTCGGGTGTGGGGTAGAGGCAATTGCCCCGAGCTCATTCAACGTCGGTCTTCCGATAAGGATATTGTACGACGTGGTAGCATCTACAATGACATACTGATCTGATACAGACTTGGAGAGTCTGCCTTCTCCGAACGTTGTTAAGAGATCTATATATCCTCGAGTCTTGACTTGTTCCCCGGCAAACCCTACCAGCTTGTCCTCTTGCTCTTTTATCAGCTTTTCATGGATTCCGAGCTTCTTGAAGGTTGTCAGGTAGAGAATATCGGCCGAGCTTCCCTGGTCAATAAGCGTTCGTCTGACCGAGAAGTTGGCCAGCTCGACCGTTATCACCATCGGGGCATCCTGGTTGGGATCTACCCCTTGGAAATCATCATCTGTGAATGTTATGGGGGGCCTTGCTCTTGGAGGTCTTCCAGACACTATGCTAACAGATCGGAGGGCTTTGACATGCCGCCTCCGAGCTGAGCTCGTTGCTCCCCCTCCTGCAAATCCCCCTGAGATTGTATTGATGACCCCCCTGATTCCTCCCTCCGATTCTTCGACAGGGGGCCTTTGGTTGTTCTGGCGATCTCCGCCCTGATTATTTCTTCGATTGTTTGCATCTCGGTCTCGGTCATCATGACCGTGTCTTTGTGGTCTTCGACCGAATCGTCTGCCTCCATTGTCGTCTCGGCGGACGAATCGATCAAGACGGCCTGCTTGCACCAACTCCTCAATCTTTTTCTGGAGTGTTCTTCACTCTTCAGTGGAGTGTCCATAGTTCTGATGCCACATGCATTCTTTGCTTCTGTCAGCATTGTCCAATGTTTTGGACGGTTCAGGTAAGGTAAGCAATTCCGCTCTGAACACCTCCTGAAGGATGGCTGCCCGAGATCGGTTCAGCGGAGTGTAAGATGGATACCTGGAATGCCTCTGCGGGAACTCTCTTTCATTGGTTTTTTGGGTCCTTTGTGAGTCAGACCCCCTATTTCTGTCTTTGTTCGAGGCTGAGTTCTTGTCCTCGTAACCTCTTTCTCGCCTTTTAAACTCTAGCATCTCTTCCGAGTTCATGAACCCTGTAGCCTTCTCCTGTAGCTCCTCAAAATCTCTCGGTGGTTTCCGAGATAGGTACTCGAAGAATGGTCCTGGCTTAAGACCAGCCATGACGGTGTGGAGGCAGAGTTCTGAGCTCATATTGGGAATCAGGATTTGCTTTGCATTGAAGCGGGCCATGTAATCTCTGAGTGATTCATTCCTTTCCTGCTTGAAATTTAACAGTGAGACTGAGTGCCTCCTGTGCCTTCGGCTTGCCGCAAATTGTGCCGTGAACTTGGTTATGAGCGCATCAAAAGAATCAATTGACTGAGCCGGCAGATTTGTTAACCAGGTCCGAGTTGGGCCTTGCAAGGTAGTTGGAAAAACTTTGCACATGACGGCCTCCGAATCAGTCACCAAGTAAATTGAGGATATAAAGGACTCTACATGCTCGGTTGGATCAGTGGTGCCATTGAATTTGTCTATGTTAAGGGGCTTAAAATGGGTTGGCACGTTTACCTCATTAATGTCCTTGGTGAAGGGGAGCCTCGGACGTCGGTCTGATGTTCTTTCTTTCTGGCTAGTCCTCTCTGCGTGGGACTTGACTTCCGATGCCCCAGGAGGGGGTTTGGTATTGGATGCTCGGTTAGTGCCCCGAGGAGAGTGCGCCGGAGGATCCTTCTGGCCGGCCTCGGGTGAGGATTGCTCTCCGTCTAAAGGTGTCAGGGACCTTCCCCTCTTTCGAGCTTTCAAAAGCTTCTGATTTTGCGCCCGTATCTCCTTGTTCTCCTTCCGAAGTTGCTTGAGTTGCTCCATAATTTCCTCCAACCGAGGGTTATCTTCACCGAGGGGGGAGAAAAGATGATTGTCATGGTTCTGGGTGTCCGAAGCCTCATGGCCCTCGTGATTCATGCTGCTCCCCCCTCCTCGCAATCCATTGCGTGTGGTCACCATCGAGCTTTTCTTGCGGAACCGGGGAAAGTTTCACCTCGGCCCCACGGTGGGCGCCAAATGTTCCTTCCGAGATCCGGTTTACCGGAGCTCTGCCGTGAACGTCAAACCAAGGATGAATATTGGGGGTTGTTTTAGGATTTGGCTTGACAGAATTCAGTAATTCCCTACGTATCCCGAAGGGAATCAAAGCCGGACGTAGTTCTTGATTCAACCCTTGGTCGTGGTGATCTCGATCTCTTAATTTTGTATCGGACGAATACTAGGGAGCAAGGACTTTCTGATAGTCTCTTGGTCGACACTAGTTTCTCTAATACGCTTAAGAGAGAGTCACCTATGTTCGATAAAAGTGAGTTTCTTATGAGGGGTACTCCTCCTTTTATAATAGGATTCCCCTATCTCTTAGAGATCTGATTTATCTCTTAATATCTTTTAGAGATTTGATTTATCTCTTAATATCTCTTTTGAGATATGATTTGTCTCTTGATATCTCTTTTGAGATATGATTCCTTAATTTAAGGGATATTATCTCTTTTAACCAGATAAGGTTATTTTAGATAATATCAGGATTTAATATCAATATCTTATTCCTTTAATTAAGTGATCTTTGATTTATTATCCTTAATTTCCGGATTGGGCCGGGTACTTGAGCTCGGTGGCCGGGTTAGTAACCTCGGCCAGTACACAAGCCCCCCAAGCTTTGAGCTGATCAAGTGTAAAAGCTTTCATGATGTTAGCCGAGCTCAGGAACTCGGTTTCATTTTTTTGTCTTTAGGCCAGGTGAGGCCCTTGGCCGAGCTTCATACTCTGCTTATATACGTCCTCCAACTTGGTGAGCGGTTCGGGTGGCCGAGCCTGTGTCACTCTGTATCTCGTCTCATACAAAAAGTAAAATACTTTTTCGGTAATTTCTACTTTTTCGTACAAATGAATTGGTCACTACTCACTAGCACCGTTGTAACTTGTAAGGGAATTGGTCACTAGCACCTATCCCTTCTCACGTGTGAACACAATCCTCTCGTGTCTTTGGCCCCTCCCTTATAAATTTGTAGCTGTCTCTACCACTCAACACAAATATCAGTTGGGTTTCACAAAAAACTGCAATACTCAACCGTCAAGTTAGCTTAATTAGAAGAAAGTTATCAAAGAGGTCTTCGTTTTTGTTATATGTCACCGACTTACATAAGGTATGTTCACAAACATATTATGGAAGAGTGCATTTGTTGCGATGTTTCTTTAACTCAGACCAGTACTATATATATTTCTCATCCATATCATTTATCTCGTTTTCATCTTTGATTAATATGATTTTTTCTTTTGCTGGCATGTCTTATGCTCTTTAAAATTGTTATGCGCTGTTTTGTCTTCATTAGATTCATTGATGCTGGTCTGGAATCTGGATAGATGGAAAGCGTTGATGATCATTGATTTAACGACTATGATTTCCTTGATTAAGAGGTAAATTAACTAATTTAATAATAATTATTATAAAAAACATTATATTTCATATTTATCAATATAATTAAATTTGATTTTTGAATTTATACCTTTAATTTTGTTTGAGATTTTGTTATATAATTTATAAATTTACTCAATGGTTTGATTTAAATAGTTTTCTGGCATTTGTACCATCCAAGTATGTGAATTAATTTTGCAAATAAATTGAATGAAATTATAATTCGATAATTATAAAATGATAGTAGCAAATTATATTTAAGTTTAAATGAATTCGAATTAAAAATTCCAAATAAGAACCAGACTTGTGTATTGATAAAATATTGTATCACACTCTGAATTTTGATCAGTAGATGCCCGAGGAAAGTCTGATCCAAATAAATTATAATATAATTATTTGAGATATTCCTTGTGTTGTTTTGAAGTAGATACGATAAGAATTTTAATATTCTAATAGAATTTAGAGGCTTTTTGACCAAACTGGGTTCCTTTTAGAAACTATTTACCAGTTTAGGGTTATTCCAAATAAGAACCAGACTTGTATATTGATAAAATATTGTAACACACTCTGAATTTTGATTAGTAGATGCCCGAGGAAAGTCTGATCCAAATAAATTATAATATAATTATTTGAGATATTCCTTGTGTTGTTTTGAAGTAGATACGATAAAAATATTAATATTCTAATAGAATTTAGAGGTTTTTTTGACCAAACTGGATTCCTTTTAGAAACTATTTACCAGTTTAGGGTTATTCTGAAATTATTTACCAATGGGGGGTCCTTCTTGACACGTGGCATATTTTATTTTTTTTCACTCTGACGGGTCAAAGGCGCCAGTCCGACTGGCGCCTACCACTTTTATAAAAAAAAGACAAAAGCTGCCCTGAAATGCCACGTGCGCGCACTGCATGGGGAGGCGCCACTACGGATGGCGCCTTCAAAGACGCCAGGCATAGTGGCGCCTCCCCCTGCAGTGCGCTATGTGGCGCTGCAGGTCCCCCCAAAAATGTCTCTGAAGCAGGCCCCCCACCCCCCAAATCGAAAGAGCAGGCACCCCCCCTCAGTTCTTCCTCTATAAATAGCCATAAGTAGGAAATTATATTTACTACTTGTGATATTATTTGTTACTTGTTACTATGGTTTTTTTATTGTCTCTTGTTGTTTTAAATAGATACTTTATCATTAATGTCATCGTTACTCCCTATACTTATAGTATAATATTTTTTTTGTAGCGGTGCTCCTTTAAAATTGTTGGTGACTTCATTTTAATTCTTACAAGGTAATTTTTTTTTACTACTATAATAATTGATGAATATTTATTGGTGTAAATTGTTATTGCTATTAATTTTTTTATGCCACCTGTGATATTATTTGCTACTCGTTATTACGGGATTTTTTATTGCCTCTTGTTGTTTTAAATAGATACTTTATCATTAATGTCATCGTTACTCCCTATACTTATAGTATAATTTTTTTTAGCGTTGTTCCTTTAAAATTGCAGGTGACTTTCTTTTAATTCTTACAAGGTAAATTTTTTTTTAGTACTGTAATAATTGATGAATATTTATTGGTGTAAATTGTTATTGCTATTATTTTTTTTATGTCTCCTATGATATTATTTGCTACTCATTATTACTGGTTTGTTTTTATTGCCTCTTGTTGTTTTAAATAGATACTTTATCATTAATGTCATGGGGGTCTTTTTGGACATGTGGCATATTTTATTTTTTTTCACTCTGGCGGGTCAAAGGCGTCAGTCAGACTGGCGTCAACCACTTTTAAAAAAAAAGAGACAAAAGCTTCCTTGAAATGCCACGTGCGTGCACTGCATTGGGAGGCGCCACTCCAGATGGTGCCTTCAAAGACGCCAGGCACAGTGACGCCTCCCCCTGCAGTGTGTCACGTGGCGCTGCAGCACCCCCCGCCCCCCAAAATGTCTCTGAAGCAGGCCCCCCCTCCCCCAAATTGAAAGAGCAGGCGCCCCCCCTCAGTTCCTCCTCTATAAATAACCATAAGTAGGAAATTTTATTTACTACTCGTGATATTATTTGTTACTTGTTATTAGGGTTTTTTTATTGTCTCTTGTTGTTTTAAATAGATACTTTATCATTAATGTCATCGTTACTCCCTATACTTATAGTATAATTTTTTTTTGTAGCGGTACTCCTTTAAAATTGCTGGTGACTTCATTTTAATTCTTATAAGATAATTTTTTTTTACTACTGTAATAATTGATGAATATTTATTGGTGTAAATTATTATTGCTAATAATTTTTTTTATGCCTCCTGTCATATTATTTGCTACTCGTTATTACATGATTTTTTTTATTGCCTCTTGTTGTTTTAAATAGATACTTTATCATTAATGTAATCGTTACTCCCTATACTTATAGTATATATTTTTTTTAGCGTTGTTCCTTTAAAATTGCAGGTGACTTTCTTTTAGTTCTTAGAAGGTAAAATTTTTTTTTACTACTGTAATAATTGATGAATATTTGTTGGTTTAAATTATTATTGCTATTATTTTTTTTATGCCTCCTGTGATATTATTTGCTACTCGTTATTACGGGATTTTTTTATTGCCTCTTGTTGTTTTAAATAGATACTTTATCATTAATGTCATCGTTACTCCCTATACTTAT
Source organism: Sophora flavescens (assembly GCA_030762895.1). Taxonomy (NCBI): domain Eukaryota; kingdom Viridiplantae; phylum Streptophyta; class Magnoliopsida; order Fabales; family Fabaceae; genus Sophora; species Sophora flavescens. The sequence goes on along the minus strand of CM061065.1, from coordinate 51,912,223 downwards.
AGTATAATTTTTTTTAGCGGTGTTCCTTTAAAATTGCCGGTGACTTTATTTTAATTCTTATAAGGTAATTTTTTTTACTATTGTAATAATTGATGAATATTTATTGGTGTAAATTGTTATTGCTATTATTTTTTTTATGCCTCCTGTGATATTATTTGCTACTCGTTATTACGGGATTTTTTTTATTGCCTCTTGTTGTTTTAAATAGATACTTTATTATTAATGTTAACGTTACTCCCTATACTTATATTATAATTTTTTTTAGCCGTGTTCCTTTAAAATTGCATGTGACTTTCTTTTAATTCTTAGAAGGTAAAAATTTTTTTTACTACTGTAATAATTGATGAATATTTATTGGTGTAAATTGTTATTGCTATTATTTTTTTTATGCCTCCTGTGATATTATTTGCTACTCGTTATTACGGGTTTTTTTTATTGCCTTTTGTTGTTTTAAATAGATACTTTGATTAAATTTATCATTAATGTCAGTATTTATTGGGGCTAAATTGATACTATAATTTTCCTTAATTATACAACTCAATATATTTTATTATATAATCTATTTAACTGTAACATTTTTTTTAATGTTAGGTGATAGATATGGCATCATCTAGCTCACAATCAAGGGCACGATTGGTAAACCCCGGCCCGGTGGATGATTCACTATTGAACTTGCAAGAAAAGCATGTTTCCCAGCATGTATGGAATGGATCACCCGATCGAGTTCTTAGAGCTCGACGTGGACTGTCATTTAATCCTGCTGTTATGGATCTCCCAAAGTCTGTCAAAGCTAATCTTCAAATAGCCAGTTTCTTGGGGGTAGCCCAAGTAAATATAACCCAGCTTGATCATAATTTGATTACTACACTTGTTGAGTGATGGAGACCCGAGACACATACCTTTCACATGCCGTGGGGAGAATGCACCATCACACTGCAGGATGTTGCTATTCTCTGTGGACTACGTATTAACGGTCCCTCTGTTATTGGTGCAACTCATATACGTTGGAAGCAATATGTCGGTGAAATGCTAGGCAGAGTTCCTAGCGATTCTGACATGAAAGGATCAAGAATAAAGTTAAAGTGGCTGGAAGATCATTTTGGGCACTTCTCTCAATGGGAGGATAATCAATGGTGGAGGGTTGTATATACACGAGCATATATACTCAGGTTGATAGGAAACCTATTGCTCCCGGATCCCTCCGGTTCACATGTATCACTGAGATATCTTCCACTATTGGAGAATTTTGAACTAACAGGTCAGTATAGCTGGGGTTCGGCTGTATTTGGTTACTTGTATCGAGAGTTGTGCAAGTCTACGAATTATGAAAATAAGGAGATTTGCGGGTTCATGCCGTTGGTTCAAATATGGGCATGGGAAATGATGCCTTCCATTGCTCCGCAGCTCGTGATTGACCAACAAGATTTTGGTACACCATACGGTACACGGTAAGTAGCATGTAAAATTCGTAATGCCCTCATTGTTTGTAGCTTATACTTGATCTGATAATCCTTTTTTAAAACAATGATAGGTGGCGTTCAGGGGTTACTTATAACAAGCAGATGCACCACCTGACGTATTATCGTGACCGATTTGACAAAATGAAGCATCGCGATGTAAGTATAAATTTTCAATTTAAATAAAAATTAGGAATGTTTTGTGATTGTTTTGTATTATTTATGTTGTTTCTATCTTATGAATGTAATTGCATTAATTTGTTCCATGTTGGTAGATAATCTGGTGTCCCTACGACGACATGATGATGCCAACACTACCTATGGTCTCTCTAGAAGCATTGTACTTATGGAGTGTTGTTCTTCCTTTGATATGCTTCAACATTGTCGAGTGGGTTCAACCAGATCGTGTGATGCATCAATTCGACCTGCAGCAACATATACCTAATGAACCTTCCCAACCAGAAAATCGCCATGAGAATTGGCCACTCATGTTGGATAATGACATTAGTTTATGGAATGATAGACACATTGTCTAAACGTCCAGAAAACACGATGAAACGTGCGATATTGGTTGTTCACACGGTTGCCCACCACATATAGGTTGGTCTCGATCTTGTAAAATGAATATGCTGAAAACAACTGCATATGTTGTAACCATCTAGGTAGCATGGCATATGATTCATCCCAATCTCCAAATACATTCACTATGGCCTTTTGTTTGGCTTTCCATGCTTTTCTATAAGATATCTTGTACCCATAAGTACTTAGAATTCTTTCGCGTATCAAAGCGATAGTCACCGATGGCGCTTCTCGGACCATACCTAGGAAGTCGATTTAAATATAAAGTTAGATTACACTTGGAATTAACAATAAAAACAATTATCATACTAGTAATCATCGTACCTAGTATTCACGAGCATACGAAGTTAGAATCCAGCTTTGCATGGTCTTGCGACAACATCCGATTCACACAATTATGTTGACCACCCCACTTTGTAACCTCCCACTTTAGTGACTTTTTCGACAAGATAGCCCTCAGCCTCCATGAGCATCCTGTCAAATGATTTGAGCACTGGACATATTACTTGGTTGATTTAGATTCAACAACTTTGAAATCCTGATGAACATTGATGGAATAATGTTTAACAACTATTTGAACCGCCTGTTTAGTATCAAATCTCAAGCCAACATACAATTCCTGACCCACTTTCCACGATCCCGGAACATCTACGCCTTCAAATTCTATCTCCTGATCAGGATGGTCCTAGTTTATATAATTATAATAGGGGGATGAGTTGAAAAATGCACCATGTGATTGACCTATAAGTGAGTAAAAATGAATAAATTGCCAATTAGAGTAAAAATAATAATATTTATACAAATAAAAATTAATAATAATGATGTCGGAATAAAATTATTAATTGTTGGAGGAAACCAACCAGCTTGATGCGGAAAAAACCACCAGGAGCCATCGATGAAACCGGAGCTGCAACAATTCCAGGTGACGCCAATGAGGTCAAAACTATGTTGGAACCCTGTTCAACCTCCTCCTCGGTGTCCGATGAACCTGATGTTGGTATATCATCTTCATCATCATCTTCATCTGACTCATCCTCCATCTCGCTTGCCCAATCTTCATCTTCGTCATCTGCATTTGACCCAAGGTTTACCGGCACATTTCGATGCTCGAAATTACTACCCAATGACGGCACAGGGAATGTGGAAGTGCCCGCAACATTAACATCAACGTACAACTCAAGTGTCGACATCCAGGGATTTTGGATTAAACCATTCAGCATGCACTCCACATCTCGATCATCAGTATTTCAACAAGAATATAATTCGTCGGGTTGCCACATATCATATATCTTGTCACAATTTTTGAAACTGATTGATTTGGTTGCAGTCTCAACTTCGAGTGAATCTTTGCCCTCAAACGCTCGTACCGGATGCAATGTTTTATTTGCACAATTTCTTGGTCCCCTTCAAATGTAATTCCTTCTGGTCCATCGAAGACTCTCCCGTTCGAGCATACAAATACTGCAACTTGGCTCATGACGTCTGCCATACAATAATATCAAATATATAAAAATAACCCATAAATTTACAATTTCTAATAATAACAATATTAAAAACACACAACAACAAATACAAATAATGGTATTAATAATATTAACATCATATTTAATATTAAATATGTAAACTTAAAAATAACATTAATATAACAAAATAATATCACTATTAATAATAATATTACAAAATAAAATTAATTACCAATTACTAATAATAAATAACGATACTAATAAAAGTAATATTACTATTATATTATAATAAAAAAATAAACTTAATAATTAAAAGAAAGTACCAAATAATATTACAAGAGGCAATAAAAAAAACCCGTAATAACGAGTAGCAAATAATATCACAGGAGGCATAAAAAAAATAATCGCCATAACAATTTACATCAATAAATATTTATCCATTATTACAGTAGTAAAAAAAATTTTTACCTTCTAAGAATTAAAAGAAAGTCACCTGCAATTTTAAAGGAACAACGCTAAAATAAATTTATACTATAAGTATAGGGAGTAACGATGACATTAATGATAAAGTATCTATTTAAAACAACAAGGGGCAATAAAAAAATCCCGTAATAACGAGTAGCAAATAATATCACAGGAGGCAAAAAAAAAATTAATAGCAATAAAAATTTACACCAATAAATATTCATCAATTATTACAGTAGTAAAAAAAAATTTACCTTATAAGAATTAAAATGAAGTCACCAGCAATTTTAAAGGAGCACCGCTACAAAAAAAAATTATGCTATAAGTATAGGGAGTAACGATGACATTAATGATAAAGTATCTATTTAAAACAACAAGAGACAATAAAAAAACCCTAATAACAAGTAACAAATAATATCACAAGTAATAAATAAAATTTCCTACTTATGGCTATTTATAGAGGGGGGGGGGGGGCTGCTTCAGAGACATTTTGGAGGGGGGGGGGGGGGGGGGCTGCAACGTCACGTGGCGCACTGCATGGGGAGGCGCTATTGCACCTTGCGCCTTTGAAGGCGCCATCCGCAGTGCACCATGTGGCACAGCAGGGCAGCTTTTGTCTTTTTTTTTTTAAAAAAAGTGGTAGGCGCCAGTCTGACTGACGCCATTGACCCGTTAGACTGAAAAAAAAAATATGTCACGTGTCCAAAAGGACCCGCCATTGTTAAATAGTTTCAGAATAACCCTAAACTGGTAAATAGTTTCTAAAAGGAATTCAGTTTGGTCAAAAAACCGAATTTAGAAGTTTCTCAAATTTTGGACTCGTGGCTAGGAAAATTTTTGCTTGTAGTCGAAAACCGTTTATATCAATTCTAATTGTTCAACTCATTCGTATTCTTTTCTAACATTTATTGTAACATCCTTTTTTTTTAATGTTTTCTGTAATAGTAAATATATATTTAAATGTGTTTATTTTAGATTAAACCCAGAGGATGATTTTAATTAAACTGAAATCATTTTCTTGTGTTGTTGTATCATATGAAGTCACGGTAAAAATTTCGGTTGAAAATTCAGACGGAAACCGGTCTGCATGTTCACTGTCGGTACAAGTTTACTGTGCAGAAAACCTAATTTTGACCCGTGAACGAGACGGTTAGTGTTTTTATTATGTTTCCTTCAACTTTGGTTATTTTGAAAATTTTCGTTCAAAAATAAAATAAAATATTTATTCGGACGAAAACGTCGAAAGAATTACAATCGGAAATGCAGCCGGGTACGAAATGAAGCAGATTAGGGAGCACAAAAGAATTGAAGTGACTTGATCGACTTGATGGAAATGGGTTATGACACACTCCAAAAGTGTAATCATCACACTTTTCAAATTATATCATATTATATTCTAAAAACCTATTTTTCTCTTTCCTCTTCAATCAAACAATGCCTTAAGACCAAGCTTGCACCCCAAGCTCTTCTTTTCCCCCTTGGAGCCGTTGACTCTCCCCCCTTCTCTATATATATCCCTCTCATTTTCACTTCACCACCTTCCTTCTCCAAAACTCCATTAAAACTTCATCTACTTCCTTTTCTTTTAAAAGTTCAAGCTCTTAAAGCTTTAGTTTTATTCATCTTTTCTACTTGAGTTCTTCATTAAAGTTCTTCCTTATACTAAGGGTAATGCTCTCATATGAATATTTTTGCAAGTTTCTCTTTTTATTTCATAGTTTACTTTATATGTTCTTTATATGCTTTAAACTTCTAAAATCTCTCTAAAATGGTAGAAAACTCCTTTTGAGTTGAAACCACTTTCTATAGAGTCTTGTATTAACTTATATTTTCACATACTAGGAGGTTTTTGTTTCAACTTTTGGAATATGATCATGTGTTTGAGTTTCTAACTATCAATTGATCTTAAATCTATAAATCTTGGAAGGTTTGATAGCTTGTTTTCCATGATGGCCGAAAATATGTATATATGGCCTAGTGTAACACCTTGTTTTTCGTATGCTTCTTTATCATTAAATACATGCTTTAATGTAATTATTTGTGATAAAATCCAGAAGATGATTTTATTTTAAATAAAATTATTTTCTTGTGTAGTTTTATTGTATGAAGTCACAGTAAAATTTTCGGTCGAAATTCAGACGAAAGTCGGTCTGGGTTTTCACAGCCAGTACAAGTTTACTGAGCTATAGACCAATTCTTGACTCGTGAACGAGACGATAAGTTTTTTTTTTTGATGTTTTGTGTGGGTTTGGAGTTTTTCAAAAAAATCTTGTTCGGGGCAAAATTCCAAGTGTTACCCTGGCGAAATCGTCAGGAAATATGATCGGGAAAGTCATCCGATGCTCAATGGAGCAGAGTAAAGAGGGAATGGAAAGACTGATGTCAAATTTATGACACCTTTTCAACAAGCCATACTTCACTTTTTCATCAAATCACATTTTCTTACATTCTCTCTCCAACCTTACCTCCACACCATACCTTCACCTTACCACACCTTACCTTCTTTCTTTCCCTACAAGCAAACCAACTTTTCTTTCTCTTCTTTCTTCCTTCCATCCGTGACCCCTTCTTCTTCTCCCCCCCTCTATATAAACTTCAACCTACAACACTTAATCACTTTTCCTCACTTCACACGTTTCACACTTACACTTATTTCCTTACTTTCTCTTCTTCTCTCTTCTAAAGTTCATCTTTTTATCAAGATTTTTACTTTAAATTCTTCATCAAAGTTCTTCATATTGTTGAGGGTAATGATCCTATGTTGTTTAATTTTCAAGTTCTTGTCTTTATGTCCAAAGTTTTGCTTTAAGTTTCCTCTAAGCTTTCAAACTTCTAAAATCTCTTAAAAATGGTAAAAAACTCCGTTTGAGTTGAAACCAATTTCTATGTTCTTATTTTTACTCCTAATACTACATACTAAAAGGTTGTGTAAAAAAAAAATATTTATAACCCTATTTTCTTGATGAGGCCGAAACCATGCTTTTTGGTTTTGGTGGGTTTTGTTTAACTTTGCTTGTATGGACTTGTATTTGAGTTCTATTCCAAGATGATCATGACCAAGGTCTCCTTTGTACTAAAGGATGTTAGGTTTAAGTGATTGGAAAAGTTTAGAGATTTTACACATTTTCATGTAAAGGCCTAAACTTTAAGTAGTTTAAGACATTGATGCTTAGTTGATGTTTCTCCAAAGTGATCATGGATTAAGGCTTCTTGATGTATAAGGATGCTAAATCCAAGGGATTGAAAAGTTTGAAAAATTTCTAACCTTTATTTTGTATCAAGGCCGAAACTTTAAAGGTTTTTGGTAAAAAATTAAGTTTTGTTTTCTTCCAAAATGATCATAGATTAAAGCTCCTTATAATAAAGGATGCTATGTCTAAAGTGATTGGAAAGTTTAAATCATTTTCATTAAGTTCCCTATGATGGCTGAAACTCATATGTTTGGACCTAGGAATGTGTTGTTTTGTCCTTCCAAAATGATTAAGGATTTAAGCTTCTTTATGTTAAATGAGGCTATGTCCAAAAGATTGGAGGATCTAAAGATTTTTAGTCTTACAAACATGTCAAGGCTGGACCTAGGTGTTCATGGCCTAAGACATTTGTTTTTTTTCTTACATTTTCCAAAATGATCATGGTTTCAATCTCCTTACTATGTATGGATGCTAACATAAAGAGATTGGAAAGTTTAGAAATTTCTAGCCTATTTATTAGCGAAGGCCGAAAACCCTAAGTCAAGTACTTAGTGGGATTTTAAATTCAACTTTGTTAAATGATTGGTGTTTAAGAACTTCTAGCACTTAAGGGTTATAAATCCATGAGTTGCATAAATTTCGGGAAAAACCCTAATCCTAAATTATTGTCTAAACCGAACCTATACCTTGTGGTTAGTGTTCTTTGATTGAGTTTTAACTCATGATTTCATGTTTTGTAACCTTAGAATTCCATCGCCAAGCCGAGCGAGGACGTTCGTGAGCTTTTCTCTTCGAATCCGAAACTCTTAACTTCCACGTGAGGTAAGAGGGGATTTCCTAAAGATATTCAATAACTGTATGCATGTGTGTAGGTGTTTAATCTGATAAAATATGTTGATTGAACTTACTTGGTGATCCGATGTCTTGAATCGTTATGCTATTATCTGATGTTGAATATACTTGCTCTAAATGTTATAATGCATATCTGTGATGAACTGTTTTCAACTGTGATATTAACATTGAACTGAGAATATATACTGCTGTTGATTGAAAGTTTGCTAAGCCAGACTTGTGTCTGTGCTCAACTGTTATAAGGATTAAAAACCTGAATAAGCTTTGAAGATGAAAGGATTGGTGTTCTTTTCCAAAAGCTCTTTAACTTAAAGAATTGTTTTAAATGTTGAAATGGTTTGGTGAACTATTGTTATACAATATAAAAATCCTTTTCGAACTATGTGTTGTCAAGTGAAAACTTTCATGAACTATTTGGCAATGTCCTATTGGGGGAAATTTTCAAAGATAGAAGTATTTCAAAGATGCTTTATAAAAGATTTTCAAAGAAAAGGTTTTTCCTAAATGTTTTAGAAACTTTCCGATAGCCTGGATAGGTTATCGAGGATTCGGTTTTGAATTTGATTTCCACTAAATGAAAAAAAAATAAGTACTTAAGAAAGAGAATCTAGAACGCGAGACGTCGCCTCCAGTATTCAGTTATGCGCACGTGATCTTGGATCAGTGTTAATTCGGAACTATGAGTCCTATTTTGTGGGCTATTGTCCTTATCTTGTTAAGTTTAAAACATGAATAAAAGTATAATTGCTTTTCATGACCACAACCCTGGTCTGCGGCCACGGTTTAGGGCGTTGTGATTGAGCATTCGGACTGTGTGTCCTTTGTTTCTGAGTTTTCAAGTGATGGGGAAATGATGATTTAGTCGTTAGCTTTGAGCTTCGATAGCGAAAAAGAATGAACACAAAGAAAACATTGTAAACAAAATATTTTCTATGTGCATTTCCCCAGGCAGACGTGCCTTTCTTATATATTAGATACAAGGTGGTATCTTGGAGTCTGTCCATGAAACCAGTTCAGACACACATGTGACGTTGCTCGTCCTGAGTCCTTAAATGCATGAGGGTATGGAGGCAACTGCCCGGTGGGCTAGAGATTGACCAACTCTAATTCTTCTCCAGTGACACACGGTATTGAGATCTCATGAGATTAGGATAGAGCCGAAGTGTCATGCATATTTTCGAAAATTGATTGTGCGGGCTTGAGATCCCTTGATATAACACGGTTATATTATGATTATGGATGATTTAACTGTTGACTTGATTATGTGTTGCATGTATCATGTATATGGTTGTTGTGGGATATATCTTATGACGGTATCTCACTCTTGCATATCTATATATTCTTTTCCTTTTCTTGTATAGGTATATGTACGTGCTTTAGATGGAACCCAACGTTCCCCTAGCACCCTCGATTTCGAGGAATGAGGTGTTCGACGAGGCTGGGCTAGTGAGGAACTGGACGGTGAGCGATGATGCGATGAAAGCTACGTATCAGGGACCGATTACGACGACGGAGTCTAATGCCAACGGAGAACCGATCCGGAGGATTCACACGATCGAGACACGGACAGTGGCACTTCCACCTCCCTGGCTATACCTTCATACTCTACAGATGGCTGGACTTCTTCATCCACACGTTGAGCCAGAGGAACCTATCGAGGAGGACCCTGAAAAGGATCCCGAAGAGGATCTGGAGGAGGAGCCTCTTGAGTTGATAGGCGATTGTGGGAAGACGACCTAGAGGCAGAGTACCATCCATAGGACCCCGGAGAGGACGATGTTCCGATGGATGATGGTGGTGAGGTTATCGATCCGGAGTCTGATATCTCATCTGGAGGTAGTGTTTGTGGCCACTCAGACTATAGGAGGCTTTGGTGATCGTCGTCGGCTTTTTGGAGTAGTTCTGTTTGTCCCTGGCTTTTTAGAGTCTCCTTTTGAGTTCAGTACCCAGATTCCTCATTCCCAGTTTGATGTTTTATCTGTTTCTTTAGTTTATGTTTTCAGTGAAGTTGGCTTGTTTGTTTAAGGCCCATTTTGTAATCCAAAAGCTTAAGATCCCAATGGGGAAATGTTATATATGTATCTATGTATGATGTTTATATTCATGTTTTGAGTGTTCATTACCTTTTCTTAACCCCTTTTAAAAAAAAATATTTAAGTACCTTTTCGGTAATTTGATACAAAAGGTTTTCTTTTACAAAAGATACCAGCATTTTAATGTGTTCTTTTCCGCAAAAAGGGTAACCATGTGATGACCGAGTTTAGGGTGTCACATTAGTTGGTATCAGAGCTAGTCGAGTCTTTCTGGAATGTCTGGGCTAGGTCTGTTGTGTTGCTGTTGTGTTTTCTCTGTTTGGATGCTGTTTGAATTACTTCCTTTGAGGTAATATGTTTTGACCAGCGAGTTCTCTCTTTTGGACCGTCATCTGACTGCTTGTGTGATTGATGAGTGTGATTTCACCTCATATTTCATAGACATTTTGCATGCATTTTCATATAGCTTAGGCATATTTAATTTGATTTTTGTTAGTTTTTACCTTAGAATGGGTAAGGCGGTTTTGTGGTGTTGTTGTGCAGAAATTAAGGATCAAAATGCTCAAGATTGACCATGATGGAGATTGCATGAAGATGAGGCTTGAAAAGTGAAGAAAATGAGCCAAACAGAGCCTATCACGGCCTAGCCGTGACAGCCATCACGGCTATGATCGAGCAAAACTGAAAAGAAAGAAGGCTCAAGTCAGAACTGGTCATGGCCTGACCGTGATGCCCATCACGGTCGTGACATGTCAGCTAAACCAGACCCTCAAAGGAAGAACTGATCATGGCTTAGCCGTGATGGTGGTCACGGCCGTGACAGACCAATCAGTGAAGCAACGCCCAAGGCAGAATCCGTCACGGCCTGACCGTGATGGCCATCACGGCCATGACGTGCAATATTTGGATCTGAAGAAACTGATTTGATCTGAATTTGTGTTTGATTGGGATTCAAATTTCCCTAATCTATAAATATGGCAATCAGCCAGAGACTTTTGGGCTGCTACACTTAGGCAAATTTTTAGGATCTCTCTTCTCCTCATTCTTCCCTTCTTTTAGGTTTTTATTTCATGTTTTTGTTAACCAAGCTTGTCATCACCATGGCAATGCTTGAGTAGTAGCTTTGTTTATAGGGATTGGGGAAATGCCCAAGATCCGATTTATATTATGAATTGATGTTTTACCTTTGTTAATTTTGATTTTGCTTTAGATCTGATTTCTATTGTTTTAATTACTCGTAAATTCGGTGGCCACTTATTTGCGTGTCGTAGATATTCTAAGGAGGGACCTAGCGGTGAACTTAGGTATCGAATCTATAGAATCAGACTTTGGACTTAAATTACGAGAGTTAGAAGCGGTCCTTCGAGGATTAACGAATTGTCACAAAACTTAAAGGGTTCGATCTAAATTCAACTACCACGAGAGTAGGGGTTGGTTTAATTGGGCACGATTTTTGTAACCCGAGAGGAAGCATTAACTTACTTAGGATAAATTCGCCTCCAAAGCAATTTAGATAATTAACAAGGGGTAGTAAATTTAGTAACATAGACAATCTTGTTGGTAACCCAATTCATAGGAATCCCTTTTGAATTTGAAAACCCCCACTTTGAATTGCTTTCCTGTTTTGGTTAATTGCGATATTAAATTTGATTGTTACTTGATTCTTATTACAAAAATCAAAACCTTTTCAAAATCCCTTTTTTATACAGTCCAGTTTTATCGATTTAATAATTAGTTGTGGTTTGAGATCACGGTCCCTGTGGGATCGATCTTTTTATTACTTGGCAACGAATCCGGTACACTTGCCGGAATCTAGCACATCAAGTTTTTGGCGCCGTTGCCGGGGACTGTGCTTTCTTGAATCTCAATTTAATTTTTAAATTGATTTTTCTGGACTTTTTATTTTTATTTAATTTTTATATATAAAAAAATTTCTTTTTTCCAAATTATCTCTTTGTTTTTTCTTCCTAGAGTATCTATCTCTCTGTTTTTCTCTTTTATCCAAAGATCCCTAAGTCTTGGAAACCTTATTGAGGTTGACCCCGAAATCGAAAGGACCTTTCATAGACGTAGGAGACTACAAAGAGAGAGGGAAAGGTTGATTCCTATTCCACTCATGGCGAATCTACCGGATACGAAACCACTGAAGGACTACGCAGCCTCAAATGCTAGGGGTTTGCAATCTGGGATTGCTAGGCCAGAGATCGTGGCGGAGAACTACACTATACCGCCTATGCTAATTAGCATGATTAGGAAACATCAATTCGGAGGATTTCCCTCGGAGGACCCGACCGATCATGTGGAGACGTTCTTGGAGTTCACCGATGCAATTAGGATTCATGGTGCCCCGGTCGATGCTATTCGCTTGAGGTTGTTCCCCTCCTCTCTTACTGGAAAGGCAAAAGCTTGGCTGAAGCAAGTGCCCGCTAATACCTTGTCGACTTGGGACCAACTGGAGCAGGCATTCTTGGAGAAATTCTTCCCTCCATCCAAGACGGCTTACCTACGAACCCAGATCACCGACTTCTTCCAAAAGGACGGATAATGCTTATCCGAAGCTTGGGATCGCTACAAGGGATTGCTGGAGTCTTGCCCACATCATGGACTCGAGAGGTGGTTGTTAGTGCACACCTTCTACAACGGATTGGATTACTCTTCGAAGGTGTCACTTGACTCCGCGGCTGGTGGAGCCTTTATGAATAGGCCTCTGACTGAGGCATTCAACATCATTGAAAACATGGCCACCAACTACCACCAATGGGGTTCAGAAAGAGGTAATAACCTGAAAAAGATTTTGGGGGATAAGTTTGAAATGAATAGCACTGATCTTATTATGTCTAAAATTGACTCACTGAATAAATGCTTTGATCAGCTTGAAAAGGCTAATGTGAGTTCAATAGGTGCTACTAATATTGTTTGTGAGATTTGTGGAAAGCAGGGACATGACATAATGGAGTGCCCACGAGGTATTGCTCATGGATCCGACGCTTCGGGGGAACAAGTGAACTCTTGTAACAACTTCTACGACATGAACCCGAAGTTGCCAAACTATATTCCCCCAAATTATTACAACCAAGGAAGGAAGAACAACTCTTACCTCTCATACGGGAACTACAGCAACATGCTGAACCATGAATTCCAAGAAGGCCAAGGTAATAGGAAACCCGCATCGGGGTATCCTCAGGCACAAAAGTCTAAACTTGAGTCTCTTTTGGAAAGTTTTGTTGAAACTCAAACAAAACAAAATGAAGAGTTTAGGCAACAAGGTAGGGCAGTCAATGAGGCAATAAAAGAGTTAGCATCTAAGGTAGATAACTTAGCCATCCATAATAAGATGTTAGAAACTCAGATTGCCCAACAAGCTAGTACATATTCTAGACCTAAGGGTACGTTTCCGGGACAACTCGAAGTTAATCCCAATTAACATTGTAATGCAGTATACTTGAGGGATGATAAGCTTGGGGTAGTTGAAAAGGATGTGGAATGTGAGGAGGACATGAGCGAAGATGAAGAGATAGAGCCAAAGTATGTCCCTCCACCACCTTACCAACCCCCAATACCTTTCCCACAAAGGTTGGTCAAGAGAAAGCAAGTAGAAATAGAAACTAAGAGCTTAATTGAGGAGCACAATGTCATGATAAAAACTAATATGCCTCCTAAACTAAAAGATCCAGGTAGTTTCTCTATTGCTTGCTCAATTGGAGAAGTGAAAATAGACCAAGCCTTGTGTGACTTAGGGACTAGTGCGAGCTTGATGCCGCTTACTATCTTGGAGAGGTTGGGAACCAAGGAATTGAGTCCATCCAAATTCTCTTTACAATTTGAGGATGACTCAACTAAAACTCCTCTAGGCATACTAGAGAATGTTCCCGTAAGGGTAGGGAAATTTTTCATTCCTACCGATTTCATGGTGTTGGATATGAACGGGAATTCTAAATTCCCCATCATTCTAGGAAGGCCGTTCTTGGCCACAGCTGGAGCGATAATAGACATAAAGAATGGTAAACTCTCTCTGAATGTAGAGGAAGGTAGGGTAGATTTAGATTTGACTAACTCATATAACAACCCTTCTTTTGAGAGTCATGTGTGCAGGATCGATATAATGTCTCCAGAGGTGAAGGAAGAGCTTAACATGGAAGCGAATCCGAAGCTTTGTAAGACAAATGATGCACCAAATGGTGATGAAGTTGGAGTTACTCATCATGTGGAGTTAGAACTTCCGTCAGGAGGGAGTAAGGCCATGAAACTCAGAGTGAAAAGAGAAAAGCGAAAGCGCAATTGGCCATATGAAAAAAAATCGGCTCTTTGAAGGACTTCCATGGAAGAGAAGTGTTCTTGCACTTCTAGGCCCAGTCGACCCCGGTTGATTGAAAGAAGTATGGTCAAGCTTAAGAGCGTAAATAAGCGCTTCTTGGGAGGCAACCCAAGTTTTATTCCCTTTTTTTTAAGTCGTTTTGAATTTTGTGTTTGAATAATTTGAGAAGATAAGAAAATAAAGATCACTAATTGATGGATTTGCCAAGTATTTTCAGGTTATGAAAGCAGTAAGAGCAAAAAGGCAAATAAAAATAAAGTCAGAAGTCATCACGCCCAGGCCGTGACGGTGGTCACGGCCGTGATTAGCTAACCAAAGAAGACTAGAAAGGATCACGGCCCAGCCGTGATATCCATCACGGGCGTGATGAGAAGGACCCTAAAGATCAGAATGTATCACGGCCTAGCCGTGATGAGCATCATGGCCGTGACACATTTTCCAGCATCTCTTTGATGAGTGTGAGCCAGCACCCTCTACCACCTCGGTGAGTTGTTCCATTTTTCTCCTCTCTCCGACTTGATTATTTACATTGGGTACAATATAAGTTTTTAAGCTTGGGGTAGGGGTATTTTTGCAATTTTTTGCATTTTCCATGTTGCATTCAGATAGACATAGTTTTGCATGATCACATGATTAGATTGCCCCTTGCTTAGATTATGCATCCAATTGTGAGAACTTGGTGCCAAATAAATTGAGACAGTGAATTTTTGAATCCAATTTTTTTTTAATTCTTGTGATAAGGCTAAAAATAAAAATGTTTGAGATAATCTTTTGATAGTTGATAATTAGCATGTGGTTCCTTAGAATTATGTTTCTCATTGATTTTAAACTACTAAATGAGAGATTTTTGAGATTAAAAGCGGTACTCAATAAATCTAACCCATTCCTTGTGATTGAGTGTTTTATTCCTCTTGGATTGTATTCTCTAGAACTTGACTTGAAACCGTTTTGAAGCTTAAAAATTTTTGAAAACGTATTTGAAAATGATTGAGGCACTAGGTTTTTTTTTCCGGTCTTCTGAGCTTTGATTGATTAAATGCTACCCCTTAGTTGCCCAATTTTGAGCCTGAAAGAATAAAATACTTTTCTTGGTACCTTGACTTATGAATGTTGCCTGGTACGACACCTTTTAAAGTATTGCAAGAAGGGTAAAAAGATAGTTTGAAAAATAAATTGTGGGATGAGAAAGTTAGAAAAATATTTCTCTTAAGTTGAAAATCTCCCCTTCTCCAAATAAATAAAATAAAATAAAATAAAATAAATAAACAAAAAAAATGGAGAAGGGGATGACAAAAAGAAAGTGAGAAATAAAAAGTAAAAAAAAAGGGGAAAGAAAGGTGGAAAAGTGAACTAAAACCCAAAAAGGTATTTTAGAAGGTTGTCATGCTTTGCATTGTTTGATATTTTGTTTAGCCTTCTTGAATTTCCCTTTTCTTTATTTCCCCACCTAACAATTAATCCCACGGCCCCATTACAACCAAAATAAAAGACCTCTTGATTCTTATGCGTTTTCATTAATAAAGTAGAGATTTGGTTAATAGTCAAGCTTATGGTAGAATACCTTCCTTGAGGAAATTGAGCGAATTGTCATATATCCTTAAACACTTGAGTGAGGTGAAAAGAGTGCCCGAATCAGTGAGAATATGAATTTAGGAAACCTAAGCTTCTAATTGGACTTGAAATTGATTGTCTCTTGGTTTCTTATTTGAAAATGCCTGTCACTTGGTTTAGTTACTCGGGTTCTTGGTTCACTATCCATGCTCTGATTGTTTATCTTATCTGGCCTTAGTGATTGCTTGAGGACAAGCAAAGTCTTAAGCTTGGGGTAGTTTGATGAGTGTGATTTCACCTCATATTTCATAGACATTTTGCATGCATTTTCATATAGCTTGGGCATATTTAATTTGATTTTTGTTAGTTTTTACCTTGGAACGGGTAAGGCGGTTTTTGTGGTGTTGTTGTGCAGGAATTAATGATCAAAATGCTCAATATTGACCATGATGGAGCTTGCATGAAGATGGGGCTTGAAAAGTGAAGAAAATGAGACAAACAGAGCCCATCACGGCCTAGCCGTGGCAGCCATGACGGCCATGATCGAGCAAAACTGAAAAGAAAGAAGGCTAAAGTCAGAACTGGTCACGGCCTGGCCGTGATGCCCATCACGGCCGTGACATGTCAGCTGAACCAGACCCTCACAAGCAGAACCGATCACGGCTTAGCCGTGATGGTGGTCACGGCCGTGACAGACCAATCAGTGAAGCAACACCCAAGGCAGAATCCGTCACGGTCTGGCTGTGATGGCCATCACGACCGTGACACGCAATATGTGGATCTTAAGAAACTGATTTGATCTGAATTTGTGTTTGATTGGGATTCAAATTTCCCAAATCTATAAATATGGCAATCAGCCAGAGACTTTTGGGCTGTTACACTTAGGCAAAATTTTAGGATCTCTCTTCTCCTCCTTCTTCCCTTATTTTAGGTTTTTATTTCATGTTTTTGTTAACCAAGATTGTCATCACCATGACAATGCTTGAGTAGTAGCTTTGTTTCTAGGGATTGGGGCTATGCCCAAGATCTGATTTATGTTATGAATTGATGTTTTACCTTTGTTAATTTCGATTTTGCTTTATATTTGATTTCTATTGTTTTAATTACTCGTAAATTTGGTGGCCACTTATTTGCGTGTCGTAGATATTTTAAGGAGGGACCTAGCGGTGAACTTAGGTATCAGATCTATAGAATCAGACTTAGGACTTAAATCAAGAGAGTTAGAAGCGGTCCTTCGAGGATTAACGAATTGTCACAAAACATAAAGGGTTCGATCTAAATCCAACTACCACGAGAGTAGGGATTGGTTTAATTGGGCACGGTTTTTGTAACCCGAGAGGGAGCATTAACTTACTTAGGATAAATTCACCTTCAAAGCAATTTAGATAATTAACAAGGGATAGTCAATTTAGTAACATAAACAATCTTGTTGGTAACCCAATTCCTAGGAATCCCTTTTGAATTTGAAACCCCCCACTTTGAATTGCTTTCCTGTTTTGTTTAATTGCGATATTAAATTTGATTGTTACTTGATTCTTATTACAAAAATAAAAACCTTTTAAAATCCCTTTTTTTATACAGTTTAGTTTTATCGATTTAATAATTAGTTGTGGTTTGAGATCACGGTCCCTGTGGGATCGATCTTTTTATTACTTGGCAACGAATCTGGTACACTTGCCGGAATCTTGCACATCAGTGATACAGGTCAGTATGAATCCAAGAGGTGCTTGTGGACATGGACGAGGCAACGGAGGAATGGACTTCGCTGGTTAAGCGCTGGCTGATGTAGCTACTACTATAGCTCTTCAGACTGCCAATGCTGCTGCTCAGAATCAGTAAGAACAACTGCGAACGGAGCAAGCTGCAGAGGAAGACATCTGGATGCCTTTAGACATCAGAACCCATCTTAGTTCGATGGAGACGTGGATCCGTTTAAAGCGGACCTTTGGATTCAAGAGCTAGAAAAGATCTTCGAGTTGGTGCATACCCCTGAAGAATCCAAGTTACCTAATTCGACGTTTCAGCTCGTGGGAGATGCCGAGTACTGGTGGAAGGGTTCTAGGCAACTATTAGAGGCTGAACATCAGGCGATCACCTGGGGAGTATTTCGCGGCAAGTTTCTGGACAAATACTTTCCCCAGAGTGCCCGAAAGGAGAAGGAACAAGAGTTTATGAGGCTGAGTCAGCGAGACCTGACTGTAGGGGAGTATGCGGCCAAGTTCGAATCACTTGCCAAATACTTCCGCTTCTTTCAAAACAACCCCAACGAAGAGTGGAAGTGTGAACAGTTTGAAGCCGGTTTGCGCTTCGAGATCAAAGAGCCAGTACTGCCATTGGAAATTCAGAGTTTCGAAGCGTTAGTGGAAATGCGCCGTAAGATTGAGCTGATGCACAGAGGAAGGGATAATAGAGGAAGCGCAGGAGGACCTGTTCGTCCTAAGGGCCAGAACTAAGGCAAGAGTTCTAAGTGGAAGCAGAGGAAGCCATATTATCAGGCACCTAGCTACAACCAGAAGCAACAACAAGCTCGTCCCAGTGTTTCGGGGACATGGAGTGGAGGCTAGAGAAACAATAGTCAAGGCCAAGAACGAAGATGCTTCAGATGCGGAGATCCGAACCACCTTGCTAATGTTTGCCCAAAGAAGGACTCCAAGTGCAACAACTGTGATTGCATTGGACACTTGGCAAGGGAATTTCGTCCACCGAAGAGGGAGCTGTCAATCAATCATACCAGAGCAAGCAAGCCAACTGCCAAGGGAAGAGTTTACACGATGAGCGGTGCGGATGCATCGAACTCCGGCAATCTCGTGCAGGGTGAGTGTGACATTGATGGTAATCTCTTAATTGTACTGTTTGATTCGGGTGCAACCCATTATTTTATTTCGATGGATCGTGTGAAAACTCTAAACTTGCTTGTTTCTTCCTTACCTTATAATCTGATTGTTTCTACCCCAACTGCTAAACCTGTGACTGTTAATTCTGTTTGCTTAAATTGTCCTATCATTGTTCAGAGTAGAAATTTTCTAGTAGACTTGATCTGTTTGCCTTTAGTAAAACTAGATGTGATCTTAGTCATGGATTTGTTATCTTCCAACCATATTCTAATAGATTGTGCTCATAAAACCTTAGTTTTTAGGGATGAGATTTCTGGATTATTATCTGCTAGTCAGGTAAGAGCTTCTTTGAAAGAGGGAGCTCAAGGATACATGCTACTGTTTTATTGGGACATCGAGAGCAAGTTTGACTTAGAATCCGTACCTGTCGTTCGAGAGTTTCCGGAAGTTTTCCCTGAGGATGTACCTGGATTGCCACCTGTACGAGATATCGAGTTCACGATTGATCTGATTCCAGGCACTGGACCAATATCCATGGCACCGTATCGCATGTCGCCATCAGAGTTATAAACCTTGAAGGAGCAACTTGAGGATCTGATGAGGAAGGAGTTTATACGACCTAGTGTATCACCGTGGGGAGCTCCAGTTCTGTTAGTGAAGAAGAAAGATGGAACGGCTAGGCTATGTGTCGACTTTCGTCAGTTGAACAAAGTTACGATCAAAAACAGATATCCTCTTCCAAGGATAGATGATCTTATGGATCAGTTGCGTGGCGCGACAGTGTTTTCAAAGACAGATCTAAGGTCAGGCTATCACCAGATTCGAGTAAAAGCAGAGGATGTTCCTTAGACAGCATTTCAAACACGCTATGGGCATTATGAGTATTTGGTGATGCCGTTTGGAGTGACGAATGCACCTGCTATATTCATGGACTACATGAATAGAATCTTTCGTCCTTATTTGGATCAATTCGTGGTCATCTTTATTGCTGACATTCTGATCTATTCTCCAAACCAGGAGAAACATGCCGAACACCTTAGCATTGTTCTTCAAGTCCTGAGAGAGAAGCAACTCTATGCGAAACCGGAAAAGTGAGAGTTTTGGTTGGATCAAGTTCAATTCTTGGGTCATGTGATATCTCGCGAAGGAATCGCTGTGGATCCAACGAAGGTTGAGGCTGTGTTGGAATGGGAAACGCCAACAACGGCAACAGAAATCCGTAGTTTTGTGGGTTGGCTGGCTACTACAGGAGGTTCATTGAAGGATTTTCCAAGATTGTAGGACCTCTCACTCAGTTAACTCGTAAGGACCAAGCGTTCGTTTGGACATAAGCCTGTGAAAAGAAGCTTTCAAGTGCTGAAAAGGAGGTTGATGACCTCACCTATGTTGATCCCACCCAATCCCAGGGAATCTTTTGAGGTTTATTGTGAGGCTCCGTGTCAAGGGTTGGGTTGTGTGTTGATGCAGAACCCGAAAGTCGTGGCTTATGCTTCGAGGCAGTTGAAGATTCACGAGAAGAACTACCCGACGCATGATTTAGAGTTGGCGGCTGTGGTTTTTGCTTTGAAAATCTGGAGACATTACTTGTATGGAGCTACTTTTAATGTTTTCAGTGACCATAAAAGCTTGAAGTACCCGTTCAACCAGAAGGAGTTGAATATGCGTCAGAGACGTTGGTTAGAGTTTCTAAAGGATTACAACTTTCAACTAAGTATCACCCCGGGAAGGCGAATGTAGTGGATGAGGCACTAAGCAGAAAGTCGATTCACGCGTCAGTGATGATGGTTAGGGAGCAGGGATTGTTGGAACAATTCTGAGATCCGAGGTTGTCGGTTGAGGTTACGCCACTAAACAAGATCACCGTGTCAAATGGATTGATGGAATAGATAAAGGAGAAGCAAGAGACTGATCAGTATTTGCAGAACGAAAAGGACTTAGTACCGCAAGGAGCATTGTCAGAGTTCAAAGATGGAAAAGATGGGATCTTGAGGTTTGGTGAAAGGATTTGTGTACCTAACGATGTTGAGCTGAGGAAGCTGATTTTAGAAGAGGCTCATAAGAGTAAGTTGGGTATGCATCCGGGAGCCACCAAAATGTATCAAGACTTAAAGAAGTTGTATTGGTGGTACGGAATGAAGAGAGATGTAATGGAATTTTTCGCTTCATGTCCAGTATGTCAGAAAGCCAAAGTAGAACATCAGAGACCCGCAAGAATGTTGCAATCTTTAGATATTCCCGAATGGAAGTGGGATGGGATATCAATGGATTTTGTAACCAGTTTACCAAGGACTAGAAAAGGGTATGAGGCTATATGGTTAATTATAGATTGACTGACCAAGACTTCTCACTTTCTACCTTTCAGCATGAAGTACCCAATGAAAAGGTTGACTCAGTTGTACATCGATGAGATTGTTAGGTTGCACGGTATACCCTCGAGTATTATTTCGGATTGTGATCCGAGATTTACATCAGAATTCTGGAAGGGACTACAAAACTCTTTTGGAACAAATGTCAAATTGAGTTCTGCGTATCATCCACAGACTGATGGACAATCGGAAAGGACGATTCAGTCGCTTGAAGACTTGCTTAGAGCCTGCGTTTTGGAGGATGCAGGGAGTTGGGACGAGTCGTTACCGTTGATAGAGTTTACCTATAATAATAGTTTCCACTCGAGCATAGGAATGGCTCCCTATGAAGCTCTATATGGTCGACGGTGCAGAACACCACTATGTTGGTATCAGGATGGAGAAAGCCTGTTGTTAGGACCAGAGCTGGTGCAGCAGACGACCGAGAAAGTGAAGATGATCCAGGAGAAAATGCGGACGGCCCAAAGTAGACAGAAAAGTTATGTGGATAAGAGACGACGACCCCTGGAGTTTGAGGAAGGCGAGCATGTGTTCTTGAGAGTCACGCCAACGACTGGGATTGACAGAGTAATTAAATCCAGGAAGCTCACTCCCAAATTCCTTGGACCCTACCAAAATCTTTGCCGTGTAGGTCCAGTAGCTTATAAGATAACCTTACCACCTTTTCTTTCCAACATCCATGATGTCGTTCATGTCTCTCAATTGAGAAAATATATTCTTGATCCATCACATATCATAAAGTCTGATAATGTACAATTAAAAGAGAACTTGTCTTTTGAAATGTCACCAGTACGAATTGTGGATAAGATGACGAAGCAACTCAGAGGTAAACAAATTCCTCTAGTAAAAGTCATCTGGAGTGAGACAACCGGAGAAGCTACGTGGGAAGCTGAGGACAAGATAAAGATGCAGTACCCTGAGTTATTTCAAGGTACGTAATCTCGAGGACGAGATTCTTTTTAGAGGGGTAGAGTTGTAACACCATGTTTTTCGTATGCTTCTTTATCAGTAAATACATGCTTTATTGTAATTATTTGTGATAAAATCCAGAATATGATTTATTTTAAATAAAATTATTTTCTTGTGTAGTTTTATTGTATGAAGTCGCAGTAAAATTTTCGGTCGAAAATTCAGATGAAAGTCGGTCTGGGTTTTCACAGCCAGTACAAGTTTATTGGGTTAGAGACCTAATCTTGACTCGTGAACGAGAAGATAGTGTTTTTTTGATGTTTTGTGTGGGTTTGGAGTTTTTCAAAAAAATCTTGTTCGGGGCAAAATTCCGAGTGTTACCCGGACAAAATCATCGGGAAATACGATCGGGAAAGTCATCTGATGCGCAATGGAGCAGATCAAAGAGGGAATGAAATGACTGATATTAAAGTTATGACACCTTTTCAACCATCCATACTTTACTTTTTCATCAAATCACCTTTTCTTACATTCTCTCTCCAACCTTACCTCCACACCATACCTCCACCTTACCTCCACCTTACCTTCTTTCTTTCCTTACAAGCAAACCAACTGTTCTTTCTCTTCTTTCTTCCTTCCAGCCATGACCCCTTCTTCTTCTCCCCCCTCTATATAAACTTCAACCTACAACACTTAATCAGTTTTCCTCACTTCACACATTTCACACTTACACTTATTTCCTTACTTTCTCTTCTTCTCTCTTGTAAAGTTCATCTTTTTATCAAGCTTTTACTTTAAGTTCTTCATCAAAGTTCTTCATATTGTTGAGGGTAATGATCCTATTTTGTTTATTTTTCAAGTTCTTGTCTTTATGTTCATAGTTTTGCTTTAAGTTTCCTTTAAGCTTTCAAACTTCTAAAATCTCTTAAAAATGGTAGAAAACTCCGTTTCAGTTGAAACCAATTTATATGTTCTTATTTTTACTCCTACTACAACATACTAAAAGGTTGTGTAAAACAAAAATTTCTAACCCTATTTTATTGATGTGGCCGAAACCATGCTTTTTGGTTTTGGTGGGTTTTGTTTAACTTTGCTTGTATGGACTTGTATTTGAGTTCTACTCCAAGATGATCATGACCAAGGGCTCATTTGTAATAAAGGATGTTAGGTTTAAGTGATTGGAAAAGTTTATAGATTTTACACATTTTCATGTAAAGGCCTAAACTTTAAGTAGTTTAAGACATTGATGCTTAGTTGATGTTTCTCCAAAGTGATCATGGATTAAGGCTTCTTGATGTATAAGGATGCTAAATCCAGGGGATTGGAATGTTTGAAAAATTTATAACCTTTATTTTGTATCAAGACCGAAACTTTAAAGGTTTTTGGCGAAAAATTAAGTTTTGTTTTCTTCCAAAATGATCACAGATTAAAGCTCCTTATAATATAGGATGCTATGTCTAAAGTGATTGGAAAGTTTAAATCTTTTTCATTAAGTTCCCTATGATGGCCGAAACTCATATGTTTGGACCTAGGAATGTGTTGTTTTGTCCTTTGTTGGTGACTCCGGCAAGTGTACCGGGTCGTCGCAAGTAATAAAAACACGGTAAGATATTACCGAGGTCGAACACAAGGATTGGGCTACCAATTCTACCAATTCGTGAGAAATTCGATAGGTTTAGTTAAGCGAAGAAAGCTGTTGTGAGAGAGAGAGACGAAGATCGCAATTTCAAGTAACAAATAGATTAAAACTCAGGTGATTAAATTCAGAAATTAAAGTATCCAAGGTCTCAAATCCACCTACCCAATCATGTATAGTACCCAAGTGATGATGTATTCCTCCCTAAGCTCAATTTTAATGTCAACCGGGACCCCTAAATTCTCCTATATCCACTGTCGTGCTCAATAGGATGTATTCGATGATTGGATTAATCACTTGTTCGGTCTCATAACCCTAATCTCGAATTCTATTAAACCTTGTTCCCTATATGGTTGCACTAATCAAATAAATCCACGGTCGTGCTCATTATTCGATTAATGATTCCAATTCAAGTTCTAAAACGCTTCTCGCCGTTTGGCCTCAAACACGTTAACAAGTTAATCACGCAACACATATGATTAACACAATCAATTCAGAATTGGAAAACATTTATGATCCCGATTCAAGTTCTAAAACGCGAATCGCCTTTCGGCCTCAAACACGTTTAACTTATTAATCACGCAATACATATGATCAAGCATTCAAATCAGAATCGGAAAACATCAATTAAAAAGAGGGGAGAACACATACATCATATGAACACTACACAGCCATGGGTGGCTTCATCGATCCCTCGGACGAGGGGATTAGTTCCTCATGCCCGTGACGACGCACAAACAATCGGCAATAATCTCCATAATAACAAACTAAAAGAAGAAAAGAAAAGAAGAGGGAGACGCAGCTCCAGAGACAAGGATTCGCACTACTACTCTGATCTACACAAGTGGCTAACAACTCTTTTAATCCTGATCTGAGACAGCCCTTAAATAAGGATTCTGTTTCTCGCCAGCTCGCGGGGCGAGCTTACTCTCGCGACGCGAAATTAAGCATTGGCGCGCTTCAAATTTTGTATTTTCGCGAGGCGAGCTTGTATTCGCGGGGCGAGTCTTCAAACCCTAATCTGTCACAGCCGTGATTGTCTCTGTCTTCCATGGTCTTCAGGGACTCGCGAGGCGAGACACCTTTCGCGGGGCGAGTCTTCAATTATGGGCTGTGACCTTCATCACGGCTAGGCCGTGATGGTCTCTGACTTCCAAGTCTTCATTCTCTCGCGGGGCGAGATGTCTCAGAATTTCAATTTCCACTATTTCTTTGCTTTCCTTGACTCCCGGAGCTTCACTTTATTTACCTGAAAACACAAAAAGCAACCAAAAGCATAATTTTATCCAAAATAAGCTAAAAACTACACAAAAGACGCAAAACGAGTCAAAGTCCATCTTAGGAACAAAACAAGGCAAAATTTGGGCGAAAACGAGAGTGAACTCGACTAATTGGCACATAAACCCTAGTTCATCTAGTCATAAAACTAGATAAGCCAGAGGCTTATCATCCTTCCAAAATGATTAAGGATTTAAGCTTATTTATGTTAAATGAGGCTATGTCCAAAAGATTGGAGGATTTAAAGATTTTTAGTCTTACAAACATGTCAAGGCCGAACCTAGGTGTTAATGGCCTAAGACATTTGTTTTTTTTTCCTTCCATTTTCCAAAATGATCATGGTTTCAAGCTCCTTACTATGTATGGATGCTAACATAAAGAGATTGGAAAGTTTAGAAATTTCTAGCCTATTTATTAGTGAAAGACGAAAACCCTAAGTCAAGTACTTAGTGGGATTTTTAATTCAACTTTTTTAAATGATTGGTGTTTAAGAACTTCTAGCACTTAAGGATCATAAATCCATGAGTTGTATAAATTTCGGGAAAAACCTTAATCTAAAATTATTGTCTAAACCGAACCTATACCTTATGGTTAGTGTTCTTTGATTGAGTTTTAACTCATGATTTCATGTTTTGTAACCTTAGAATTCCATCGCCAAGCCGAGCGAGGACGTTCGTGAGCTTTTCTCTTAGAATCCGAAACTCTTAACTTCCACGTGAGGTAAGAGGGGATTTCCTAAAGATATTCAATAACTGTAAGCATGTGTGTAGGTGTTTAACTGGATATTTATATGTTGATTGAACTTACTTGGTGATCTGATGTACTTGAACTGTTATGCTATTATCTGATGTTGAATATACTTGCTCTAAATGTTATAATGCATATATGTGATGAACTGTTTTCAACTGTGATATTAACATTGAATTGGGAATATATACTGCTATTGATTGAAAGTTTTCTAAGCCAGACTTGTGTCTGTGCTCAACTGTTATAAGGATTAAAAACCTGAATAAGCTTTGAAGATGAAAGGATAGGTGTTCTTTTCCAAAAGCTCTTTAACTGAAAGAACTGTTTTAAATGTTGAAATTGTTTGGTGAAATATTGTTATACAATAGAAAAATCCTTTTCGAACTATGTGTTGTCAAGTGAAAACTTTCATTAACTATTTGGCAATGTCCTATTGGGGGAAATTTTCAAAGATAAAAGTATTTCAAAGATGCTTTTTAAAATATTTTCAAAGAAAAGGTTTTTCCTAAATGTTTTAGTAACTTTCCGATAGCCTGGATAGGTTATCGAGGATTCGGTTTTTAATTTGATTTTCACTGAACGAAAAAAATAAGTACTTAAGAAAGAGAATCTAGAACGCGATATGTGGCCTCTAGTATTCAGTTATGCGCACGTGATCTTGGATCAGTGTTAATTCGGGACTATGAGTCCTATTCATGATGTTATGGACTAAGAGTCCAATTCTCAAAATCGAGGACAGTGCGTTCTGATTTCATTGTTGTGGGCTATTGTCCTTATCATGTAAAGTTTAAAACATGAATAAAAGTATAATTGATTTTTATGACCACAACCCTGGACCGCGGCCACGGTTTAGGGCGTTGTGATTAAGCATTCGGACTATGTGTCCTATGTTTCTGAGTTTTCAAGTGATGGGGAAATGATGATTTAGTCGTTAGCTTTGAGCTTCGACAGCGAAAAATAATCACAAAATATTTTCCATGTGCATTTCCCCAGGTAGACGTGCCTTTCTTATATATCAGATACAAGGTGGTATCTGGGAGTCTGTCCATGTGACCGGTTCAGAGGCACATGTGACGTTGCTCGTCCTGAGACCTTAAATGCATGATGGTATGGAGGCAACTGCCCGGTGGGCTAGAGATTGACCAACTCTAATTCTTCTCCAGTGAAACACGGTGTTGAGATCTCATGAGATTAGGATAGAGCCTGATATTGAAGTGTCATGCATATTTTCAAAAATTGATTGTGCGGGCTTGAGATCCCTTGATATAACACGGTTATATTATGATTATGCATGATTTAACTGTTGACTTGATTATGTGTTGCATGTATCATGTATATGGTTGTTGTGGGACATATCTTATGACGGTATCTCACTCTTTCATATCTATATGTTCTTTTCCTTTTCTTGTATCGGTATATGTACGTGCATTAGATGGAACCCAACGTTCCCCTAGCACCCTCGATTTTGAGGAATGAGGTGTTCGACGAGGCTGGGCTAGTGAGGAACTGGATGGTGAGCGATGATGCGACGACAGCTACGTATCGGGGATCGATCACGACGACGGAGTCTAATGCCAACGGAGAACCGATCAGGAGGATTCACACGATCGAGACACGGACAGTGGCATTTCCACCTCCATAGCTATACCTTCATACTCTACAGATGGCTGGACTTCTTCATCCACACGTTGAGCCGGAGGAACCCATCGAGGAGGACCTTGAAGAGGATTCCGAAGAGGATCCGGAGGAGGAGCCTCTTGAGTTGGTAGGCGACTGGTGGGAGGATGACCTAGAGGCAGAGTACCATCCACAGGACCCCAGAGAGGACGATGTTCCGATCGACGATGGTGGTGAGGTTATCGATCCGGAGTCTGATATCTCATCTGGAGGTAGTGTTTGTGGCCACTCAGACTGTAGGAGGCTTTGGTGATCGTCGTCGGCTTTTTGAAGTAGTTCTGTTTGTCCCTGGCTTTTTAGATTCTCCTTTTGAGTTCAGTTCCCAGATTCCTCATTCCCAGTTTGATGTTTTATCTGTTTCTTTAGTTTATGTTTTCAGTGAAGTTGGCCTGTTTGTTTAAGGCCCATTTTGTAATCCAAAAACTTAAGATCCCAATGGGGAAATGTTATATATGTATCTATGTATGATGTTTATATTCATGTTCTGAGTGTTCATCACCTTTTATTAACCCCTTTTAAAAAAAAAAATTTAGTACCTTTTCGGTAATTTGATACAAAAGGTTTTCTTTTCCGAAAGTGACCAGTGTTTTAATGTGTTCTTTTTCGCAAAAAAGGGTAATCATGTGATGACCAAGTTTAGGGTGTCACATTAGTTGGTATCAGAGCTCGTCAAGTCTTTTGGGAATGCCTGGGCTAGGTCTGTTGTGTTGCTGTTGTGTTTTCTCTGTTTGGATGCTGTTTGAATTACTTCCTTTGAGGTAATATGTTTTGACTGGCGAGTTCTCTCTTTTGGACCGTCATTTGATCGCTTGTGTGATACAGGTCAATATGAATCCAAGAGGTGCTCGTGGACATGGATGAGGCAACGGAGGAATGGACTTCGCTGCTCAAGCGCTAGCTGATGTAGCTGCTGCTATAGCTCTTCAGACTGCTAATGCTGCTGCTCAGAATCAGTAAGAGCAACTGCGAGTGGAGCAAGCTGCAGAGGGAAGACATCTGGACGCCTTCAGACGTTAGAACCCATCTCAGTTCAACGGAGCTGTGGATCCGATTAAAGCAGACCTTTGGATTCAAGAGCTAGAAAAGATCTTCGAGTTGGTGCATACCCCTGAAGAATCCAAGTTACCTTATTCGACGTTTCAGCTCGTGGGAGATGCGGAGTACTGGTGGAAAGGTTCTAAGCAACTATTAGAGGCTGAACATCAGGCGATCACCTGGGGAGTATTTTGCGGCAAGTTTCTGGACAAATACTTTCCCCAGAGTGCCCGAAAGGAGAAGGAACAATAGTTTATGAGGCTGAGTCAGCGAGACCTGAAGGTAGGGGAGTATGCGGCCAAGTTCGAATACCTTGAAAAATACTTCCGCTTCTTTCAAAACAACCCCAACGAAGAGTGGAAGTGTGAACAGTTTGAAGCCGGCTTGCTCTTCGAGATCAAAGAGTCAGTACTGCCCTTGGAAATTCGGAATTTCCAAGCGTTAGTGGAAAAGTACCGAAAGATTGAGCTGATGCACAGAGGAAGGGATAATAGAGGAAGCTCAGGAGGACCTGTTCGTCTTAAGGGCCAGAACTAAGGCCATAGTTCTAAGTGGAAGCAGAGGAAGCCATATTATCAGGCACCTAGCTACAACCAGAAGCAACAACATGCTCGTCCCAGTGTTTCGGGGACAGGGAGTGGAGGCCAGAGAAACAATGATCAAGGCCAAGAACGAAGATGCTTCAGATGCGAAGATCCGAACCACCTTGCTAATGTTTGCCCAAAGAAGGACTCCAAGTGCAACAACTGTGACTGCATTGGACACTTGGCAAGGGAATGTCGTGCGTTGAAGAAGGAGCAGTCAATCAATCATACCAGAGCAAGCAAGCCAACTGTCAAGGGAAGGGTTTACACGATGAGTGGTGCGGAGGCATCGAACTCCGGCAATCTCGTGTAGCGTGAGTGTGACGTTGACGGTAATCTCTTAATTGTACTGTTTGATTCAGGTGCAACCCATTCTTTTATTTCGATGGATCGTGTGAAAACTCTAAACTTGCTTGTTTCTTTCTTACCTTATAATCTGATTGTTTATACCCCAACTGCTAAACCTGTGACTGTTAATTCTGTTTACTTAAATTGTCCTATCATTGTTCAGAGTAGAAATTTCCTAGTAGACTTGATCTGTTTGCCTTTAGTACAACTAGATGTGATCTTAGGCATGGACTGGTTATCTTCCAACCATATTCTAATAGATTGTGCTCAGAAAACCCTAGTTTTTAGGGATGAGATTTCTGGATTATTATCTGCTAGTCAGGTAAGAGCTCTTTGAAAGAGGGAGCTCAAGGATACATGCTGCTGTTTTCTTCGGACATCGAGAGCAAGTTTGACTTAGAATCCGTACATGTCGTTCGAGAGTTTCCGGAAGTTTTCCCTGAGGATGTACCTGGATTGCCACCTGTTCGAGATATCGAGTTCGCGATTGATCTGATTCTAGGCACTGGACCAATATCCATGGCACCGTATCGCATGTTGCCATTAGAGTTAGAAACCTTGAAGGAGCAACTTAAGGATCTGATGAGGAAGGAGTTTATACGACCTAGTGTATCACCGTGGGGAGCTCCAGTTCTGTTAGTGAAGAAGAAAGATGGAACAACTAGGCTATGTGTGGACTTTCGTTAGTTGAACAAAGTTACGATCAAAAACAAATATCCTCTTCCAAGGATAGATGATCTTATGGATCAGTTGTGTGGCGCAGCAGTGTTTTCCAAGATAGATATGAGGTCAGGCTATCACCGGATTCGAGTAAAAGCAGAGGATGTTCCTAAGACAGCGTTTCGAACACGCTATGGGCATTATGAGTATTTGGTGATGCCGTTTGGAGTGACGAATGTACCTGCTATATTCATGGACTACATGAATAGAATCTTTCGTCCTTATTTGGATCGGTTCGTGGTCGTCTTCATTGATGACATTCTGATCTATTCTCCAAACCAGGAGAAACATGCCGAACACCTTAGCATTGTTCTTCAAGTCCTGAGAGAGAAGCAACTCTATGCGAAATCGGAAAACTGTGAGTTTTGGTTGGATCAACTTCAATTCTTGGGTCGTGTGATATCTCGCGAAGGAATCGTCGTGGATCCAATGAAGGTCGAGGCTGTGTTTGAATGGGAAAGGCCAACAACGGCAACATAAATCCGTAGTATTGTGGGTTGGCTGGCTACTACAGGAGGTTCATTGAAGGATTTTCCAAAATTGTAGGACCTCTCACTCAGTTAACTCATAAGGACCAAGCGTTCGTTTGGACAGAAGCCTGTGAAAGAAGCTTTCAAGAGCTGAAAAGGAGGTTGACGACCTCACCTGTGTTGATCCTACCCTATCCCAGGGAATCTTTTGAGGTTTACTGTGACGCTTCGTATCAAGGGTTGGGTTGTGTGCTGATGCAGAACCGGAAAGTCGTGGCTTATGCTTCGAGGCATTTGAAGATTCACGAGAAGAACTACCCGACATATGATTTAGAGTTGGCGGCTGTGGTTTTTGCTTTGAAAATATGGAGACATTACTTGTATGGAGCTACTTTTAATGTTTTCAGTGACCATAAAAGCTTGAAGTACCCGTTCAACCAGAAGGAGTTGAATATACGTCAGAGACGTTGGTTAGAGTTTCTAAAGGATTACGACTTTCATCTAAAGTATCACCCAGGGAAGCCGAATGTAGTGGCCGATGCACTAAGCACAAAGTCGATTCACGCATCAGTGATGATGGTTAGGGAGCAGGGATTGTTGGAACAATTCTGAGATCTGAGTTTGTCGGTTGAGGTTACGCCAGGAAGGCTGTGTCAAAACAAGATCACCGTGTCAAATGGATTGATGGAACAGATAAAGCAGAAGCAAGAGACGGATCAATATCTGCAGACGAAAAAAGACTTAGTGCGGCAAGGAGCATTGTCAGAGTTCAGAGATGGAAAAGATGGGATCTTGAGGTTTGGTGAAAGGATTTGTGTACCTGATGATGTTGAGCCGAGGAAGCTGATTTTAGAAGAGGCACATAAGAGTAAGTTAAGTATGCATCCGGGAGCCACCAAAATATATCAAGACTTAAAGAAGTTATATTGGTGGTACGGAATGAAGAGAGATTTAATGGAATTTTTTGCTTCATGTCTAGTATGTCAGAAAGCCAAAGTAGAACAACAGAGACCCGCATGAATGTTGCAATCTTTAGATATTCCGGAATGGAAGTGGGATGGGATATCAATGGATTTCGTAACCATTTTACCAAGGACTAGAAAAGGGTATGAGGCTATATGGGTAATTGTAGATCGACTGACCAAGTCTGCTCACTTTCTACCTATCAACATGAAGTACCCAATGAAAAGGTTGACTGAGTTATACATCGATGAGATTGTTAGGTTGCACGGTATACCCTCGAGTATTATTTCGGATTGTGATCCGAGATTTACATCAGAATTCTGGAAGGGACTACAAAAATCGTTGGGAACAAAAGTCAATTTGAGTTCTGCGTATCATCCACAGACTGATGGACAATTGGAAAGGACGATTCAGTCGCTTGAAGACTTGCTTAGACCTTGCGTTTTGGAGGATGCAGGGAGTTGGGATGAGTCGTTACCGTTGATAGAGTTTACCTATAACAACAGTTTCCACTCAAGCATAGGAATGGCACCCTATGAAGCTCTATATGGTCGACGGTGCAGAACACCACTATGTTGGTATCAGGATGGAGAAAGCCTGTTGTTAGGACCAGAGCTGGTGCATCAGACGACCGAGAAAGGGAAGATGATCCAGGAGAAAATGCGGACGGCCCAAAGTAGATAGAAATGTTATGCGGATAAGAGACGACGACCCATGGAGTTTGAGGAAGGCGAGCATGTGTTATTGAGAGTCACGCCAACGACTGGGATTGGAAGAGTAATTAAATCCAGGAAGTTCACTCCCAAATTCCTTGGACTCTACCAAATTCTTCGTCGTGTAGGTCCAGTAGCTTATAAGATAACCTTACCACCTTTTCTTTCCAACATCCATGATGTCTTTCATGTCTCTCAATTGAGAAAATATATTCCTGATCCATCACATATCATAAAGTCTGATAATGTACAATTAAAAGAGAACTTGTCTTTTGTGACATCACCAGTACGAATTGCGGATAAGATGACGAAGCAGCTCAGAGGTAAAAAAATTCCTCTAGTAAAAGTCATCTGGAATGAGACAACCGGAGAAGCTACGTGGGAAGCCGAGGACAAGATAAAGATGCATGGTCGCGCTGTCGCCACGCGCCAAAAAGTGAGCGGTTTGTAAAAATGTAGTTTAGGGCGACAACTCGGATATCGTCTCACAAGGACTCTTGAATTGTTATTCACCACAAAAATAAGTTTTTTTATTGGGGGGGGGGGGGTGTTTGGATTGAAATTCAAATTGAAAACAAAGCATAAACAGAGCAATGAAAACAAGGCAGTTAAAAGATTATCAAATAACTAAAGACGATTAATCTACTGTTCTCGATTTCCCAACTATCATCGGTTCATGTAAATTCCAAGCCCTAAGCAGATTCTAATCCCCTTTCAGTTGTAGCAACAATTAACAAACGAAATCGCTACTACGAATATATGTTCCTATTCCCGAATTAAACAAACGGGGTTAAGCCATCATGAACTAAACGAACATGAATGAACACACGCGAATTAAACAAACGCATTAAGTATAGGAACATAACATCACCGAAATGAATCAACATAACACTATACACTCCTGAATTAAACAAACAGAAATATATAGCATAGTATTGAAAAGGGAGAAGCATACAAAACAGGAATTACAAGAACCTCAAGTGTGATGGAAATCAATTACAGTAGACTAATCATAGAAAATTAGTTCTCCATGGAAAAACGAAACACACCGAAAATATGTAAAAACTATGGAGAAGCAAAAGTCCTTCCAATCTGCCCAGAACAACCATTTATAGCATTCAGAAACTAAGCCCACTCGCGATGCGAACCCTCACTCGCGAGGCGAATATCATGAAGAGTTTGCAACGTTTGGTCTTCTCGCGGGGTGAAGTACTGCTCGCGTGGCGAGGAATGGAAGAGTCATGGCTTCTGGTCTTCAGTCTCGCGAGGCGAGACATGGATCCGCGAGGTGACACAATGGGTTGCATTTCTCTGGAACAGTTAGCTATCAGGGTCGCGAGGCGAGGTGTTGTTCGCGGGGCGAACCAGAGAGGATGTCATTCTGCTGCTCGGCTGGCTTTCAGGTTCGCGTGGTGAGAAGACTCTCGCGAGGTGAACACCTCCAGGATTGGAATTTTCCCTGTTTCTTTATTCCCTTAACTTCTAAGTTAACCTGAAAACAATAAAATAGCCATAAGTGCTTTATTTGATTCAAAACTGGCTAAATTAACCTAAAACTACTTTAGAGATTCAAAACCTTGCTTGAGGATAATTTAATTTAATTTGGGTGAAAATGAGATATAATTAGCACAAAACCCTGGTCATACTAGCCATAAAACTAGATGAGCCAGAGGCTTATCAAAATACCCCAAACTTAAACTTGGCTTGTCCCCAAGCAAACTAAAACTCAAAAATCAAAAAGACTCAAGACATGGCAAGCTTAAAAGATTTAATCAACTTTACACAAATTTCAAGCAATTCATCAAAATAATTTTTCCTTCAATGTTCCCCCCTTTCCAACAAAGCAATCCCCACATTCAATTATTCTGAACATTTGAGAATTTCATCATTCAAACAATCAATAATCTAAGCAAGGGATCCAAGTTACACACAAGAGGGAGATCACCAAATTCAACCAACTGCCTTCCTCACAAGGGAGTTTAGTGTTTCACTCAATCGCTCAGTTTTTGTCAGGCTAACAACATTTCACTCAATTCACTTTTAAGAGCACTTCCCATGAATTTGATTTTCATCTCAAAATGGTTCCCACGAAAAATATGCATGCACATCAAAAGGTCTTTTATGGTTGTAATGGGGTCTGGCTAAGGGTAGGATATACAAAGGTACTAGGCTGAAGACCCTAGGAACTAAGAGAGCATGAGCTTTTTACACTTTGAATTTCTACTCAAGTTCCTTTCTTCCTTTATCTTTATGCCTTTTGGGTGACTACATCCATTTCTTCTAACACTTTTATTTTTATCATTTTTACACTTTTTTTTTGCTTTTCTTTTCTTTTGGCCTTTGGCTCCAACCTTTTTATTATTTTTTTGCTTTTTCTCAATCCCAAACAACACATCATATCCTTGTAGCCACCCCAAACTTAGTTTCTTGTAACCATTCTCTTGCTAAGATTCCATGCTCTCCTAATCCTAAGATCGGGTTAACATGATTTTTTTTCAGATTTTAGCTTGTAACATAGGGTTAACAAGAATTAACAGGCTAATCAGGCTCAAAAGGGGCTAACTATGGAACATGCATTAGGGATGGTTATTTTAGGCTAAGTAGTTATTTACAAAGAAAATGCCTAAATCATTTGATGCAAACACATAGACATGCAAACCATAAAGAGATTCAAGCAAATTCGGGAAAGTACAACTTAAAAGTGATTTCACACGGTTTAAAAACATGCTGGAGGCTCAAATCCTTACCTGGACAATTTTGCAAGTTGTTTGACAGAGATTTTATCCCTAGTGTGTGTTTCCCTTCACCCCAAACTTATCATAAAACATGCCATCATAATAAAATATCTCAAAGTTCAGTTTCCAATCACATGGGGATTACTTACAAAAACAAAAAATATTTCAACCTATTGTTCAACCTAGGGGAAATCATCACATAAATCATGCAATCAATCTATGCAAAATCAATCAAAATCAATCAAGCTCACCGACCAAGGACTTACACAATTTATTCAAACACAAGACCAAACACAAAACAAAACTACAATTAGCTCCCTCCCCCACACTTAAAACATACGTTGTCCCCAATGAAACAACATAGCTATAAAATCAGAGTGAGGGAAAGGAAAGGGTACTCCCTGATCAAGTGTCAGTGTAGGCGGGAGCCTCCTCCTGGATCCCATTGCATGTAGCATAAGGCCAAAAAGAGGGAGTTCATTCCATGGTCACATAACTTGCAGCCTTGATATAGGAGTGAGCACTTGACAATTATGGTGACCTTGCCCAATGCGGCGGACCCATCACTTCCTCTTGGGTCAAAGATGACCGCTTTCTCAACAAAATCCTCCCAATAAAATTGGGGTTCAACCTCTTGGACTGGCCATGGTGCAAAATCCAATTCCTCTAGTGGTTCCACAGGGGGAGGTGGCAGATAGGTATGGAGGGTCTCCGGTGCTGCTTCATCTTCTGCACGTTCTTCATTCACTGCACTGACAAATCCATCACCTGCTATACATGCAGCAATCTCAGCACACACCACACAATGGTTAGTGTTAGTACAATCAGTACATGAAGAAATATCATCAAATCCAGAAATAAATGGAAAATTAGAAATCAAGTCCTCATGGGTGTCATCAATAATCTCAGAAAGCAACTCTAATTGGAAAATAGAGTGCTCCTCAAGGGGATGTTTCATAGCATCAAAGATGTTAAACTTTGCCACAATATCACCAAACTCCATGGACATAGTCCCATCATTAACATCAATCTTAGTCTTAGCTGTCTTCATGAATGGTCTACCCAGGATTATTGGTGATCTGCTGGAATTTGTCTCTCCTTCCATGTCTAGGATGTAGAAGTCAGCAGGGAAAATCAACTCATCGACTTGTACCAGCACATCTTCTACCATTCCCATGGGGCGGGCACTCGGTCTGTTGGCCAACCGGATAGTGAGACTCAGATCTTGCGCAAGGGACCAAGATCAAGGTTATTGAAAATAGAGGTGGGCATGACATTTATGGAGGCTCCCAAATCCAACATGCAATTTTCAAATCCGTTGTCCCCAATAGTGCATGGAATAGTAAAAGTGCCCGGATCCTTGCACTTCTGCGGTAGTGCCTGAGTAGGGGCTGAGACAGTAACTTTTTCTGGTGCAGGCTTAGACTGGATAAGAACTGAAACATTTCTTCCCAAATTAACTCTCTCATTACTCTTCAACTTCCTCTTGTTGGTGCATAAATCCTTCAGAAATTTAGCATATTTAGGCACCTGCTTGATCACATCTAGAAGGGGAATATTCACCGCCACCTTTCTGAACACATCTGAAATTTCCCTCTCCTTGTCTTCACCACCAATCTTCTTATTTTTCTGTACTCTGTGTGGGAAGGGGATCGGTGGTATGTACACTTTCTCAACTTCAACATCAACTGAAGGCTCAGGAGTTACCTCAACAGTTTCTTCATTTTTTTCAGAGGCTGCCTCAACAACTCTTCCAGATCTCGGAGAAATGGCACTCATTTTAGGATTGGAGACATTGGGATTTATCACTGTTTGTGCAGGCAGTTGACTTGATCTTTGAGCTTGCTGTATGTTATTTATGGATGTGGCAAGCTGTCCAACCTGTGTCTCTAAATTTTGAATGCTAGCATCCGTTCGCTGCTGAGATTGACCAAACTGTGTCTGCAAATTGTGAATGCTAGCATTTGTTCGCTGCTGAAACTATGCCTGTGAGGCCTGGAACTGTGCCTGGAACTGTCCAATTTGCTGCCAGAATCGGAGATTTTGTTCAGTCATTTACTTGAACATGTCCTCTAGTGAAGGTCCAGAAGGTGCAGAAATGGTCACTTGAGGAGGTTTCTGAGGTGCTGCCATCGGTTGTTGTTGGGATGAGTTCCCATACCGAAGGTTAGGATGATTCCTCCAGTTGGGATGGTACCTATTTGTGGAGAGGTCAGGAGTGCTGTACCGGTTCTGACTGTTGCCTTGATTGTAAGGATGGACTGCATAAGCCTGAGACAATTTAGTGACGAACTCTTCCTTCGGAATGGGGCATGCATCATACGGGTGCTCAGGAGAGTTGCACATGCCACACAACCTTCCAGGCTGAACTCTATCCATTGCCAATTTCTCCACCAAAGAAGTGAGCCTATCAATTCTATCATCAACGGCCTGGTTGGAAGAAGAACTATGGACCTCATGCACACCTCTTGTCTCAACAGAATTTCTTCTGGTTGTAAACTGCTGGGAGTTCAGTGACATATTTTCAATTAATTGCTTGGCAGTAGCTGGAGTCTTATCAACAAGTGCTCCCCCACTAGCAGCATCCAAAATATTTCTATCCATAGGTAGTAACCCCTCATAAAAATACTGGATAAGAAGTTGCTCAGAAATCTGATGCTGAGGGCAACTGGATACCAAATGCTTGAATCTCTCCCAATATTCAGCCAACGACTCATTTCCTTGTCTGATGCCACATATTTCCTTCCGGATTGATGCAGCTCTGGAGGCAGGAAAATATTTCTCTAAGAAGAGCTTCTTCAAATC
This sequence comes from Sophora flavescens, assembly GCA_030762895.1. Taxonomy (NCBI): domain Eukaryota; kingdom Viridiplantae; phylum Streptophyta; class Magnoliopsida; order Fabales; family Fabaceae; genus Sophora; species Sophora flavescens. The sequence continues at coordinate 51,874,497 of CM061065.1, read as the reverse complement.
ATTCCAGGTGGTAATAGAGTTTGGCTCAAGGTATAACAGCCAATCCTTTGCAGCGCCCTGGAGTGAGAACGGGAAAGCTTTCAGCTTGATGTGATCCTCAGTTACTCCCTCTGATCTCAAGGTTATGGAGCAGACAGCCTGGAATTCCTTCAAATGCTTATGTAGATCCTCACCTGCAAGACCACTAAACTTTGGCAACAAGTGAATGAACCCAGATTTTAATTCAAAGGGAGTATCAACACCAGAATATGCAATACACAAGCCTTTATAATTAACATCAGGGGCAGCAAGCTGTCTTAATGTCCTTTGGTCACCCATATTGTCAAAAACAGTTTTAGAATTAGAATCACTACTAGTGCTAGCCCGAATTTCTCTACGGCGTGTGTGCAGTGTTCTTTCAATTTCAGGATCAAAATCACACAATTCAGGGCAAGTAGACCTAGTAGCCAGACCAATTCAAAACAAAAACGAAAATAAAAGAAAGAAAAAAATGCGAAAATAACAAACAAGAGTCCCCGACAACGGCGCCAATTTTTGGTCGCGCTGTCACAACGCGCCAAAAAGCGAGCGGTTTGTAAAAATGTAGTTTAGGGCGACAACTCGGATATCGTCTCACAAGGACTCTTGAATTGTTATTTACCACAAAAATCAGTTTTTTTGGGGGGGTTTGGATTGAAATGCAAATTGAAAACAAAGCATAAACAGAGCAATGAAAACAAGGCAGTTAAAAGATTATCAAATAACTAAAGATGATTAATCTACTGTTCTCGATTTCCCAACTATCATCGGTTCATGTAAATTCCAATCCCTAAGCAGATTCTAATCCTCTTTCGGTTGTAGCAACAATTAACAAACGAAATCGATACTACGAATATATGTTTCTATTCCCGAATTAAACAAACGGGGTTAAGCCCTCATGAACTAAACGAACATGAATGAACACACGCGAATTAAACAAACGCGATTAAGTATAGGAACATAACATCACCGAAATGAATCAACATAACACTATACACTCCTGAATTAAACAAACAGAAATATATAGCATAGTATTGAAAAGGGAGAAGGATACAAAACAGGAATTACAAGAACCTCAAGTGTGATGGAAATCAATTACAGTAGACTAATCATAGAAAATTAGTTCTCCATGGAAAAACGAAACACACCGAAAATATGTAAAAACTATGGAGAAGCAAAAGTCCTTCCAATCTGCCCAGAACAGCCATTTATAGCATTCAGAAACTGAGCCCACTCGCGAGGCGAACCCTCACTCGCGAGGCGAATATCATGAAGAGTCTGCAACGTTTGGTCTTCTCGCGGGGCGAAGTACCGCTCGCGTGGCAAGGAATGGAAGAGTCATGGCTTTTGGTCTTCAGTCTCGCGAGGCGAGACATGGATCCGGGAGGCGACACAGAATGGGTTGCATTTCTCTGGAACAGTTAGCTATCAGGGTCGCGAGGCGAGGTGTTGTTCGCGGGGCGAACCAGAGAGGATGTCATTCTGCTTCTCAGCTGGCTTTCAGGTTTGCGTTGCGAGAAGACTCTCGCGAGGCGAACACCTCCAGGATTGGAATTTTCCCTGTTTCTTTATTCCCTTAACTTCTAAGTTAACCTGAAAACAATAAAATAGCCATAAGTGCTTTATTTGACTCAAAACTGACTAAATTAACCTAAAACTACTTTAGAGATTCAAAACCTTGCTTGAGGACAATCTAATCTAATTTGGGTGAAAATGAGATATAATTAGCACAAAACCCTGGTCATACTAGCCATAAAACTAGATGAGCCAGAGGCTTATCAATGCAGTACCCTGAGTTATTTCAAGGTACGTAATCTCGAGGATGAGATTTTTTTTAGAGGGGTAGAGTCGTAATACCCTGTTTTTTGTATGCTTCTTCATCAGTAAATACATGCTTTAATGTAATTATTTGTGATAAAATCCAGAAGATGATTTTATTTAAAATAAAATTATTTTCTTGTGTAGTTTTATTGTATGAAGTCGTAGTAAAATTTTCGATCGAAAATTCAAAAGAAAATCGGTCTGGGTTTTCACAGCCAGTACAAGTTTACTGGGCTAGAGACCTAATCTTGACTCGTGAACGAGACGATGGTGTTTTTTTTATGTTTTGTGAGAGTTTGGATTTTTTCAAAAAAACTTGTTCGAGGCAAAATTCCGAGTGTTACCCAAGCGAAATCGTTGGGAAATACGATCTGGAAAGTACTCTGATGCGCAATGGAGCATAGCAAAGAGGGAATGGAATGACTGATATGAAAGTTATGACACCTTTTCAACAAGCCATACTTCACTTTTTCATCAAATCACCTTTTCTTACATTCTCTCTCCAACCTTACCTCCACCTTACCTTCTTTCTTTTCCTACAAGCAAACCAACTCTTCTTTCTCTTCTTTCTTCCTTCCAGCCGTGATCCCTTCTTCTTCTCCCCCCTCTATATAAACTTCAACCTACAACACTTAATCACTTTTCCTCACTTCACACATTTCACACTAACACTTATTTCCTTACTTTCTCTTCTTCTCTCTTCTAAAGTTCATCTTTTTATCAAGCGTTTTACTTTAAGTTCTTCATCAAAGTTCTTCATATTGTTGAGGGTAATGATCCTATGTTGTTTATTTTTCAAGTTCTTGTCTTTATGTTCATACTTTTGCTTTTAGTTTCCTTTAAGCTGTCAAACTTCTAAAATCTCTTAAAAATGGTAGAAAACTCCGTTTGAGTTGAAACCAATTTCTATGTTCTTATTTATACTCCTACTACAACATACTAAAAGGTTGTGTAAAACAAAAATTTCTAACCCTATTTTATTGATGAGACCGAAACCATGCTTTTTGGTTTTGGTGGGTTTTATTTAACTTTGCTTGTATGGACTTGTATTTGAGTTCTATTCCAAGATGATCATGACCAAGGGCTCCTTTGTACTAAAGGATGTTAGGGTTAAGTGATTGTAAAAGTTTAGAGATTTTACACATTTTCATATAAAGGCCTAAACTTTAAGTAGTTTAAGACATTGATGATTAGTTGATGTTTCTCCAAAGTGATCACGGATTAAGGCTTCTTGATGTATAAGGATTCTAAATCCAAGGGATTGGAAAGTTTGAAAAATTTCTAACCTTTATTTTGTATCAAGGCCGAAACTTTAAAGGGTTTTGGAAAAAAATTAAGTTTTGTTTTCTTCCCAAATGATCATAGATTAAAGCTCCTTATAATAAAGGATGCTATGTTTAAAGTGATTGGAAAGTTTAAATCTTTTTCATTAAGTTCCCTATGATGGCCGAAACTCATATGTTTGGACCAAGGAATGTGTTGTTTTGTCCTTCCAAAATTATTAAGGATTTAAGCTTCTTTATGTTAAAGGAGGCTATGTCCAAAAGATTGGAGGATTTAAAGATTTTTAGTCTTACAAACATGTCAAGGCCGAACCTAGGTGTTCATGGCCTAAGACATTTGTTTTTTTTTCCTTCCATTTTCCAAAATGATCATGGTTTCAAGCTCCTTACTATGTATGGATGCTAACCTAAAGAGATTGGAAAGTTTAGAAATTTCTAGCCTATTTATTAGTGAAGACCGAAAACCCTAAGTCAAGTACTTAGTGGGATTTTTAATTCAACTTTGTTAAATGATTGGTGTTTAAGAACTTCTAGCACTTAAGGATCATAAATCCATGAGTTGCATAAATTTCAGAAAAAACCCTAATCCTAAATTATTGTCTAAACCGAACCTATACCTTGTGGTTAGTGTTCTTTGATTGAGTTTTAACTCATGATTTCATGTTTTGTAACCTTATACTTCCATCGCCAAGCGGACCGAGGACGTTCGTGAGCTTTTCTCTTAGAATCCGAAACTCTTAACTTCCACGTGAGGTAAGAGGGGATTTCCTAAAGATATTCAATAACTGTATGCATGTGTGTAGGTGTTTAACTGGATATTTATATTTTGATTGAACTTACTTGGTGATATGATGTACTTGTCTTTGTTATGCTATTATCTGACGTTGAATATACTTGCTCTAAATGTTATAATGCATATCTGTGATGAACTGTTTTCAACTGTGATATTAATATTGAACTGAGAATATATACTGCTATTGATTGAAAGTTTGCTAAGCCAGACTTGTGTCTGTGCTCAACTGTTATAAGGATTAAAAACCTGAATAAGCTTTGAAGATGAAAGGATTGGTGTTCTTTTCCAAAAGCTTTTAACTGAAAGAAATGTTTTAAATGTTGAAATGGTTTGGTGAACTATTGTTATACAATAGAAAAATCCTTTTCGAACTATGTGTTGTCAAGTGAAAATTTTCATGAACTATTTGGCAATGTCCTATTGGGGGAAATTTTCGAAGATAAAAGTATTTCAAAGATGCTTTATAAAAGATTTTCAAAGAAAAGGTTTTTCCTAAATGTTTTAGAAACTTTCCGATAGCCTGGATAGGTTATCGAGGATTCGGTTTTGAATTTGATTTTCACTGAACGAAAAAAATAAGTACTTAAGAAAGAGAATCTAGAACGCGAGACATCGCCTCTAGTATTCAGTTATGCGCACGTGATCATGGATCAGTGTTAATTCGGGACTATGAGTCCTATTCATGATGTTATGGACTGAGAGTCCAATTCTCGAAATCGAGGACAGTGCGTTCTAATTTCATTGTTGTGGGCTATTGTCCTTATCATGTTAAGTTTAAAACCTGAATAAAAGTATAATTGGTTTTTATGACCACAACCCTGGACTGCGGCCACGGTTTAGGGCGTTGTGATTGAGCATTCGGACTGTGTGTCCTATGTTTCTGAGTTTTCAAGTGATGGGGAAATGATGATTTAGTCGTTAGCTTTGAGCTTCGACAGCGAAAAATAATGAACACAAAGAAAACCTTGTAAACAAAATATTTTCCATGTGCATTTCCCCAGGCAGACGTGCCTTTCTTATATATCAGATACAAGGTGGTATCTGGGAGTCTGTCCATGTGACTGGTTTAGAGGCACATGTGACGTTGCTCGTCCTGAGACCTTAAATGCATGAGGGTATGGAGGCAACTGCCCGGTGGGCTAGAGATTGACCAACTCTAATTCTTCTCCAGTGAAACACGGTGTTGAGATCTCATGAGATTAGGATAGAGCCTGATTTTGAAGTGTCATGCATATTTTCAAAAATTGATTGTGCGGGCTTGAGATCCCTTGATATAACACGGTTATATTATGATTATGCATGATTTAACTTTTGAATTGATTATGTGTTGCATGTATCATGTATATGGTTGTTGTGGGATATATCTTATGACGGTATCTCACTCTTGCATATCTATATGTTCTTTTCCTTTTCTTGTATCGCTATATGTACGTGCTTTAGATGGAACCCAACGTTCCCCTAGCACCCTCGATTTTGAGGAATGAGGTGTTCGACGAGGCTAGGCTAGTGAGGAACTGGACTGTGAGCGATGATGCCACGACAGCTACGTATCAGGGACCGATTACGAGACGATGGAGTCTAATGCCAACGGAGAACCGATCCGGGGGATTCACACGATCGAGACACGGACAGTGGCACTTCCACCTCCCTGGCTATACCTTCATACGTTACAGATGGCTGTACTTCTTCATCCACACGTTGAGCCGGAAGAACCAATCGAGGAGGACCCTGAAGAGGATCCGGAGGAGGAGCCTCTTGAGTTGGTAGGCGACTGGTGGGAGGACGACCTAGAGGCAGAGAACCATCCACAGGACCCCGGACAGGACGATGTTCCTATCGACGATAGGGGTGAGGTTATCAATCCGGAGTCTGATATCTCATCTGGAGGTAGTGTTTGTGGCCACTCAGACTGTAGGAGGCTTTGGTGATCATCGTCGGGTTTTTGGAGTAGTTCTGTTTGTCCCTAACTTTTAAGAGTCTCCTTTTGAGTTCAGTATCCAGATTCCTCATTCCCAGTTTGATGTTTTATCTGTTTATTTAGTTTATGTTTTCAGTGAAGTTGGCCTGTTTGTTTAAGGCCCGTTTTGTAATCCAAAAACTTAAGATCCCAATGGGGAAATGTTATATATGTATCTATGTATGATGTTTATATTCATGTTCTGAGTGTTCATCACCTTTTCTTAACCCCTTTAAAAAAAATTAATTACCTTTTCGGTAATTTGATACAAAAGGTTTTCTTCTCTGAAAGCGATCAGTGTTTTAATGTGTTCTTTTCCGCAAAAAGGGTAACCATGTGATGACCGAGTTTAGGGTGTCACACCTAGGATACTATGTTTCAATTTTCCAAGTATGATCATGGATTTAGAACTCTTAATACCTTGTGATTCTAAACTTAAGAGTTGTTTGAAAAAAAGAATTTTTCCTCATTATCCTATGATGACCGAAACTTAGTATTTAGGTGTTAGGATGTTTTAGTTTTTATTTTCCAAAATGATCTTGGACTTTAGCTCCATAAGATATTTGGATGCTAAGTCTAAGGGATTGGAAAGTTTAAGTATTTCTAAATTGATTATTCTATGTTATTGAACCTAGGATGTGTTATTTCTCATTTTCCAAAGTGATCATGGACTTGAGCTCCATAAGATATTTGGATGCTAAGTCTAAGAGATTGGAATGTTTAAGTTTCCATTGTTTTCCAAAATGATCATGGACTTGAGCTCCATAAGATATTTGGATGCTAAGTCTAAGAGATTGGAAAGTTTAAAGATTTCTAGCCTATAAATCCTATGAAGGCCGAACCTAGAAGGTTATGGACCTAGGATACTTTGTTTTTATTTTCCAAAATGATCATGGTTTTGAGCTCCTTAATACATATGGATGCTAGACCTAAGAGATTGGAAAGTTTAGTGAATGCTAGCCTATTTTACTAGCCTTGGCCGAATACCTTAGGTTTATAACTTAGTGGGATTTTAATTCAACTTTGTTAAATGATCATTGTTTATGAACTCCTAACACTTAAGGATCATAAATCCATGAGTTGTATAATTTTCGGGAATCTCTAACCCTAAGAACTAGTCTTGGCCGAACCTATACCTTGTGGTTAGCGTTCTTGGTTGATTTTAACTTGTTATTTTTTGATTATAACCTTAGACTTCTATCGCGGAGAAAGTGAGGACGTTCGTGGTATACCTATTCAAGCATCTAATCTCCTTACTTTCACGGAAGGTAAGATGGTATTGCCTAGGGATATTCAATGACTATATGCATGTGTGTATGTGTTTACTTCAGTGATTTGAATATTATTATGATATGGAGCAAATACTTGAATGACTTGTTTACTTGAACTATTGTGATTATTACTTGAAGTTGATTATTACTTGCCTTAAAGTATTGTGAGTTGTATATACACTAGTGGAAATAATGTAATATACGGGAACGTTTTATGTCAGTTGACCATATGTTTGACGTTAAAAATGAGGCGGTGACAGTTTTGTAAATATTAAATCACTATTTGCGTCAGTTGTGTAATGAATTGACGTTAAAAGTGATTTGCAAGAATTATTAACACTTTTAACATCAGTTGTTTATACAACTGACGTAAAAAGTGTGATTTTTACTTCAGTTAAATAAATAACTGACGTAAATAATCCTATATTCCTATTTGAAACTCATTCCTATCTTTCTTTCGTTGTCATCTCACTGTTGTCACTCTTAACGCAGATCACTCCATATATAGTGCAGTTTATTTCTGATATTTTTTTAAACAAGTTTATTTTTAATCTTAATTAATTAGCTTGAATTAGTAAACAAATTCTTGTGCAAATTAAAATAAATAAACACTTAACGTAAAACAAGTTATATGTATAATCAAATCGTATCTCATTGAAGCGATTCATAAGTTACAATTACATGATTAAAAGATTAAAAATTTCTGCAACATAGCCCTAAAATATAAAAAAGTTTCTGCTTCAACGTCATTTTCTTCTCAGTCCTATCCTCAGAAACTCCAATGGATGCATCCCCCCCCCCCCCCCCCCCTCATTTGAAGTCCTTGATGCTCCATCTGAATCCACAATCACTTGCTGCCAAAGCGGAGTGAAAGGGATGAAGGGGATGAAATAAAGTGAGGGAATCACATTATGTGATTCACTCAACCTTACCATCCATGTTATGTGATTCACTCAACCTCAGAAGTTTTTTGACCATTAAGACAGAAACCTTTAAGTCTAGGTATAGGAAGAAATAACAAAAGTCTCAAATATGATAGAGCCATATTGTGAAGGAATAGAAAACACACGAAATATAGAGGAAAAGAAGAGGGTGTATTACAGACTGATACAAAAGAATGGTACTTTATATAGAGAAGAGAGACTACCCGATTTTCTTCAAAACTGATCTATAAACTTAATGTTCATTAAGAGGATTAAGTTACAAGGTGCATGGGCAAGTAGCACAGTAGTCAAAAGAATGAATGTTTTTGCAGAAACTTCTACACTTTTAACGTCAGTTGTCTTCAACAACTGACGTTAAAAGTGTTTTTAAATAAAAAATATTTATTTTTAACGTTAGTTGTTTAATACAACTGATGTTAAACAATGACTTTTAACGTCAGTTGTATTAAACAACTGACGCAAACTGTTGTTTTATTTTTGATTATAACGATTACACCCGCCCGCCTTCTTCACTTCGCTCTGTACGTCTCTGTTATTCTCTTTTCATCATGCTCACTCCCACTCTCACTCTCACTCTGCCCTAATCACGAGCTCCTCTCCATCGCAACCACCGCGAGGGCTTCTTCGCCACCACCGTGAGGTACACTCTTAACCCTAACTCTGTCTTTCCCGTTCATTCTTTACAATAACTTGACATCTCTCTTTCCCCTTCCCGCGCACTAACTCTCCTTGTCCCTCTGCTCTCAGTAACCATATCGAACGTTGGTCACCACTCGAGCTCCCCTCCCCAACACCACGCGAGCCCCTATTTTTGGTGAGTCTTTAGGGCACATTTTTTTATTTTTGGTTTTGAGTGTATGTTGAAACTGTAGCCTCTGTAGTTGAAACTTGAAACTGTGAGTTTGAGTTGTTTGGAATGTCTCTATTTCTGGTCGTGGGTTTTGTGTTTTCTCTTGTTTTTCTTCTGCTATCATGACCTATTTCAAAATGGGAAGAAATTTAGAGTTGCTTGTAGCATGTGACATCAAAATATATTGCTCATTGGAATTCTGTATTGTTAATTTATCTTCATCTGCTTATTTCTTTTCTGTCTTAAGAAACCTGAAAATGGTGTAAATTTGAAATAATTTTTAAACGCCTTGCTTGTATATATCATGCTCTCTTGATCGATTCATATGACTGAGTGGTTATAGTACTAGATATAGCAATAGTCCTAATATGTGTTGTTGCCTGCTTGATGAGAAGAATGATGTGAGATTACGGTGGAAATTTTGTTTTAGGCAGTTAGTCAAATAAGATATACATGGTTGTTGGGATTTCAAAAACTAGTTTTCAATTAGGATTTCAAAAACTAGTTTTCAATCTCCCACCACACCATGTCTAGGAAGAATCAGGGTAGGCAGAATCAGGCGAAGAACGTCCACCGCCACACCATGTCTCAGGGTGGGTACGAGACTTGGATCGAGGAGATGATGGCGGATAGGCTGAGGGTGAAGCAGGAAGAGGACGCTTCTAGGATAGAAAGAGGAGAGGTGCCTGAGGGCACACCATTAAGTCCTCCGTCGAACATCGACCGCAAGGATGTCTGGTTAGCCGGCCGCATGACAAAGACGGGATCTTTTAAAGTTGATGCCTCTCGCGAAGTGGCAGATAAGATTGTAAGTAAATAATTAACTTCATTTCAATTGATATTTGTATAGATATTTTTAACACTTTTCACTTGCACGTTTTTTCATTTCTTCATTGTAGATGGATCTTAAAGCACAATGCTCCCAGGGCTCATTCGTCCCTTCTGGACGGCGGGACGTCTTGATGACTGCTCTAGGCAAGAAAGACCATCCTGGTTGGGTTATCGGTGTTCCTGGGAACGTGACCATCATATAATATTATGGCAAGTCTGCTTCACGAAAGCGGGTCGTCGATGAGGCATCGATTTTGGAATCCAGGACTCAGCAGCTCATCTCCAACCCTGCTATTACAACGCATATGATGAAAAGCTTCCTCTCCAACCCAGAATTCAAGCAGGCACTTGCTAAAGAGCTTTCCTCCATTGGTTCATCCCAGGACATCGCAGGACATGCCAACCCTTCACATGTGAGAACAAAAGAGAGTTATAATAGGGCACATGTGGAGGACGATGAGTTGGCAGCTAGGGAGCGGGAGTTGGAAGTCCAACGCCGCGTGCTTGAGTTGGAAATGCAAAGGCGTGAGCTTGAGTTGGACTTCAAACGCCGTGAGCTCGAAATGGTAACAAAGGTATGTATTCATTATTAATGTCCAAATTAGTCAAATAATTACTTGTGTTTTTTTTAATTATCAACAACTTATCTATTTTATTTTTTGTAAATTGAAGGCCAAGTCGACGTCGGTGTCGCAGTCACCTGTCACTCGTTTGTTCTCACTTGGTGAGGATTATGCCTTTGAGATTTTTGAATGTCCATTGGAGCACGATGGATGGGTGGCACGCCCAAATCAAGAGAGGATATTTTCCTTCTGTGGTGAAGATCTCGGGCACGCCTGCAGAGATAACGTGTGGATGACCAGCACAGTTTTGAGTCTCTGGTGCACGTAAGTTAATTTTAATTTTATAACTTATTTATTTTTGGTATTTTTCCATTTAATAATTTATTTTAATTTCAATATATATTATGTAATTAACATCCACACCTTTTCATATCTTAGGTATCTCCATCGTCTTCAGCTTGATAAGGGCTCCAAATCAGTTTATGGCTTCTTAGATCCGTCAATCCTTATGCCTCAATTCTTTGCTGGCGATGAATTAAGTAAATACATAGGGAACTGTCATATTCTTCTGCTCTCTCCACCAAAACCCGCCATAGGAGGTGGTGGAAGCTGTAAATACGTAAGTAACTAATCTTCAATTTAATTTAAGTTTTAATAACAGTTGTTTTTAGTTTATTTCACACATGATATATGAATTTGTTAATTGACATGATTATTTGTTTATGATAGCGCACTGAAGGCGAGTAGCATAAATTGCGCCAACGGGAGAAGTAGGACTTCTAAGGCTAAAGGAAATCCTGATTGGATCATCCTCAAGGTTTGGTAGTTTATTTATCAAATAATTAATATTATAATTACCAATTTATATGTATATTTAACTGACATTGAAATTAATTTTGTTTGTAGTCTCGATTTCAACCTGACGGGTGGTCGTGCGGCTATTATGTGATGCTTCATATGCTGAACATAGTCTCAGCATCTATTACGGATGGATGGAAGAAGATAATATTTAAACAACTTGTTAAATTGTATATTATAGTTTTGGTGATGACTTGCGTTAATGTTATTGTTATTATTTGAACGTGTGTAGGCATTTAACAATCAATTGCCTCTTCAAAAAGATGAGTTTAGAGACTTGAGGATGCGCTTGACAGAATTCTTCTTCAAGTATGCGGCTGAAAAATGAATTGACAAGATACCTCCGCAATACTTAGAATAATAGTTCTTTTGTTAGACTTTAGAAACTAATTAATAACATATATATATATATATATATATATATATATATATATATATATATATATATATATATATATATATTATATATACTTAGATGGGTAGTTTTGTTTTTAGACATTAGAGACTAAAATTTATATATATATATATATATATATATATATATATATAAATATATATATACTTGTAGATAGTTATGTTTTTCCTATACACGGGTTTTGGTTTTAAGTCCCCCCATTACTGGGATATTTACTGAATGCAGGGATAGCTGAGGGGAGTGATATTTTAAAACTGAATTTAAAAAAAAAATCTATTAACGTCAGTTGTATCAAACAACTGACGTTAATAGTATTTTATAAAATATACAGTACACTATTAACGTCAGTTGTATTTACGTCAGACAATATTCTAACGTATAAAATCAATTTTAACTTACATAAAAAGCACTTATTGTACTAGTGATATGTGATGAACCGTCGTTAACTGTGATGTTATTGTTGAGAATATATTACTTTTGATTGAAGTTTGAGAAGCCAGACTTGAGTCTGTGCTCAATGATTATAAGGATTAAAAGCCTTAATAAGTCTTGAATAGAACTTTGAAAGTATTGGTTTCATTTATAAAAGTTCCTTGTTTAAAACGCTTACTTCTAGAGAATAAGATTCTTGTTTTGAAAAGAAACGTTGAAGTGTTTTTAAGTCAATAGAAACTACCTTTTTATGATCCAAAGTTTGTAAGAGAGAAAACATTTTCGAACTATGTATTTTATGAAGGAAAAACCCTTTTGAAAATATTTGACTTTATTTCATCAATGATTTCAAAAGCAAACAAATTTCCTAATTGTTTTATAAAAGAGTTTGTAAAGGAAAATATTTTCTCCTAAATGATATATAAACGTTCCGGTTACTTGGATAAGTGACCGGGGTTTTGTTTTGGATTTTTATTTTCACATAGCGAAAAGTAAGCACATGTGAAAGACAATGTAGTTCGTGAGATGTTGCCTCTAGCATTCAGTTATATGCACGTTGTAACACCCTGTTTTTCGTATGCTTCTTTATCAGTAAATACATGTTTTAATGTGTTTATTTTTGATGAAATCCAGAGGATGATTTTATTTAAAATAAAATCATTTTCTTGTGTTGTTTTACCATATGAAGTCACAGTAAAATTTTCGGTCGAAAATTCAGACGAAAACCGGTCTGGGTTCTCAGTGCCAGTACAAGTTTACTAAGCTAGAGACCAAATTTTAATTCGTGAACGAGACGGTTGGTGTTTTTATGATGTTTTTTGTGGGTTTGGAGTTTTTCGAAAAATCTTGTTCGGGGCCAAATCTTAGGGATTTCCCGGGCGAAATCATCGGGAAATACGATCGGGGAAGTCATCTGATACGCAATGGAGCAGAGCATCAAGAGGATGAAGTGACATGAAATGACTTGATGTGAAGGTTATGACACACCTCAAAAGGTGAATTATGACTTGTTTTTCAAAAATCTCACTTTTTCATCTTTCTCTCTCCAATCACATCACATCACCTTAACTCCTTATCCTCTCTACAAGCAACCCACCTTCTTTCTTCTCTTCTTTCTTCCTCTCCCAAAATCGTGACCCTCTCCTCTCACTCTCTATAAACACTTTTCATTTCCACACTTTATCACTTTCCTCCATTTCTCCCATATACACTTCATTTGTTCTTCTTCTTCTTCTTCTTCTTCTTCTTCTTCTTCTTCTCCTCTCATACAAAGTTTACATTTTTATCAAGTTTTTCTCTTAGAGTTCTTCATCAAAGTTCTTCATCTTGTTAAGGGTAATACTTCTATGTAGTTCTTTTTCTAAGTTTCATCTTTTGTTTCAAAGTTTTCTTCATATATATGTCCTTTATGTGCTTTTTAACTTCTAAAACCTCTAAAAAATGGTAGAAAACTCCTTTTAAGTTGAAACCACTTTCTATATTCTTGTATTTACTCATACTATCACATACTAAAAGGTTGTGTAAAACAAAGTTTCCTAACCTCTTCTTCCTAAGGAGGCCTAAACCATATATATGGTTTAGGTGAATCTTGTTTCAACTTTTACTTGTAAGAGTTTGTATTTGAGTTTCATTTCCGAGATGATCATGGACCAAGGCTCCCTTATGTTAAAGGATGCTATGTCTAAGTGATTGGAAAATGTAAAATATTTTCTTGCTTTATTCTCCTATGATGGCCGAATGTAACATTTGACCTAGGATGTGTTATTTTATTTTGTTTTCCAAGATGATTATGGATTAAAGCTCCATCATGTTAAAGGATGCTATGTCCAAAAGATTGGATGATTTAAAGATCTCTAACCTCACAAACTTGTTTAGGCCGAACCTAAGAGTTCATGGTCTAAGACATTTGATTTTTTTCATTTTCCGAAATGATCATGGTTTCAAGCTCCTTACTATGTATGGATGCTAACCTAAAGAGATTGGAAAGTTTAGAAATTCCTAGTCTCTTTACCTATGCTTGGCCGAAACCCTAAGTCAAGTACTTAGTGGGATTTTTAATTCAACTTTGTTAAAAGATTGTTGTTTATGAACTTCCAGCACTTAAGGATCATAAATCCAAGAGTCACATAAATTTCGGAAACCCCTAATTTTAGTTTATTGTATGAACCGAACCTATACCTTGTGGTTAGTGTTCTCGAGTTGATTCTTTTTTAACTCATGATTTTATGTTGGTAACCTTAGACTTCCATTGCCGGAGAAGCGATGATGTTCGTGAACCTTCTTTTCAAATCCAAAACTCTTAACTCCGACGTGAGGTAAGAGGGGATTTCCTAAAGATATTCAATAACTGTTTGCATGTGTGTATGTGTTTAACTGGATATTTATATGTTGATTGATCTTACTTGGTTATCTAATGTACTTGAACTGTTATGCTATTATCTGATGTTGAACTGTGCTTGTTCTAAATGTTATAATGCATATCTGTGATGAACTGCTTTCAACTGTGATATTAGCATTGAACTGAGAATATATATTGCTGTTGATTGAAAGTTTGCTAAGCCAGACTTGTGTCTGTGCTCAACTGTTATAAGGATTAAAAACCTTAATAAGCTTTGAAGATGAAAGGATTGGTGTTCTTTTCCAAAAGCTCATTAACTTAAAGTACTTGTTTTAAATGTTGAAATGGTTTTGGTGACCTATTGTTATACAAGAGAAAAAAAATCCTTTTCGAACTATGTGTCTTCAAGTGAAAACTTCCAGCATTATTTGGCAATATCCTATTGGGGATTTTCAAAGAAAAAAGTATTTCCAAGATGCTTTATAAAAGATTTTCAAAGAAAAGGTTTTCTCCTAAATGTTTTAGAAACTGTTCGATAGCCTGGATAGGTCATCGAGGATTCGGTTTTGAATTTGATTTTCACTGAACGAAAAATAAGTACTTAAGAAAGAGAATCTAGTATGCGAGACATCATCTCTAGTATTCAGTTATACGCATGTGATCTTGGATTAGTGTTAATTCGGGGCCATGAGTCCTATTCATGATGTTTTGGACTGAGAGTCCAATTCTCGAAATCGAGGACAGTGCGTTCTGGTTTCGTTGTTGTGGGCTGTTGTCCTTATCATGATAAGTTCAAAACATGAATAAAAGCATAAGTGATTTATATGACCATAACCCTTGACTGCAGCATCGGTCTCAGGCGTTGTGATTGAGCATTCGGACTGTGTGTCCTATGTTTCTGAGTTTTCAAGTGATGGGGAAATGATGATTAAGTCGTTAGCTTTGAGCTGCGACAGCGAAAAAGAATGAACACAAAGAAAACCTTTTGAATAAAATATTTTCTCATGTGCATTTCCCCAGGCAGACGTGCTTTCTTACATATCAGATACAAGGTGGTATCTGGGAGTCAGTCCATGTGACCGGTTCAGAGGCACATGCGACGTTGCTCGCCTTCAGACCATAAATGCATGAAGGTATGGAGGCAATTGCCCGGTGGGCTAGAGATTGACCAACTCTAATTCTTCTCCAGTGGAAAACGGTGTTGATATCTCATGAGATTAAGTTAAAGCCTGATATTGAAGTGTCGTGCATATTTTCAAAGGTTGACTGTGCGGGTTTGAGACCCTTTGATATAACACTGTTATGTTATGTATATGCATGATTTAACTGCTTATATGATTAAGTTATGTATGTATCATGTATATGGTTGCTGTGGGATATATCTTATGAAGGTATCTCACTCTTGCACATCTGCATGTTCTGTTATTTTCTTCTTGTATCCGGTACGCGCGTGTTTCTAGATGGATCCGAACGTTCCCTTGGCACAGTCGAGCTCGAGGAGTGAAGTGTTTGATCATGCTGGGATGGCAGGGAACTGGACTATACATGAGGGTGCGACAACCACGACGTATCTAGGACCAGTCATGACTACCGAGACGAATGCTAATGGAGTGCCCATACGAAGGGTTCATACCGTCGAGACAAGGACTGTGGCGCTTCCACCTCCATGGTACTACCTTCATATGCTACAAGTCACCGGTCTCCTTCATGAGCATTTTGATCCAGTTCAACCGCTTGCGGAGGATTCCGAGGAAGAGATTCTTGAGCTGATAGAGGTCGAGGACGAGGAGGAGGAGCAGCCAGAGTACCATCCGCAGGATCCCAGAGATGACGGCGTCCCTATCGATGATGGCGGTGATGTTATCGATCCGGCATCTGATATCTCGTCTGGGGGTAGCGTCTGTGGTTACTCTGCATGCAGGAGGCCTTGGTAGATTGTTCGTCAGCTTTTGGAGTTGTCCCGATAGTCCCTATGCCTTTAGAGCCATCTTTTGAGTCTTGTAACCAGTTCCCTATCCCCGGTTTGATGTTTCTTTTTTTACCTGTTTCTTTAGTAGCTGTTTTATTGTATGTTGGCTGGTTCGACAAGGCCTGTTTTGTAATCAAACCTAAGATCCCAAGTGGGATAGTTATATTTATATGAATGATGTTTATTTTCATGTTGAGTGTTCATCACCTTTTCTTAACTTCTTTTAACAAAAAAAAATTGAGTACCCTTTTTCAGTAACCCTATATAAAAGGTTATTTTTCCGAAAGCGACTAGCATTTTAAATAGGTTTCTTTTTCACAACGGGTAACCATGTGATGCCGGGTTTTAGGGTGTCACACATGCGATCTGGGATCCGTGTCAAGAATTATGGACCAACGGTCCTAATCGTGATATTATGGGCTAGGAGTCCTAATCTTGGAATTGAGGACTGTGTGTCCTAATTTCGTTATTATGGACTAGGTGTCCTTATCATGTTGAGAAAAAAAACATGGATAAAATTATAATTGTTTCTACGACCAAGACATGCTGTCGCGCACGCGTCAAAAAGCGAGCGGTTTATAAAAATATGTAGTTAGGGAGCGACAACTCGAGTATCGTCTCACAAGGACTCTTGGGTTGTTGTTAACAGAAAAAGTCAGATTTTGGGGGGTTTTGGATATTTGAAATTAAATTAAGAAAACAAAGCAGAAAACAATGTAAACTAATAATTATCAAATAGCCTAAACGATCAACCTACTGTTTTCGGTTTCCCACTATCATTGATTCATATAATTCCATGCCCTAAGCGGATTCTAATCCCTTTTCGATTGTAGCATCAATCAACAAGCGAAATTGACACTACGAGACATATGTTCCTAATTCCCGAATTAAGCAAACGGGGTGAAGCTCTCGTGAATTAAGCAAACACGATTGAACACACACGAATTAAGCAAACGTGATTAAGTTTAGGAACATAAAATCATCGAAACAAATCAATATCTATTCTACACAACTTTAATTAAGAAAACAAGGCATATAGCATAAGTATTGAAAGAGAATAGCAATAAGAATGGGAATTACATAACCTCAAGTGTCAATGGAACCCGATTACAGTAGATCAATCCAAGGAGACTAGTTCTCCATTACAAAGGAAAAGCAAAGCACTAAACCTAATTCGCAGCCGTCAACCAAAAAGCAGAAGATAAAGAAGATCTCCCAGTTCTTCCCTAAAACAGACTATAAATACAGATTCTGGGTTGCGGTCGCTCGCGAGGCGAAACATGTTTTGCGAGGCGAATCTTATGAACAGTCCTTCAGTGTTTGGATTTCTCGCGAGGTGAAACATGATTTGCGAGGCGAGCCAGAGAGGGTGACTGTTGCTGCTCATGCTGGTCTTCAGTCTCGCGAGGCGAATCTTCCAGAATTGCATTTTTCCATTGTTTTCTTCATTCCCTTGGCTCTAAGTGCTTCCCTTTTAACCTGAAAACATGAAATAGCAGTAAGTGCTTTATTTGACTCTAAATCAGCTAAATTACCCTAAAAATACTTTACAGACTCAAAATGTTGCTTGAAGACAATCAAGTCTAATTTGGGTGAAAATGAGGTACAATTAACACAACCACGGTCATACTAGTCATAAAACTAGATGAGCCAGAGGCTGATCAAAATACCCCAAATTTAAACTTTGCTTGTCCCTAAGCAAACTAAAACTCAAAAAGGACTCAAACTTGGCAAGCTCAAAAGATTCAATCAAATTCGCACAAATTTCATGCAATTCTGACAAAACAATTTTAATGTTTCCCCCATTTTCAACAATGCAATCCCCACATTCATATACTTTAAAAATTGAGAATTCCACCATTCAAGCACTCATTAATCTAAGTTGAGGATCCAAGTTACACACAAAAGGGAGATCACCAAATTCAAACAATCGCCTTCCTCACAAGGGCATTTAGTGTTTCACTCATTCGCTCAGTTTGTCTAGGCTATCAACATTTCACTCAATTTCACTTTTAAGAGCACTTCCCATAAATTTGATTTTTATCTCAAACAAGGTTCCCACGGAAACATGCATGCAACATCAAAAGGTCTTTTAAGGTTGTAATGGGGCCTGGCTAAGGGTAGGATATTCAAAGGTACTAGGCTTAAGTCCCTAGGAACTAAGAGAGCATGAACATTTCAACATACCGAATTTCCACACAAGTTCCTTTTTCCATTTTTCTTTATGCTTTTGGGTGACTAGAGCCTTTTCCTTTTAATACCCCTTTTTGACATTTTTGCACTTTTCTTTCTTTTTTCTTTCTTTTTTCTCTTTTTTTTTCCTTCTTTTTTCTTTCTTTTTGCCCTTGGCTCCAACCTTTATTTTTCTTTTTCTCAATCCCAGACAACACATCATATCCTTGTAGCCACCCCAAACTTAGTTTCTTTCAACCCTTCTCTTGCTAAGCTTCCATGCTCTCCTAATCCTAAGATCGGGTTAACATTGTTTTTCCAGATTTTGGGCTCATAACATAAGGTCATCAAGAATTAACAGGCTAATTAGGCTCAATGGGCTAACAAAGGAACATGCATTAGGGACTGGTTCAATTTAGGCCAAGTGGCTAATTCAAAGAAAATCTGCCTAAATCATTTGATGCAAGCACATAAACATGCAAACCAAGTAGAGACTCAAGAAATTCGGAAAAGTGCAACTCAAAAGTGATTCACACAATTAAAAACAATGATGGAGGCTCAAATTCCTCACCCGGACATTTTTCGCAAATTGTTTGACCGAGATTCTATCCCTAGTGTGTGCATCCCTTCACCCCAAACTTATCATAAATCATGCAATCATAATGAAATATCTCAAAGTTCAATTTTCAATTTTTCATGGGGATCAAATTTTCAATTTCAAAACCTAGGGGAAAACAGTCAACAAATAACATGCAATCATCTATGCGAATTCAATCAAAATCCAGCAAGCTAGCCGACACAAGACTCAACACACATACTCTTGATCTTCTCAAATTATTCAAGAGCTAAAAGAAAACAAAACTAAACAAAGCAAGGAAAAGAAAATTAAAAATAAGAGGGTTTAGAGAAACTCATGGATGTGGTTCCACCGGGATCCCACTGTTTGTGATACAGCGGCCACGGAATGCTCAAAGTACGATATGATCCTCCCGGATCCCATGGCATGCAGCATAAGTATGGGAGTGGGCACTTGATAATTATGGTGACTCCGCCAAGTGCGGCGGACTTCTCACCCCCTCTTGGGTCAAGGTTGACCTCTTTATCTACAAAGTCCTCCCAATAAAAATGGGATTCAACCTCTTGGACTGGCCATGGTGCCTTCATGTTTAATGATGAAAAATCCAGTCTCTCAAGCAGAGGCTTGAACTCCATAACCGGTTGTTCCACAGTGGGAGGTGGCAAACAAGTGTCGAGGGTCTCTGGTGCTGCTTCAACTTCTGCACGATCTTCATTCACTACGCTGACAAATCCATTACCTGCTATACATGCAGAAATCTCAGCACACACCACATAAGGGTTAGTGTTAGTACAGTCAGTACATATAGTACAACAAACTGAATCAGAAAAAACTTGAATGTCCGGAAATTCAGCACACAATTCATCAGTAATAGTGTTCTTGACATTATTATCAAAATCATGTTCAAAAGAAGTATTGTCAAGAACAACTATTTGTGAATCTGTATGTTCTTCAAGGAGACGTTGAGTTTGCAGTGTGGTCAAGGCAGAGGCAATGTGACCAATTTGAGCGGCCAAATCCTGAAGACTTGCTTCTGTCCTCCGTTGGTATTCAAGCATGTCTTGTGCCATTTCCTGGAGACTTGCTTGTTGGAGTTGAAGAGTGAGCTCTGCCGTTTGTTGTACCATAAAAGCTATCTCATCCAAGCTACTATGTCCTCCACTTTGTTGGCTAAAATGATCTTTCACTCCAAACATGCCACAATCACTACTAGACTCATAACCTCCAGTAAAATTAGGATAACATATGCATGGTGGTGGCTCATCAAAGTTAGGATAATATATGCAAGGTGGTGGCTTATAATCAACATTAGGCAAATACCCATACATGTAATTATCCATGGAAAGCACTAAGATTCACAACCAGACAAAGCAGCCGCAACTAATTCAGTAATACAAAAGTTTTTTTTTTAATTTTATTTTCTGTCAATAACAACAAGAGTCCCCGGCAACGACGCCAATTTTGACATGTTGTCGCGCACGCGTCAAAAAGCGAGCGATTTATAAAAATATGTAGTTAGGGAGCGACAACTCGAGTATCGTCTCAGAAGGACTCTTGGGTTGTTGTTAACAGAAACAGTCAGATTTTGGGGGGTTTTGGATATTTGAAATTAAATTAAGAAAACAAAGCAGAAAACAATGCAAACTAATAATTATCAAATAGCCTAAACGATCAACCTACTGTTTTCGATTTCCCACTATCATTGATTCATATAATTCCATGCCCTAAGCGGATTCTAATCCCTTTTCGATTGTAGCATCAATTAACAAGCGAAATTGACACTACGAGACATATGTTCCTAATTCCCGAATTAAGCAAACGGGGTGAAGCTCTCGTGAATTAAGCAAACACGATTGAACACACGCGAATTAAGCAAACGCGATTAAGTTTAGGAACATAAAATCATCGAAACAAATCAATATCTATTCTACACAACTTGAATTAAGCAAACAAGGCATATAACATAAGTATTGAAAGAGAATAGCAATAAGAATGGGAATTACATAACCTCAAGTGTCAATGGAACCCGATTACAGTAGATCAATCCAAGGAGACTAGTTCTCCATTACAAAGGAAAAACAAAGCACTAAACCAAATTCGCAGCCGTCAACCAAAAAGCAGAAGAAAAAGAAGATCTCCCAGTTCTGCCCTAAAACAGATTATAAATACAGATTCTGGGTTGCGGTCGCTCGCGAAGCGAAACATGTTTCGCGAGGCGAATCTTATGAACAGTCCTTCAGTGTTTGGATTTCTCGCGAGGCGAAACATGATTCGCGAGGCGAGCCACAGAGGGTGACTGTTGCTGCTCGTGCTGGTCTTCAGTCTCGCAAGGCGAATCTTCCAGAATTGCATTTTTCCATTGTTTTCTTCATTCCCTTGTCTCTATGTGCTTCCCTTTTAACCTGAAAACATGAAATAGCAGTATGTGCTTTATTTGACTCTAAATCAGCTAAATTACCCTAAAAATACTTTACAGACTCAAAATGTTGCTTGAAGACAATCAAGTCTAATTTGGGCGAAAATGAGGTACAATTAACACAAAACCACAGTCATACTAGTCATAAAACTAGATGAGCCAGAGGCTGATCAGACCACAACCTTGGACTGTGGCATCGGTCTAAGGTGTTGTGATTGAACACTCGGACTGCGCGTCCTGTGTTATTGATTTTCAAGTGATGAAAATTGTGAATAGTCGTTAGCTTTGGGCTTCGACAACGGAAAAGAGTGGACACAAAGAAAAGTCTTGATAATGAAAAGTCTTTTATTCATATGCATTTCCCCTTAGCAGACGTGCTTGAATTACTGAATACCCGCTTAAGATGTGGTGCTCGATGATGTATACATCCGGATGGCCGTTGATAAGGGATTCGTGATGATGTTGATCCGGGTACATGAGGTGACAGAGACAACTTGCCAATGCGGCATACGAGCCTGATCAACTCTTTATTTCTTAATGATAAAACGGTGATGATAGCTCATGAGATTAACTTTAGAGCCTGATGATTGAAGTGTCATGCATTATCTTTATAAAACTTATTGATTCGGGTATGAGACCCACTGAAATAATACTTGTTGTTTTACCTATGAATAATGTTTAAATGCTAATATGACAATGTGTTGTATGTATCATGTATATGGTTGTTGTGCGATATATCCATTGTCGGTATCTCACTCTTTCATTTCTACTTGTTATTCTCTCTTCCTTTTTGGTATCGCCGTATGTATATGAGTTCAGATGGATCCCAACATCCCTCTTGTGCCGACGATGTCGAAGACTGAGGTCTTCGACAATGCGGGGAACACCAGGGCATGGCAGATTCATCCGGGGGCGACGTCTGCCACGTACCATAGATCAATCACCACAACCGATTTGAATGCTGATGGAGATCCGATCCGTAGGAGCCATACCGTGGAGACTAGGAGAGTTGCTCTGCCTCCGACTTGGTATTACCTTCACGCACTAGAAGTTAACATACTGCTACACGAGCAACCACCTCTGGACGTTGAGCAGGCATCACCGATCGAGGAGGACTCTAAGGAGTACTTCTATGAGGTCATGGAGGAGGATGAGCCTGAGTATCACGCCCTGGATCATGATGACGACGACGATTCCGTAGATGAGGTCAGCAACGTCATAGACCCATTACCTGATGTCTCGTCTCGTGGGAGCATTTGTGGAGACCCTGCTTGCAACCAGTGTCAGTGACTAGTTTGGAGCGTTTTGTGGATAGTCTTCCGTCTTCTGACTTTCTAGAGTTACCTTTTTTTGATGTGGTTCCGGACCCTCTTTCCCCGTGCTTTTTGCTTACTCTCCTTTCAGTTGTATCTTCTAGATTTCTAACTCTGTTGCAATGGTCGTTGATAAGGCCCTAGCTTATGTACTAGAACTTGGGTCTCACTGGGACATGTTATGAATCTATATATGTTTATATATGTTGTCTTCAATTCATGTTGAGTGTTCATCACTTTTATTTCAATTATCCTTTCAAAAAAAACTACCGTTTTTAGTGTACTTATCCATCGAGAAAATGATATTTTCCGAAAGTAACCAGCATTGTAATCAGTTTTATTTCGCAATTGGGTAACCATGTGATGCTGGGTTTAGGGTGTCGCATTTATTGTGTGAGCAACACATATTTTAATCAAATTTATAAGTTTCTCAAATTTTGGGCTCAAGGTTAGGAAAATCGTCTAGCTCGTAGTCGAATACAGTTTATAGATCAATTCTAATTATTCAACACATTCCTATTCTTTTTTGTAACACCCTGCTTTTTCTTCTTTGTTCTGTCTGTCTCACTTTAACGGTAAATTTATATATTTATATTTTTACCTGTGACCAAGAAAATGATTTTGGTGAAAACAAAATCATTTTGAGAACCTACAGTATAGTAGGAAGTTGTAACGTCCCGATTTGTGTCTTTCTGTAGCAGTAAATACATGTGTATATGTATTAATTTTTGATAAAATCCAGAGAGTGATTTTAAATAAACTAAAATCATTTTCTTATGTTCTTTTACCATAGGAAGTCACGGTTAAATTTTCGGTTGAAAATTCAGACGAAAGTCGGTCTGCATTTTCACTACCGGTACAAGTTTACTGAGCAGAAAACCTTATTTTGAACCGTGAACGAAACGGTTAGTGTTTTTGTGATGTTTTTTATGATATTGGAAATTTTCTAAAATTTGAGTTTGGAAATAAAATATAATATTTATTCCCGGTGAAATACGATCGGAAACTTGAACCGGATACGCAATGGAGCAAAGTAGGGAGCACAAAAGTAATGAAGTGACATGTGAGAGTGAGGTGACTTACTAGGAGGATCACCTAAGTCACATCATAAAAAGTGGTCATGATGACACTTTTTAAATTCTAACATATTATATGCTAAAAACCTATTTTCTCTCTCTTCTTCATCTCTTCCATTTTTTCATCTCTTCCATTCTTCTTCTTCTTCTTACTTCAAAACTTCCAACACTTAAAGTTTTCATTTTTACTTAGTTTCAAGCTTCAAGTTCTTCATACTTTTTCTTTCTCGTTTCAAGGGTAACCCCCTCATACTCTTCTCTTGCAAGTTGTTCACTTATTTTATGAGTTTACTCTGTTTTCTTAAAAATTTCTTAAAGCTCTTTTAACTTCTAAAATCTCCTGAAAATGGTAGAAAAGTCATTTTGAGTTGAAACCAATTTCTATGAACTTCTATTAATCCCTACTTTCATATTCTAAGAGCTTGTATCAAACAAACATCTCTAACCTATTTTTCCAAGGATGGCCGAAACTATGTATTAAGGGCCTAGGAAGTTTTGTTTCAACTTTTTGAAAGATGATCATGTATTTGAGCTTCTAGATACCTCTTGATCTTAAATCTAAAGTCTTGGAAATTTTAAAGATTTCTAGCCTATGTATCCTATGATGGCCGGACCTATGATGGTTGTGAACCTAGGATGTTTTGTTTTCATTTTCCAATATGATCATGGACTTAAGCTCCTTAATACATTTGGATGCTAAGTCTAAGAGATTGGAAAGTTTAAAGATTTCTAGCCTATTTATCCTATCATGGCCGAACCTATGATGGTTGTGAACCTAGGATGTTTTGTTTTCATTTTCCAATATGATCATGAATTTAGACTTCTTGGTATCTTTTAACTCTAAATCTAAGAGCTTAGAAAGGTTGGAAATTTCTAGCCAACTTATACTAAAGGGGCCAAAACCCTAAGCATGGATTTAGTGGGATTTTTGCTCTATCTTTGTAAAGTGAACCTTGGTTATGAACTTCTAAAACTTAAGGATCATTAATCCATGAGTTGTATTCTTTTTTGCAAACCTCTAACCCTGTTTTATGCCATGGCCGAACCTATACCTTCTTGGTTTAGTGTTCTTGGTTAACTTTTAACTTGTGGTTTTGTGTTCATAAACCTAGACTTTCATCGCGGAGTAGACGAGGACATTCGTAGTACACTTCCTCAAGCATCACGTACCTTTACCTTCACAAAAGGTAAGAGGGGACAGCTTGAGGGATACTCAATAGCTACATGCATGTGTGTATGTTGTTTACTCGATTTATTTGAATATTGTTATTATATTGAATCAAAGTTTGAATGATTTGTATACTTGAACTGTTGTGATAACTGTTTGAAGTTGATCCTTACTTGATTTAAAGTGTTGTGAATCATATATGTTATGAACTGTCATTAACTGTTATATTGTTGACTGAGATTATGATGATATTGATTGATGTCTGAAAAGTCTGACGTTAGTCTGTGTTCAACTAATTATACGATTAAAAGCCTAAATAAGCCTCAAAGAGAACTTTGAAAGTAATGATGTTCATTTTAAAATGTTCTTTAGTAAAGTATGTGTTTTGGAAAGTAAGTGATCTTACATGTATTTATTCCGGAAGGATAAAACTTTGGAACTTGTGTTAAATAATTTCAAGTTATAGGAAATTATTTTCTTACGAACTAAGTTTTTGTACAAGAGAAAATCATTTAGAAAATATGTGTTTTTACGGAAGTAAAAACCTTTGGAAAATATTTGACCTTAAATAGAGATGATTTTAAGAAAATGATTTCAAGAGAAAATGGATTTCTTATAATAGTTTACAAATGATTTTCCAATGAAAAGATTTCCTGTAAAGAAATACTTTTGAAAATATTCCGGTAACTTGGATGGGTTACCGAGGTTTTATTTTGGTATTTGATTTTCACTGGACGAAAAGTAAGAACAGATGAAATCGAATCTAGCTCGCGAGACGTCGCTTCTAGTATTCTATAATGTGCACGTTGATCTTTGATCCATGTTAAGTATTGTGGACCGAGAGTCTTAATCATGATATTGTGGGCTAAGAGTCCTAATCTCGTTATTATGGACCAAGTGTCCTAATTACATTGTTGTGGACTAAGAGTCCTAATCATGTTGAAATAAAACATGGGTAAGATTGTAAGTCTCTTTCTATGACCACAAACCTTGACTGAGGCATCGATATTAGGTGTTGTGATTGAGCACTAGGACTGAGTGTCCTGTGTTGATGTTGAGTAATTTCAAGTGATGAAAATTATGAATGGTTGTTATCTTTGAGCTTCGACAACGAATAAGATTGAACACAAAGAAAACATCTTGAACAAATGTTTTTCTTCATGCATTTAGACAGAGGTGCCTCACAGGTTAGTCGCTTCGGTGATGCCCTAGCAGGGGCTATTAGTCACTTCGGTGATGTCCAAGCAGGGACTTTTAGTCACTTCGGCGATGCCCAAGTAGGGGTTGTCATATAAGTCACGACGGTGATGCCCAAGTGGGGGCTTTGAGTTTGATCAACTCTTAGAAAGATCAAGGGATCTTATGAGATTAAGTTTATAGAGTCGGAATATTGAAGTGTCATGCATAATCTTTATAAAAGCTTATTGTACGGGTATGACACCCATTCATATGATACTTGTTGTTTTATTTATTAATATTTGGTAAAAGTTAATATGTTGATGTGATGCATGTATCATGCATATGGTTATTGTAATCTATCCATATATTGGTATCTCACTCTTGCATATCTTCTTGTTATTTCTCTTTGCTTTTCGGCATCGCTGTATATCTATGAGTTTAGATGGATCCAAACATCCCATTGGTACCGTCGGAATCGAAGATTGAGATCTTCGATGATGTGGGGAATGTGGAGGCGTGGTAGATTCACCCCGATCTACATCGACTACCTATCATGGACCGATAACCACACTGGAGAAGAATGCCGAGGGCGAACCATGTCAGAGTTCAGACAGTTGAGACGAGGAGGATTGCTCTTCCACCACCTTGGTACTACTTACACTTGCTTTAGATGAATGAACAGCTACATGAGCACCCGCCTCTAGGGGTACCATTACCTGGAGTAGAGCTGGCTTCACCTACTAAGGAGGACCCCGAGGAGTACCTGGAGGATGAGCCCGTGTACCACGTCTTGGATCATGACGATGATCTTGATGAGGTACCGGAGTACGTGCTTGATGATGATCCGGATTTTTATGATTCCGACTCTCCTGATGAGGGCGGCAACGTCGTGGGCCCATCACCCGGGGTCTCTTCTTGTGGGAGTGTTCGTTGCAAGTCTTCCTTTTAGTCGTTAGTAGTGGTCAGTTTAGGGGTGTATATTTTGTGGTTTGTCTGTCTCTGTCCGACTGTATTTGGCTTCTTAGAGCCACCCTTTTGGTGTGTGGTTCCGGACTCTCCCCCTATTTTGCTTTACTTAGTTTACAGTTGTTAACAGTATGTTCTGTAACTGTTATTAATGGCCATCCTGATCCGACCCTAGTTTATGTACTAAACTCTGAATCCCACTGGAATAGATTTTATATATATATATATATATATATATATATATGATGTTTACATTTCATGTTCTGAGTGTTCATTACTTACCCTTGTTTTTTAGAATACTCACTTATTAAGAAAATATCATTTACCAAAAGCAACCGGCAATTTAATTATTTTATTTTCCGCAACGGGTAACAAAGTGACGCCCCAGTTTATGGGTGTTACAGAAGTTATAGTTAAATCTTCAGTTTAAAATTCAAATGGAAACCGGTCTGTGTTTTTTACTAACAGTACATTTTGTACCAGTCAGAAAATCTTGTTTTAACCCAAAACTGAGAAATCATAGATGTTATCACTTTTTTTTAGTGATACTGTCTATAAATATATAAAATTTTATTATATTCGGGATCGGGCACGAAGTTGTAGAGATATACCACACACGAAGTTGCAGAAATAGGCCGGGCGGATAAGGGCAGTGTCTGTAACACCCGGTTTTTCACTATTTATTGTTTTTATAACGGTAAAATAAACAGAAATGTTTATATTTTTTAAAAAACTTAGAAAATGATTTTAGATAAATCAAGATCATATCCATACTCTACGATTAAATTTTGGGTTAAAAATTCAGACGAAACTCGGTCTGCGATTTAATGACAGTAAGAATTTTACTGCTCAAATGACCTAATTTTGACCCGCGAACGAAAAACTTATGGTTTTTATGAAGTTTCCAACTTCTTTGACAACTTTAAAATTTTTCTCTTTAAAAGTGAAATAATATATGTGGCGTTATACGAAATCGGGTGAATGACGGAGATGAAAACGGGATTTGCGGGACCCGCTAATGGATAAATATCCTGTCATTCATGATGACTCACGAGGGGTGAGTCATATAGGTGATTCCCCATGGTAATGATGGCTTTTAGGAGGATTTTACCATTTTGTCCTTGTTGTTGGTTTTAACTACAAGTTTGCCATTATACAAGATTACCATTTTGCCCTTCAAAATTTGTGCTTTGGACCCATTTCTCCCTCAATTTCCACGACCCAAGCACCCCAAGGAGCCCATCTTCACTTCTATAAAAGGCTTGTTCATCATCTTCCTTCAACTTTGCTAATTTTCTCTTAAAAACTCATAAGCTCCATAGCTGGATTTTGTGAAGTGTTGGATTTCTTGCCCATTTCTTGATCCAGGAGGTATACCACGCTCTTCTCCCTTGATTAGAATCATGTTCTTCAATTAGTTTTTTATTTTGAAGCTTTTATCAATATGATGCATATTAGGGTTTCTAACTTAAAGAATTCATAGAAAATCATAGGAAAATCCTATAAGCATGAGACCAATTTCTATGATCCTATTATCATCTCTATATTCTAGATCTATGAGCTTGCATCAAAAAAAAATTTCCTACCTATTTAACCTAAAGAGTCTGAACCCTTACTTTTGGTGGGGGGAGGATTTTATTCATTTTTCTTAACTAGTCTTGCATGATTCAATCTTATAGTTATATATGTATTGAATCTATGTTGATTGGATCAAATGAAAGTCTCTAAGCCATTTTATTGGTCATGGCCGAAATTCATTTGGTGAAGGAATGGAATATTTGATTTCAATCTTTGTACAATGATCCTTGATTTAGGGTTTTAAGTGATTAAGAATCACTAATCCAAAAGTTTAGAAATTTTAGAATTTCCCCCTAAAAATAGTCCTAGACCGAAATCAACATGTAGGTCATTAAGTGTTTTTAATTTGTTTGTTTTTTAATTGGTTGTTATGTTTGATGAAGGATAAGCTAGTTTATCGGGTACGTGCACTACCGGCACTTGGATTTACAGCGAATCGTATATCGGAGAAATATCATTTACAGGTAAAGGGATTACCTGAGGGGTTTTTCCAGTAGCCATGTGTAATTTTTTGTGGTTTGTATTAATTATTGGGTGTATGTAATTCTTACTTAGTTAGCATTATTTGTTTAGTAATTATTTGCTGTAAATTATTTAATTATATGCATTTAATTATTGTTATATTTTGTGGCATGTCTTTAATTTCTAATTGCTATATTATTGACATGAGATTATTGTTGGTTTCTTTTCTGTATGGGTATACTATTATCTGAGTATAGATGGATCCGAAGATGCCACTGGCTCATACAGGGGTTCGCTCCCTTCAATTTGAGGACGCCGACAACATGAACACGTGAGTTATACACTCGGAAGCACACGTCGTGAGATACACCAGGCATGTACATACGATCGAGGTCACTATAGAGACGGGGCCACAACGTGAGCACCGGTCGATGGAGACTATCGAGGTATCCTTACCTCATATGTGGCTACTACTGCAGCACTTGGTCGATCACGGGCAGCTTGAGGCGCAGCCACTAGCTGAGGCAGCACCAGTACCACCCCCAGAGGAGTTAGTTGTAGACCCAGAGGAGATGGTCATTGATCCAGAGGAGGACCAGGAAGAGTTTGTGGAGGATGTGCCTGTGTACATTCCCCTGGATGATGACGACGATTCACCCGATGAGGGTGCTGTGGTGTCTTCTTCTGATTCATCTGTGGGGAGTGGGATTGACCCCGGTCTTCCCAATGGGTACCACTAGTCCTTGACCAGCTGTAGGTAGTTTTCCATTTTCGGGGTAGTGATTTCGTCAGTCTTTCAGGCTACTGAGAGCCCTGTTTTTGTTATATGGTCTTAGATGTTTCACTACATGTCTGTTATGTTTTATTTTCCTTTTTTAGTTTTGAGAATGGTCTGTTCTGATAAAGGCCCTATATAGTTGTATAGTTTTATACAAAACTTCTGATGCATATTATATATACATATATGTTATGTATGACTATGTTGTTGTATGTTTTTGGATGTTGTCAAGTTAAAAAGGAAAAGGCGAAAAATTTTTATCACCATTTTTGGTATTAAGAAAAGTGTTAGAAAACCTTATTTTCCGAAAGTAACCCGAATAATTGAATTTTATTTTCCGCAACGTGTTACTGTGGGATGACCCAAGAAGGGGTGTCGCAGTGTCATATGAATATTAACTCACCACTGTAACACCCAGTTTTTTCACTGTTTACTGTTTTGTATCGTTAAAATAGACATAAATGTTTATATTTTTATTTTAAAATGTAGAAAATGATTTTGGATAAACCAAGATCATATCCATACTCTACTCTACCGTAGAGAGTTACGATTAAATTTTGGGTCGAAAATTCAGACGAAACCCGGTCTGCAATTTAATGACCGCAAGAATTTTACTGCTCAAATGAGCTAACTTTGACTCATGAACGAAATACTTAGGGTTTTTGTGAATTTTGCAACAACTTAGGTTATTTTAAAAATTTTCACTTAAAAAGTGAAATAATATATATTATGCGGGCGTTATACGAAATCGGGGGAACAACAGAGCTGAATACGGGATTTCCAGGACCTGCTAAGGGATAAAGGGTTAGTAATTTCAAGATGACTCATAAGGGGTGAGTCATGAGGATGACTCACTAGAGTCATGATGGTTTTTTTGGAATTTACAATTATGTCCTTAATGTTGATTTTAATCACAAAAGTGTCATTGTATAAGATTACAATTTTGTCCCTAAAAATTTATGCTTTGGACCCTTTTCCCCTAGTTTTCCCATGTCCCAACCCCTCTAAGTGAGCCCATTCCATTGCTATATAAGGCATCTTCATCTTCTCCACGAAGTTTGATCATCTTTTCTCTTAAAGTTTCTAAGATTCCATAGCCTTGTTTTGTGAAGAAAGTACTTGATCCTTAGCTCATTTTCCATTTCCAAGAGGTATACCATACACTTCTCACTTAATTATCATCACGTTCTTCATTTATTTTTGTGATTTGAAGCCTTGATCAATATGCTGCATCTTAGGGTTTCCAACTTCAAAAATCCATAGAAATTCATAGAAAAATCCAATGAGCATGAAACCAATTTCTATGATCTTAATATCCTCTCTATATTTAAGATCCAAGAGTACGCATCAAAGAAAAATTTCTTGCCTAACGAACCTAACAAGGCCGTACCCTAGTTGTTGTGGGGGAAGGACTTTGTCCATTTTTTCTTAACTAGTTTTGCTCGATTCAATCTTATAGCTCATGTATGTATTGAATCCATGATTGTTGAATCAAAATGAAACCTCTAAGCCATTATTTTACTCATGACCGAAATTTATTACTTGAAGGGTTGGAATATTTGATTTCAATCTTTGTATCTTAATCTTGGTTTTAGGGTTTTAAGTAATTAAGAATCACTAATCCAAAAGCTTAGGAATTTTAGAAATTTTTAGCAATTTTAACACCCCAAGTCCGAAACCAACATGTAGGAAAATAGGAGTTTTTAATTTGTTTGATTGTTGATTGGTTGTTGTGTTTGTTGAAGGATAACTAGTATATCGGGTACGTGTGTTACCGACGCTTGGATTTACGACAAATAATTTTTCGGAGGAAAGATATTCTAGAGGTAAGGGGATTACCTGAGGGGTTTTTCTAATAGCTGTATGTAATTTGTTTGTGGTCTGTATTATTTATTGAGTGTATGTATTATTTTACGTAGTTAGTATTATTTGCTTTTAAGTTATCTGCTTTTAATTATTTAATTATCTGTATTTAATTATTATTATATTTTGTTGCATGTCATTAATTGCTATTTGCTATATTATTGGTATGAAATTGTTAATGATGTTGATTGTGGATTGTAAAGCCTGACAATGGTCTGTGCTTAATTTATTACTAGGTTAAAAGCATTAAAAAGCTTTTTACAAAATAATGAGTTTTTAATTGATGGAAAATAGAAATATAGTATTACTTAATTATTTAATTGGTTAAAGAGGGATAACAGTGAAAAATGTGATTATTTTAATGATTTAATGTCGTAAGAGTGTTTTATGATTCACGGTGAGGACGTAACCGTAAAAATATTTTTGTACTGCTAATTTATACGTAAGAAATTTCTAAATATTAGAAAATGTTATTTTAAAAAATAAGTGTCAAAAATAATTTTATTATGGTGTTGGAAAAATTATTTTACTAGAAAAAGTTAATTATGACTTAAAAACGTTTTTAAAACGTCAAACGTCGGACAATTCCGATAATATTTATAGAAGTATTATTAAAACAGTAATATTAGTTAAAACAGAGAATTTGTCTCAAAGTAATATTTTTAGGTTCAAAATATTGAGTTTTGAAAGAAAATGAATTTTAAGTGATTTTGAATATTTTTATAAAACGAATTTTCAACGTAAAATGATTTTCTGTAAAGTATTTTTATACAACGGTGTTCTTTCCAACAACTTGGATAAGTTGAGGAAATTTTGTTTTGTTTTGTGTTTCAAAGAACAAAAATGATTTTAAAGATGAAAAACGGACCTAGAGGCCGAGACATCGGGGTTCTAGTGTTAAACGATGTGGACAGTATGTCCCAACGGTGAAGTTATGGGCTATATGTCCAATAAAACGTTGTATTGATTTTTGTGCATAAAATCTACGTATCTAAGACTGGTGCATCGATCTAGATTTCGTGATTTACAAAATTTGACTTGGAGTCTGTTTTGTTGAAAATGATGGATTAAACTTAAATGTTTAAACATTGGATTGGTCGTGAGCCTTTGAGCTTCGACAAGGAAAGATTGAACACAAAGAAAATGACGTGAACAAAACGTTTTACATGCATTTTTGGGCAGACGTGCCTACGCATTGGGCTTGAATTCTTGATGGCAAGTATTCATGACATTTGCATCACTGTGCCTTGATGGACAAATGAAATGAAACCATATACTATGAATAGTATTCACTGTTCCACATGTTGGACAGTGCTATGGTTAATTAAAAACCTGCCTTACTTGGCAACGAGAGCTCATTTATTTGGTGGTTGAAGCTCCAAGATTAGGTACCAAAGTTAGATGATGAATATTGAAGTGTCATTGTTTTCAAAAACGACTACGATTGTCGGGTATGAAACCCTTTGATAAGTAGATTGGTTATCTTTGACTATACATGTTAAATGATGTTTGAGTGTCGTGCATATGGTTATCGTTTTAAAATCCATATATTGGTTCTCACCCTTTCACGTTTTATTGTTGGTCTCTTTTCTTTGTGGCGTATATTTCTATATGAGTATAGATGGATCCGGCGATGCCACTGGCACACACGAGGGTTCGTTCCCTCCGTTTTGTGGATGCGGAGAATATAGGCGTGTGGGTTATTAACCCTGGAGCTCACAGTGCGACTTATACCGGGGGTATACATACCGTAGAGGGCACCATAGCGACTGGACCACAGCGTGAACATCGGACTGTAGAGACCGTAGAGGTATCTTTACCTCAGATGTGGTTTCTACTGCAGCACTTGATTGATCATGGGGAGCTTGAGGCACAACCATTAGCTGAGGCAGCACCGGCATCACCTCCAGAGTAGATGGTTATAGATCCGAAGGAGGATCCGGAGGAGTTCGTTGAGGATGTACCCGAGTACAGTCCTCTTGATGATGACAATGATTCACCAGATGAGGGTGCAGTCGTGTCTTCATCCGATACTTCTACGGGGAGTGGGATTGATCACCATGATCTTCCCAATGAGTATCATTAGATACGACAAGCTGTAGGTATATTCCATTTTTGGGTAGTGATTCCGTCAGTCTATCTCTGGCTATTGAGAGCCATGTTTTGTTATATGGTCGTAGACGATTCGCTACTTGTCTATTATATTTTTATTTCTTTACTTAGTTATGTTGAGAATGATAGTTATATAGTTTGTACAAAACTGCTGATGCATATGATGATATATATAGATATGTTATATTTGACAATGTTGTTGTATGTTGTCAAGTTAAAAAGAAAAAAAAATTATCACCATATTTTACATTAACAAAAGGGTTATAAAATATTATTTTCCGAAAGTAACCAACATAATTAACGTTTATTTTTCCGCAACGTGTTACTATGTAATGACCCAAGAAGGGGTGTCGCAACCACTAGTAATCATGATTAAAATATTTGTATAAAATATCTATACTTGTTCCCTAATACTATTAAGATCCTAATTAATTACCCCTATGTCCCAACTAAATCCTAAATACCAACCCCCCCCCCCCCCCCCCCCCCTCTAAACACTATGACTAAGTCCCTTTGACCATCACTCTCACTCTCTCATCCTTTAAATACTTAAACACTCTTTAAACAAGTACAAGTCTTTACTTTCTCTCCCTGCTCTTCCAACATCCATAACACACCTTTCTCACTCACTTCATTAAATCACATATAGACTACTCTTAATCTCACTATTTTTGCGCCAGCTATAGGACCCAACAACACACCACCTTCTCGCCTCATTAAAACATCCCAAAGAGTGAAAATTTCCTTTTGTTCTCAGAGAAAAGATTTTCTTTCTTCATTTTATACTTAAGCTTTAAGGACCCTCTTCTTCATGTTTAACAAAGTGACTTGATGAACAAGAATATCTACCTATTTTACCTAAGCTTGGCCGAACCCCATGGAATTGACTATTGGACTTCAAAAAATTGTGACATTGTGGACCATGAGAATCAAGTCTCTAAAGGAGACTTTTGGACTTAACTATAATCAATGAAAACTTACCTACGAAAGATTGGAAAAAAATAAACAATCTAAGCCATGAGCATGCATCCTTAAGAGGAATCATGAAATTTTCTTATTTGTTAAAGTTGTTATTATTGATTGTTGATTGTTGAAGGTTAAGTAGATTGTGAATTTTGTGACTTAAATTGAGGAAAGAAGGGATCTTTTGTACTACCTAAGGTAAGGGGAGCTTACCTCACGAGTTTGATAGTTACATGCTAATAGTATTTGTTTTTGAGTATGTTTATATTTATGATGTTTGATGTGAATATGTTGTTTTACTTAACTGTCAGTAAATAAATATTTATAGCTATCTATATGCTTAGATGGAATTATGTTATGTATGACTGATTTGACTGAGAGCATGACATTAGTCATAGCTTGATAATGATAAAATAATTCAATAAAAATAATAAATAGAAAATATTGAAATTTTCAGTTTTCTCAAGTGAAAAAAATATAAGTTAGAAATCCTGTTATTAAACTGTTTAAGATCGAATTTTAGAAAAGATTTACAGGCAGTTTGTAATAATATTTAAAAGTGAGTATTAGTGAGGACAAACAATGAAAAATCACGTTATTTTTATTTTCCCTAAATGTTTCAAAAATAAAAAGAGAAGAGAAGGCTCTAAAATTTTTTAATGTTATTAAAAAATTATTTTTGAAATAAAGTCTTTTGTTCTATAAAAAAGCTTGATTTAAATAGAAAGTTTAGAAAATTGCTGTTGCAACATAAATTCTGTAAATTATTTCTTTAAGCTAAAAAGATTTAAGAAAAATGAATTTTTTCGATTTAATATTTTAGAAATGGATTTCAGCTAGAAAATTTTTTATTAAAAGGTTTTTAAAAACAAAAAAAAATATTTATGATGAACTCTGATGAGTTTCAGAATTTTGTTTTTGGTATTTGTTTTCACAGAACGAAAAATTGTGTTGAAAACGGAAAAGTTAGGTGGACCTAGAGGCCGAGATGTCGGGTCATTCTAGAGTTTAATTAGGAAGACACGTCGATTTTAATCTGTGTTGTATATGGTGGACTTCGTGTCCCATAACTGGGAACCTAGGACCGGTGCATCGGTCTAGTGTATCGTGATTGAGCACTCGGACTGTATATCCTGCGTTAAGTATGAATGGGCTTGATGCCTTCAAGAAAATTGTAGTCGTGAGCCTTGAGCCTCGACAAAGAAAGAATGATGTGAAAAAGAAAACAGAAAAACAACTGTTTTATATGCATCGGGTGGCAGACGTGCCATGAATTTTGAGCTACAATCCACTGTGGCTTGATAAATTGAGCCAGTTAAGACCGCGGGTCTGTAGGGACATCGAGGTTTGAACTCCAAAGAAGGTCGAAGGCCTCGCGACCCTGTGTCGTGGTAATCGATTTCCAAACACAGATGGAATCAATCAGAGACTGGACAATATTATTTAGGTTGAGATGTGATACCCTTGAACAATTGGAGCTCGGACCTAAATTGAGAGGCCGACCTCAGAGAACAATTGTGTTGTGGGAGTATTGCGGCCTATCACTCGATGAAGGGAAGTTAGGATCTCAGGAGATTTAAACGAAAAGAATATATGAAGTATCATGCATTTTTGGAAAAAACATATTGATTAACGGAATGGGAATCCCTTGAGAGGATTAATTTGTTATACATAAATTTTATTTCTTTTCGAATTGATATGTAATTGCTATTGTAAATACTTGCTGTATTGTTTTGATTGTGTCGAGTATGTGACTATTATGATAAACTATTTAATGATCTATCTCACACTTGCAATATACCTAATTTGGTTTGTTGTTGTATATTATTAAGTGAGTACAGATGCTTCCCAGAGGCCCGCTACAACCATCAGGGACACTGACCCTGACGTTCGATGATATCGAGATAGCAGGAGCATGGGAGGTGCTCCCCGGGGCCCGACATGCTGTATATATCGGGAACGTACGTGCCACTTATTTCACAATCGATTGTCCGATCTCCACCACTCATAGGGTCATGACCATAAAGGTACCACTGCTACCAATCTGGCAGATTACCGACTCCCTTGCTGTGGGAGAGGGTCCTGTTATTCCCCCTTTTGGGCAGCCAGAGCCCAACCCCCTACCCCCAGGATTTCCATACCCAACTTGCTTTTGCGCCTCCACTCCTAGAGGAGGATCCGGAGAAGGAAGATTACCTGATTGACGAGGAGTCAGTTGATCTGGTTGGTGTCGGCCGGGTGGAGCAAGACCCGCCTGAGGGATTCACTGGCATGGGGAGTAGGGATGTCAATTTTATCCGTACCCGCGGATACCCGCGGATAAAATCCGCAACGGGTATGGGGTGGGTAGTTAAACGGGTACCCGCGGGTAAAATAAACGGGTAATTCCAATACCCGTTTATAAACGGGGCGGGGGCGGGTATCACACTATCCGTGCCCGCGGATACCCGTACCCGTTACTTAATTACTATAATACCCTTTATTATATATATCTACTCTCAAAGTCCTTATATCATTTTCTAGATAATTTTCATCTATTGTGTTGTTTCATGGATATTTTAAGTGTGATGTATTAATTTGTAGGTGCTATTTTGTTCAAATATCGGAAGATATTAATATGGTGGTTTGTTTAAGTTTTATGTATTTTTTTTAATTAAAAAAAAGTTTTTTTAATTAAAAAATGTTTTTTTTTATAACTACCCACGGATATCCGCGGATACCCGTGAAAACCCGCGGATACCCGTGAAAACCCGTTAAACGGATATCCGTGCGGGTACGGGGCGGATACGGGTAGTTTTTTTATCCAACGGGGCGGGTAGCGGGTAGCCAATATCCGTGCCCGTCCCGCCCCGTTGACATCCCTAATGGGGAGTCATGGAGGCTTCTCCAATGACTTCCATTAGCGAGGCTAGTGGTAGGACCCTCTAGATAGTTTTACTTGGAGGAGGCCGTACTGTTTTTTTATGACAGCTCGTATTTGGATTGGGGAGCCTTTCACTTTTTGACTTTATCATGCATAGCTCTAATTTATGGTTATGTAACCTAATTTCCAAACTACTTGTTCTATGTTACTATTATAATGTATGTTTGACCTATGTTATGTTGTATGTCGTTCTTTATGTTTTAAGGTTGTATGTTCCCCTTTTATGGTTTGGGTTATTATTTTAGTGTATCGTAAAGAGATAAAAAAAATTATACCCGTTTTTTCTATGCATAGAAAATTATATAATTATTTTTCGAAAGCAACCAGCATTTTATTTTAAGTTCCGCAACGAGTTAAACATGTAGCGTCGAGTGGGTGTTACATATGTAGGCTGACTTATTATGAAAAATGTATCTCAAAAATAGGATGGGGAATAATAATAACTGTATATCATAAATAATATCTCATGTTATTTGATATTTCTCTATGGAGTAAAGTTTCATGGTCCTATAAGTATTAGGTACAGGATTAGTTTAGTGTCATGTAAACATTACTAAATCCTATTATTTGTCGTGACAGTTTTAGTTGATGGCTCGCAAGTTTGATCCAATCAAAGATATCAATGACTCAAGAGAAATATGGACTCTTGCTATTAGGATTATTGATATTTGATTTGTCCAGCCGAAATCCCCTTATATAGGGCAACACAAAATGATCTTAATGGATGCAAAGGTATTATTATTATCATCCCTGCTCAGGTTTAGTAATCCATGTCTTTGTTATTTTTAATCAATTACTTTTGTTGATCTTTTAATCAATAACTTTTGTTTCTATCTTGATCAACTAGGGTGATAAGATTCAAGTGTCACTCAGAAATGATGAAATGATGAAATGGAAGACACATTTGAAAGAGCATAGTACTTATATCATGCACAATTTTAATGTAGTGTGCAATGATCTTCCATACAAGGTCTGTGACCATCCCTACTGAATGAATTTCATTCGTGGTACAAGCTTGAAAGAGAGATCCCTTCCTGACATTCCACCATATGAGTACCGGTTTAAGAGTTTTGGTGAAATACTTAGTGGAAATTTCCGTACCGATCTGTTGGTAGGTAAATTTTACATGAATAAATGAAATAATTTGTATGATAATCCCTATTTTGTATTCAATACATGTATAAAAAATAAACATAAAATTGTTATTGTTATCTTTATACAGATGTCATTGAAGCTCTACATGAAATTGTTTATCGTCCGCCTAACAGAAATCAAAGTAAGGTTGCTTTTAACTTGAAATATGTTAGGTAATGTGCTTGCCTGTCTCTATTGTAATAACTTGAGTACCTAATATAGGTGTTGCCCCTGGTTTAACATTTATTCATGTAATGACACTTTAGTGGTGAGCTGCTTAGCTGTACTCTTTGGCCTAGCCGTGATCAGTTCTGCCTGTGAGTGTCTGGTTCAGTTGGCATGTCACTGCCTTGATGGCCATCACGGCCTGGCCGTGACCAGTTCTGAGTTTAACCTTCTTTCTTTTCAGTCCTACTCGATGATGGCCGTGATGGCTGTCACGGCAAGGCCGTCATGGGCTCTGTTTGACTCATTTTTCTTGTATTTCAAGCTCCGTCTTTGTGCAAGCTCCAACATAACTGATCCTGAGCATTTTAATCTTCAATTCCTGTACACAAACACCACAAAACTACCTTACCCGTTCCAAGGTAAAAACTCATAAAAATTAAATTAAATATGCCTAAACTAGACGAAAATGCATGCAAAATGACAAGGAAATATGAGGTGAAATCACACTCATCAAACTACCTCAAACAATCACTAAGGCCAGAAAAGGTAAACAATCAGAGCATGGATAGTGAACCAAGAACTCGAGTAACAAATCTAAGTAACAGGCATATCCAAATAAGTAACCAAGAGATAATCAATTTCAAGTCCAATTAGAAGCTTAGGTTCTCTAGATTCATGCCTCTCACTAATTCGGGCACTATTCTCACCTCACTCAAGTGTTTAAGGACATATGACAATTCACTCAATTTCCTCAAGGAAGGTGTCCTACCATAAGCTTGACTATTAACCAAAATCTCTACTTTATTAATGAAAACACATAAGAATCAAGAGGTCTTTCATTTTGGTTGTAATGGGTCCAGGGGATTAATCGTTAGGTGGGGAAACCAAGAAAAGGAACATTCAAGAAGGCTAACAAAATACACTACAAAAAATAACTGTTTCGCGACCGGCATATTCGGTCGCTAAACTTTCTAATTCAGTCTCTATTTAATTTAGCGACCGAATTAACGACCGATTAATGGTGGTGGCTGATAACCTGGTCGCTAAGATTTTAGAGACTGAAATATTAATTCGGTCGCTAAATAATAAAAAACGGTCGCTACACGGTTGGTCGCATTGTTTGGGTAACCATTTTTAGCGACCGATAATCGGTTGTTAGTTCGGTCGCTAATGTTGGTTACTATTAACATATATTAGCGACCGATTTTTGGTCGCTAGACCACAATCTTTTAATGTTAACTAAAGTTTAGCGACCGAATTAGTGGTTTCTAATTTAGTCGCTAAACTGGATTTTATTAATTTTTTTAATTTAATTTTTAAAATAATAATTTGTTTTTGTTTTTCTTTAAAGTTTAGCAAAATTACTAATAAAACACACCAAATTACTAATGAAATATACAATCATAAGAAATAATGAATATATATAAAAATAATAATCCAAAGTTTCAAACAAGAATCATTTAAAGTCAAAAAAATGAAGAAAAAAAAATCAGTCATGATGAGGAGGAGGTGGAGGAACCCAATCATCCTCAGCGTCCGTACCGCCGACGTCTGTTATATGATCGTCCTCTGCAGTAGCAGCATCAGTAGCTGGCGGCAGAACTAGAGGAGCGGCAGTAGACGGCACAACCGTCAGAGCATCACTCTGCAACTGGAGTCTGGATCCTAATCTGCTCCAACACGAGCCAGTGTCTGGCCCTTCTCGATGCTCGTCTGCATCAGCTGCTGGTGTGCCTGAGTTAACTGTGCAATCTGGTTCGCCATATACTGCTCTCTCTCGCTCTTCTCCCGAAGCTCCGCGTTCAGCTGCGTGATGGTGTCCTGCATTTGGTTGAACTACTCCTGAGAGACGGTATCAGCGTAGGAAGGAGCAGGCGTGCCGGATGATAAAGCGATAAACTCGCCTCCTAGGTGTCCGAGGCCATACACGTGCCCCTTCTTGTTTCTGCCCCCGACGACCTCCAAATAAATGACATTATCATCGACGGAGATAGGAGAGCTGGGCCCATCACCAGTGAAGGCCTCATCTTGTGACTGTGAGGCACGTGATATGGCATCGTACTTCTTCTCGTTGAAGCCCACTTACAAAGTATAGATGAAGATATTTAGTTAAAATTATAATCAATATTAACAAATAATTTATAATAAATTACAAGTAAACACTAAATTGTTTTTTTGCTTACAGCATAGTTACGGGCCTTGTCGTTGACCAATGTCCCCGACTTCAACTTCTTCGACCTCTCCACCAACTCCATAGCAGTGGGGGCCGTTGTTTCTGTGCTTTCTGCACAGAAAAATATAATCTTAAATTCATAAGAATATTTAAAAATGAAAACTCATTAAATAGTATATTAAGTCAAAAGTTTAATGTATTACCAGCTCATCGTAGTGGACGCTGGCTGATTTAGACCCGCCGGTCCAAGCACATGCGCCACCATCAGAAGCTCGATTACGCCGAGCTGTGGCCTAGATCTCCTGGAACTTCTCAGTAGCCTAGTACTGGTCCAGTTGCCTCCTGATCTCAGGATCCACCCACTTCCCCTTATCCTTACCCTTCCTCAGCTTGGTCGTCAGATTCTTCATGACCAGTGAGCCTTTATGCTCAAATATGTCCCTGACGAGACCCTTTAAAGTTACGTCCCACCTATACTCTTTCTGCAACTTACAGTTGTTAGGAAATTCATGTGTGTATATATATATAATGTAAATTTAATTTAAATAACTTAATAAATTGTTACCTTAAACTCTTTAAACAACTGATTCCTATGACCCCCTGGGATGGCCTTCCATGTAGGCCATGGACCATCAAACTTGCGTCGCAGGATCTTCGATATCGAATCAGAAGGGCCCTTCGCGGGCAGAAGGCTGCAGCAAAATTAGAGCATTGATAATTGTTATTAATAAAAAAATAAGTAAGAAGAAATTAACGATACTTTATATATATTAAAAAATTAAATTAGCTTACTCGTTATCCCTCTTGGGGATAAGAAGAATCCTCCTATCGGATGGACCACGGCTCTCCTGTCCCGATGATGATGATGGTCCTGTTGTAGGTGTGGATGATGACGGTGCAGCCTGTGTCCCAACCACATGAGGCTGGGTAGGGGGTGCAACTCCATCACCCTGAGGTGTCCCGTCCATAGAGGTGCTGGTAGGGAGGTCTCGATCTGAAGGTTGTGGGTCGGCCGGTGATAAGCCTCTGGCTCATCTAGTTTTATGGCTAGTATGACCAGGGTTTTGTGCAAATTATATCCTATTTTCACCCAAATTAGATTAGATTGTCCTCAAGCAAGGTTTTGAGTCTCTAAGGTAGTTTTAGGTTAATTTAGCCAGTTTTGAGTCAAATAATGCACTTATGGCTATTTTGTTGTTTTCAGGTTAAGTAGAAGTTGAGGGAATAAAGAAACAGGGGATTCGCCTCGCGAGAGCTTTCTCGCCTCGCGAACCTGAAAGCCAGCAGAACAGTGAAAATGATATCCTCTCTGGTTCGTCCCGCGAACATCACCTCGCCTCGCGACCCTGAAGGATGACTGTTCTAGAAATATGCAAGCTCTCGGGGTCGCCTCGCGAATAACTTCTTCGCCTCGCGATAATGGAAGTCAGAAAGCATCACGGTTGGCCCCTGATGTTCATAGCGGGCGTAATAAGAAGACTCTTCAATTCTTCGCCCCGCGAGCAGACCAAACGTTGCTGACTCTTTCATGATATTCGCCTCGCGAATGATGGCTCGCCTCGCGAGTGGGCTAAATTTCTGAAGAAGTATAAAAGGCTGTTCTGGGCAGATTGAAAAAAACTTTTGCTTCTCCATTGTTCTGTTTTACATATTTTTCTGTGTGTATTTCGTTTTCATGGAGAACTAAATTTCATAGATTAATCTATTGTAATTGATTTCCACTGTACTTGAGGTTCTGTAATCTCTGTTTTGTATGTTTTTCCCTTTTCAATGCCATGTTATACATTTCTGTTTGTTTAATTCAGGAGTGTCTAGTGTTGTGTTGATTCATTTCAGTGATGTTATGTTCCTATACTTAATCGCGTTTGTTTAATTCCCGTGTGTTCATTCATGTTCGTTTAGTTCATGAGGGCTTAACCCCGTTTGTTTAATTCGGGAATCGGAACATATATCCGTAGTAGCGATTTCGTTTGTTAATTACAACTGAAAGGGGATTAGAATCTGCTTAGGGCTTGGGATTACATGAACCGATGATAGTTGTGAAATGAAGAACAGTAGATTAATCGTTTTTGGCTATTTGATAACCTCTTCGAACTGCCTTGTTTTATTGCTCTCTTATTACTTTGTTTTCTTATTTGCATCCCAATCCAACCCCCCCCCCCCCCCCCCCCAAATTGATTTTCGTGAAAAATAATACTTTAAGAGTCATTGTGAGACGACATCCGAGTTGTCGCCCTAAACTACAGTTTTAAAACCCGCTCGTTCTTTTTGGCACGTGCGCGACAGCGCGACCAAAAATTGGCGCCGTTGCCGGGGACTCTTATTTGTTATTTTTCCATTTTTTTCTTTCTTTTCTTTTTCTTCTATTTTCATTTTTGTTTTGAATTGGTCTGGCTACTAGGTCTAATTGCCCTGAATTGTGTGATTTTGATCCTGAAATTGAAAGAACACTGCAC
Source organism: Sophora flavescens (assembly GCA_030762895.1). Taxonomy (NCBI): domain Eukaryota; kingdom Viridiplantae; phylum Streptophyta; class Magnoliopsida; order Fabales; family Fabaceae; genus Sophora; species Sophora flavescens. The sequence continues at coordinate 51,830,677 of CM061065.1, read as the reverse complement.
ACACGCCGTAGAGAATTTCGGGCTAGCACTAGTAGTGATTCTAATTCCAAAACTGTTTTTGACACTATGGGTGACCAAAGGACATTAAGACAGCTTGATGCCCCTGATGTTAACTATAATGGATTGTGCATTGAATATTCTGGTGCTGTTACTCCTTTTGAAATAAAATCTGGTCTAATCCATTTGTTGCCAAGGTTTAATGGTCTTGCAGGTGAGGACCCACACAAGCATCTGAAGGAATTTCAGGTTGTCTGCTCCACAACCTTGAGACAAGAGGGAGTAATTGAAGATCACATTAAGCTGAGAGCCTTCCCGTTTTCACTACAGGGAGCTGCAAAGGATTGGCTCTTATATCTCCCGCCAAATTCCATTACCACTTGGAACGATTTGAAGAGGCTCTTCTTAGAGAAATACTTTCCTGCTTCCAGAGCTGCATCAATTAGGAAAGAAATATGTGGAATCAGACAGGGAAATGAGTCATTGACTGAGTATTGGGAGAGATTCAAGCAGTTGATATCCAGTTGTCCCCCAGCATCAGATTTCTGAACAGCTTCTTATCCAGTACTTTTATGAAGGGTTACTGCCGATGGATAGGAATATTTTGGATGCTGCTAGTGGGGGAGCGCTTGTTGATAAGACCCCAGCTGCTGCCAAGCAACTCATTGAAAATATGTCACTGAATTCCCAGCAGTTTACTACCAGGAGAAATTCTGTTGAGACAAGAGGTGTGCACGAGGTCCATAGCACTCCTTCCAACCAGGCCCTTGAGGATAGAATGGATAGGCTCACTTCCTTGGTAGAGAAAATGGCAATGGATAGGGTTCAGCCGGCAAGGTTGTGTGGCATGTGCAGTTCTCCTGAGCACCCATATGAGGCATGCCCTATTCTGAAGGAAGAGTCAAGTACTGATTTGCCTCAAGCTTATGGAGTCCATCCTTATAATCAAGGCAGTAGTCAGAACCGATACAGCACTCCAGACCTCTCCACAAATAGGTACCATCCCAATTGGAGGAATCATCCTAATCTGAGGTATGGGAACTCATCCCAACAACAACCGATGGCAGCACCACAGAATCCTCCCCAATTGACTACTTCTGCACCTTCTGGACCTTCCCTAGAGGATATGATCAAGCAAATGGCTGCAAATAACCTCCAGTTTCAGCAGCAGGTTGGACAGTCTCAGCAGCGAACAGATGCTAACATTCAAGATTTGTGGACACAGATTGGACAGCTTGCTACATCCATAAACAACTTACAGCAAGCTCAAGGATCCAGTCAACTGCCGGCGTAACCAGTGATAAATCCCAATGCCTCCAATCCTAATGTGAGTGCCATATCTCTGAGATCTGGAAGAGTTGTTGAGGCATCCTCTGAGAAAAATGAAGAAACTGTTGAGGTAACTCCGGAGCCTTTAGTTGATGTTGAAGTTGAGAAGGTGTACATTCCACCGATCCCCTTCCCACATAGAGTACAGAAGAATAAGAAGATTGGTGGTGAAGATAAGGAGAAGGAAATTCTTGATGTTTTCAGAAAGGTGGCTGTAAATATTTCGCTGTTGGATGTGATCAAGCAAGTGCCCAAGTATGCAAAATTTCTGAAGGATTTGTGCACCAACAAGAGGAAGTTGAAGAATAATGAGAGAGTTGATTTGGGAAGAAATGTCTTAGCTCTTATCCAGTCTAAGCCTGCACCAGAAAGAGTTACTGTTATAGCCCCTACTCAGGCACTACCTCAGAAGTGCAAGGATCCAGGCACATTTACTATTCCATGCACTATTGGGGATAGAAGATTTGAAAATTGCATGCTGGATTTGGGAGCCTCCATAAATGTCATGTCCACATCTATTTTTAATAACCTTGATCTTGGGCCCTTGCAGTATACAGGTCTCACCATCCAGTTGACCAACAGGACCAGTGCCCGCCCCATGGGAATGGTAGAAGATGTGCTGGTGCAAGTTGATGAGCTAATTTTCCCTGCTGACTTCTACATCCTAGACATGGCAGGGGAGACACATTCCAGTAGATCACCAATAATCTAGGGTAGACCATTCATGAAGACAGCCAAGACTAAAATTGATGTGAATGATGGGACCATGTCTATGGAGTTTGGTGATATTGTGGCAAAGTTCAACATCTTTGATGCAATGAAACACCCACTGGAGGAGCACTCAGTTTTCCAATTAGAGCTGCTTTCTGAGATCATTGATGATACCTATGAGGACCTAGTTTCAGATTTTCCATTTATTTCTGGTTTTGATGATTTATATTCATGTACTAACTGTACTGACACTAACTCGTGTGCTGTTTGTGCTGAGTTTCTTGATTCAACCTTGCAGGGTGATAGTGATAGTGAGAGTGAAGCTGTTTGTTCAGCAGAAGTCCTTGACATCCTGGCTACTCCCAATGTACCATCCGTTGAGCAGCCACCCTCCCTAGAGCTCAAGCCACTTCCTGGGAACCTGAAGTATGCTTACCTGGAGACGAATGAAAAACTTCCAGTCATCATTTCCTCCAGCCTTGACTCTGACCAGGAAGCTAAGCTTTTAGAGGTTCTGAAGAAGCACAAGAAGGCTATTGGTTGGACCTTAGTTGACATTCCAGGAATTAGCCCTTCCAGATGTATGCACAGAATTCTATTGGAGGATGGAGCTAAACCAGTAAGGCAGGCCCAAAGACGGCTAAACCCATTGATTCTGGATGTGGTGAAGAAAGAGGTGACTAAACTTCTGCAGGCAGGTATTATATACCCCATCTCTGATAGTACTTGGGTAAGTCCGGTGCAAGTTGTACCAAAAAAGTCCGGTCTCACAGTAGTTAGAAATGATAATAATGAGCTTGTACCCACTAGAGTCCAGAATAGCTGGCGAGTCTGTATAGATTATAGGAAGTTGAACCAGGCCACCAGAAAGGATCATTTTCCTTTGCCATTCATAGATCAGATGCTGGATCGGCTGGCTGGTAAATCTCATTACTGCTTTCTTGATGGCTTTTCCGGGTATTTCCAGATCCATATTGCCCCTGAGGATCAGGAAAAGACCACTTTCACGTGCCCCTTCGGTACGTTTGCCTATAGGAGGATGCCATTTGGCCTTTGTAATGCTCCTGGCACCTTCCAAAGATGCATGCTTAGCATTTTTACTGAATTTATTGAAAATTGCATGGAGGTGTTCATGGATGACTTCACTGTATATGGCTCCTCATTTGATGCATGTCTGCATAGTCTGAGTTTAGTTCTAGAAAGATGCATTGAGACTGATCTGATTTTGAACTATGAAAAATGTCACTTTATGGTAGAGCAGGGGATTGTTTTGGGTCATGTAATTTCTAAAGAGGGTATTTCAGTAGATCCTGCAAAAATTGATGTGATTTCTTCATTGCCTTACTGAACGCGCTGTCGCCACGCGCCAAAAAGAACGAGCGTTTACAAAATTAATGTAGATAGGGAAGCGACAACTCGGATATCGTCTCTCAAGGACTCTTAGGTGTTGTTATTATTAACAGAAAATCAGTAAAAGTCAGAATTTGGGGGGTTTTGAGATTGAGATAAAATAAAGAAACAAAACAGAAAACAAAGCAAGAAAACAGAGCAGTTAAGAGATTAACAAATAAACTAAAGAACGATTAACCTACTGTTCTTGGTTTCCCACTATCATTGGTTCATGCAAATCCAAGCCCTAAGCAGATTCTAAACCCTTTCCGATTGTAGCATCAATTTACAAGCGAAATCAATACTACGAGACATATATTCCTATTCCCGAATTAAGCAAACGGGGTGAATCACTCATGAACTAAGCGAACATGATTGAACACACGCGAATTAAGCAAACACGATTATATATAGGAACATACAATCATTGAAATAAATCAATACTAATCCTATACATATCTGAATTAAGCAAACAGAAACATATAGAACAGTACTGAAAAGGAATAGCAATTCAAATAGGAAATCCAGAACCTCAAGTGTAATTGAAACCAATCCTAGTAGATTAATCTAGGAGACTAGTTCTCCATTACAAAGGGAAAACAAAAGACAGGAATTAAACTACTGAAAGCTACTACTACTGTCTAAGACTAGCCAAAACTGGCTAACTCTGACTCTCTCCCTTCAGTCTGTCTAAAACGCTTAAATACAATTTCTGGAATCAGCTTTCTCGCGAGGCGAAGCCTCTCTCGCGACGCTAATCTTGTGAACAGTCTGCAACCTTTGGTATTCTCGCGAGGCGAACACACCTTCGCGAGGTGAGAATCTGAAAAGTCTTCTGTTACGCCCGTTATAAATATCAGGGGCCAACCGTGATGCTTTCTGACTTCCAGGGCTCGCGAGGCGAATGTATGCTAGCGAGGCGAGACTCTTCAACTTCAAAACTGCCACAGCCGTGATCTTCAACACGGGTAAACCGTGATCGTCTCTGACTTTTCAGGGCTGGGTGACTCGCGGTGCGAGAGCTTCTTCGCGGGGCGAAAGACCAGAATTATTCCTTTTTATTAACCTGAAAAACAAGAAAATAGCATAAGTATTTTATTTAACTCTAAATCAACTAAATTAACCTAAAAATACTTTACAGACTCAAAATACTACTTAAGGACAATCAAGTCTAATTTGGGTGAAAATGATATAAAATAAGCACAAAGCCAAGGTCTTTACTAGTTATAAAACCGGTCAACCAGAGGCTCATCACTTACCCATCTTGCGTACGCGAGATCCGCTCTTTTCTTGGACATGCAGGTTTCTACAGGCGCTTTATTAAGGACTTCATCAAGATAGCTCTACCAATGTCAAACCTGCTGAAGAATGATGCCATGTTCCATTTTGATGAAAATTGCAAGAAGGCATTTGACTACCTGAAAAGAGCATTGACCCCTACCCCCATCATCCAGCCCCCAGACTGGACACTCCCTTTTGAACTCATGTGTGATGCTTCCAATTTTGCTGTGGGAGCGGTTCTGGCACAAAGGGTGGGCAAGGCTGCCCATGTAATTCATTATGCTTCTAGGACATTAGATGCTGCACAATCCAATTACACCACCACTGAGAAAGAAGCGCTAGTCGTTGTGTTTGCACTTGATAAATTTAGGTCTTATTTGCTAGGTTCAAAAGTTATTGTTTTCACCGACCATGCAGCTCAAAGTACCATTAAAGAAACCAAAAGCTAAGCCAAGACTGATCCGGTGGATGCTTTTGCTCCAAGAATTCAATGTGGAGATAAAAGACAAGAGTGGAGCTGAAAATTTGGTAGCCGATCACTTGAGCCGAATAGCAAGGGATGAGGATCCTTCTCCCATCCAAGATGATTTCCCTGATGAGAGACTTCTACATCTGTATGGGGTAACCCCCTGGTTTGCTGACATAGTTAACTTTCTTGTTGCTGGCGTTGTTCCTGCAGGTACAAGTAGATCCAAGTTCCACAAGCTTAAGAGCGATACAAAGTACTATGTGTGGGATGATCCGTACCTTTGGAAGTTTTACAGTGATCAGGTTATTCGGAGGTGTGTCCCCGATCATGAGACAGAGTCCATCTTGCATTTTTCACATCCCTCTCAAGTAGGAGGACATTTTGGACCACAGAGGACGGCAAGAAAAGTCCTGGATTCTGGGTTTTACTGGCCCACAATTTTTAGAGATGCCTATGAGGTCTACAGGAATTTCAAGGAATGTCAAACAACAGGCCCTGCCATCACTCGTAGGAGTGAGATGCCTCAGCAGCCCATGCTTTTTTGTGAGGTTTTTGATGTGTGGGGGATTGATTTTATGGGTCCTTTCCCTGCTTCTTTTGGTTTTTTGTATATTCTTTTGGCTGTTGACTATGTTTCAAAGTGGGTGGAAACAATCCCCACTAGGACTAACGATGCTAAAGTTGTTTCCAAATTTGTTAGGTCCAACATTTTTTGCAGGTTTGGCATACCTAGGGCTATCATCAGTGACCAGGGCACTCACTTCTGCAACAGAACCATGGAAGCCTTACTCAGAAAATATGGGGTTGTGCATAGAGCTTCCACTGCTTATCATCCCCAGACCAATGGTCAGGCTGAGATATCAAACAGGGAGATCAAGCAGATTCTAGAGAAGATGGTGCAGCCGAATAGAAAGGAATGGAGCCGCTGTCTGGAAGACGCACTGTGGGCTCAGAGGACCGCTTTCAAGATGCCTATAGGAATGTCCCCCTTTCGGCTTGTATTTGGTAAGGCATGTCATCTCCCGGTGGAAGTTGAGCACCGTGCATATTGGGCAGTCAAGTGCTGTAACATGGACATGAAGAAAGCTGGTGTTGAAAGGAAACTACAGCTGCAGCAACTTGAGGAGCTTAGGCTAGAAGCCTATGAAAGCTCCAGGATTTATAAAGAGAGAACCAAACTGTTTCATGATTGGATGATTGCTAGGAAAGAATTTTTTGAGGGCCAGAAAGTCTTACTGTTTAATTCCCGTCTGAAATTGATGGCTGGGAAACTTAGGTCCAAGTGGATTGGACCATTTGTTGTTACTAATGTGTTTCCTTATGGTGCAGTAGAGATCAAAGATGCAGGTACCAACAAAACCTTCAAGGTTAACGGGCAGAGGCTGAAGCCATTCCATGGTGTGGATGCTGGTGACCCTGCGGATGCTAATGTTGAGGAGCTCTCCTTGGAAGCTCCCGCCTACACTGACACTTGATCAGGGAGTACCCTTTCCTTTCCCTCACTTTGATTTTATAGTTCTTTTGTTCATTGGGGACAATGTATGTTTTAAGTGTGGGGGAGGGAACTAGTTGTAGTTTTGTTTATCTTGTTTTTTTTTATTTCAATAAAGCTCCTGAATAATTTGAGAAGCTCAGGAGTTGTGTTAAGTCTTATGTTGGCAAGTTTGCTGGATTTTTAATGACTTTGCACAGATTGATTGCATGATTGATGTGATGATTTCCCCTAGGTTGGACAATGGGTTTCTGAAAAAAAATTTAAGTGATCCCCATGTGATTGAAAACTGAACTTTGAAATTTTGTTGTGATGGCATGATTTATGATAAGTTTGGGGTGATAGGAAGCACACACTAGGGATAGAATCTCTGTCAAACAATTTTCATGAATGTCCAGGTGAGGTTTTGAGCCTCCAACATGTTTTGACTGTGAGAATCACTTTCAAGTTGTACTTTCCTGAATTTGCTTGAATCTCTTTATTGTTTGCATGTTTATATGTCTGCTTCAGATGACTTAGGCATTTTCTTTGTAAATAACTACTTATCCTAAAAATAACCATCCCTAATGCATGTTTCCTTAGTTAGCCCCATTGAGCCTGATTAGCTGTTAATTCTTGATGACCTAATGTTATAAGCTAAAATCTGGAAAAAAAACCATGTTAACCCGATCTTAGGATTAGGAGAGCATGGAATCTTAGAAAGAGAATGGGTGCAAGAAACTAAGTTTGGGGTGGCTGCAAGGTGTAATGTGTTGTTTGGGATTGAAAAAAAAAAGAAAAAAAAAGAAAAAAAAAACAAGAAAAGCAGAAAAAAAAGAGAGAAAAACTATAAAAATAAAAAGTGTTAAAAAAAATAAAAAGGCTGTAGCCACCCAAGGCAAGTGAAGAATGAAAAAAGGAACTTGAGTTTAATTTCAAAGTGTAAAAAGCTCATGCTCTCTTAGTTCCTAGGGTCCTCAGCCTATTACCTTTGTATATCCTACCCTTAACCAGGCCCCATTACAACCCATAAAAGACCTTTTGATGTTGCATGCATGTTTTCTGTGGGAATCATTTGGAGATGAAAATCAAATTTATGGGAAGTGTTCTTGAAAAGTGAAATTGAGTGCAATGTTGATAGCCTGACACAAACTGAGTGATTGAGTGAACACTAAATGCCCTTGTGAGGAAGGCAGTTGTTTGAAATTGGTGATCTCCCTCTTGTGTGTAACCTGGATCCCCTGCTTAGATTGATGATTGTTTGAATGATGAAATTCTCAATTGTTTAGAATGAATGATTGTGGGGTTTCTTTGCTTGAAAGGGGGGGCATTGAAGAAAACTGTTTTGATGAAACTGCTTGAATTTGTGCAAGGTTGATTGAATCTTTTAAGCTTGCCAGGTCTTGAGTCTTTTTGATTTTTGAGTTTTAGTTTGCTTGGGGACAAGCAAAGTTTAAGTTTGGGGTATTTTGATAAGCCTCTGGCTCATCTAGTTTTATGGCTAGTATGACCAGGGTTTTGTGCAAATTATATCCTATTTTCACCCAAATTAGATTAGATTGTCCTCAAGCAAGGTTTTGAGTCTTTAAGGTAGTTTTAGGTTAATTTAGCCAGTTTTGAGTCAAATAATGCACTTATGGCTATTTTGTTGTTTTCAGGTTAAGTAGTAGTTGAGGGAATAAAGAAACAGGGGATTCGCCTCGCGAACCTGAAAGCCAGCAGAACAGTGAAAATGACATCCTCTCTGATTCGCCCCGCGAACATCACCTCGCCTCGCGACCCTGAAGGATGACTGTTCCAGAAATATGCAAGCTCTCGAGGTCGCCTCGCGAATAACTTCTTCGCCTCGCGATAATGGAAGTCAGAAAGCATCACGGTTGGCCCCTGATGTTCATAGCGGGCGTAATAAGAAGACTCTTCAATTCTTCGCCCCGCGAGCAGTTCTTCACCCCGCTAGAAGACCAAACGTTGCTGACTCTTCATGATATTCGCCTCGCGAATGATGGCTCGCCTCGCGAGTGGGCTAAATTTCTGAAGAAGTATAAAAGGCTGTTCTGGGCAGATTGAAAAAAACTTTTGCTTCTCCATTGTTCTGTTTTACATATTTTTTTTTGTGTGTATTTCGTTTTCATGGAGAACTAAATTTCATAGATTAATCTATTGTAATTGATTTCCACTGTACTTGAGGTTCTGTAATCTCTGTTTTGTATGTTTTTCCCTTTTCAATGCCATGTTATACATTTCTGTTTGATTAATTCAGGAGCGTATAGTGTTGTGTTGATTCATTTCAGTGATGTTATGTTCCTATACTTAATCGCGTTTGTTTAATTCGCGTGTGTTCATTCATGTTCGTTTAGTTCATGAGGGCTTAACCCTGTTTGTTTAATTCGGGAATAGGAACATATATCCGTAGTAGCGATTTCGTTTGTTAATTGTTGCTACAACTGAAAGGGGATTAGAATCTGCTTAGGGCTTGGGATTACATGAACCGATGATAGTTGTGAAATCAAGAACAATAGATTAATCGTTTTTGGCTATTTGATAACCTCTTCGAACTGCCTTGTTTTATTGCTCTGTTATTACTTTGTTTCCTTATTTGCATCCCAATCCAAACCCCCCCCCCCCCCCCCCCCCAAAACTGATTTTCGTGAAAAATAACACTTTAAGAGTCCCTGTGAGACGACATCCGAGTTGTCGTCCTAAACTATAGTTTTAAAAGCCGCTCGTTCTTTTTGGCGCGTGCGCGACAGTGCGACCAGCCGGCGGAGGGACTCTCACAGCAAGACCTCTACCACGACCTCCTCGACGACCCCTACCTCTAGAGGAATCTACCATCTGTGTAAAAAATGAAAAGATGATTACACAACAGTGTAAATAATACAAAAATAAATTACCTAAGTAGAATGACATTTACACAATGAATTATGACATAAATAAATTACCTAAGTAGAATCTCCGTGACTAAATTCACCCTCACTCTCATCAGTCTCACTTGATCGGAATGTGCCTTCGCTAGATGCGTCCAACTCGGATTGATCCATTAACTCTCTTTCAACTTCTTCCCCATTTCCGGAAATTCCCGCCAGAGAATTAACAATAATGTCCGGCGTAATTTGCAACAGTACGTGGGGTCTTGAAAACTCATCATCTTGGTATGGAGCATCTTTTTCAGGCTGGTTGATTACATTATCAGTAATTATACTGTGAGCCTTTATCGTAATAACACCCAACCAGCCTTGATGTCCTTCAGGATATGGCGAGTAATAAACCTGATCTGTCTGTTGTGAAAAAATGAATGGGTAGTATGCCTTATTATACCTACGAGACAGCCTAATTTGAACAATACCATATTTTTTATCGATTTTTGTCCCTTCGTCAAGAGTAGGATCAAACCAATCACACTTGAAGATAACTAACTTCATCACAGGGAGACTGGTATAATCGAGTTCAAGGATGTCAGTTAGAACCCCATAGAAATCATCCTCTACATTGCCATCAATGGCTCGCACACAAACACCATAGTTACACGATTGCATTCCTTCGCTCCATACATATTGGGCAACCAACCTTCCCTGCGGTCATCCAACCCGACAACATCCCATAGGCGGGAAAGTCGTTGATCGTCCACATCAAAGCTGCTTTCATCATGAAATTCTGCCTCAAAGATAAGTCATATGTCAACACACCATCATTCCACAGCATCGTCAACTCATCTATCAGCGGCTGCAAGTACACATCAATATTACCTTTTGGATTAGACGGACCCGGAATTATGACTGTTAGGAACATAAACTACCGCTTCATGCACATCCTCGGGGGAAGATTGTACGGAGTCAAGATAACCGGTCAACAAGAGTATGCTTTTCCAGACTGCCCGAAAGGATTAAATCCATCAGTAGATAACCCCAATCGGATGTTCCGAGGGTCCTGAGAAAATGCCATATGAACCCTATCAAAATGCTTCCAAGCTTCTCCATCAGATGGATGACACAAGACATCTTGCTCCCTCTCATGCTCACTATGCCACCTCATGTGAGCTGTAGTGGCCATCGAAGAGTACAATCTTGTAAGTCTTGGCACGAGCGGAAAGTACCACATCTTTTTTAGCGACCACTTCTTCTCAATGCCCATCCTAGTGGTTGTCTTATACCGATCCGCACCACAAAATCGACAACATGTTATGCTCTCCGCTGAATCATCCTTATAGTACAACATACATCCATTCGGGCAACAATCATTTTTCAAACACCCCAGACCCAAATTTTCCACAGACTTCTTAGCATGATAAAAACTAGTAGGCACCCGATTGTCTTCTGGAAATGCCTTGGATACTGACTTGGTGAGGCGATTAAAACAGCCTTCTTGCATATTGTAGTCAGATTTGATACTCAACCATTCCATGCACATCGACAACTTCGTGTTCTCCCGACCTCCTTCCCACAAAGGAGATCATGCAGCACTCAACATATCATAGAATCTTTGAGCTTCGGGATTCGGATTCTCCTCTATGTATTTGGAACCCATTTCACCATCTTCTCCCCCATCTTCTTCTAGTACAACACCAACCGATGGTCCAGCATGATCCATTATCATCTGCTCGTATGGATTCAATTCTTCCCTCCGGTTACCACTTCTGTAGTACGAACCTTCAAACACAACCAGGTTTAAATCAGACAACGTCTCACCATGGTTACTCCACCTATAGAAATCAGGCATGAAGCCCTTCTCATAAAGATCGGCTACAACTCCATCCACGCTTTTGAAAGATTGACACTTGCATCTTTTGTAAGGACACCTCAAATGATCACCGCCCAGCCGTATGAATCTCTCCAGGCTAACAACAAACTCTATAAACTCACCCACTCCAACTATATACTCTTCCCTAAGACGTTTATTCCGACCCAACCTACGATACATCCATTTTCGATTCTCCAGAATATCCATTGCTGACAATTGAATAGCCTGACCAACCCTACAATAACACTTATATATTACTGTGCATTCCAATAACTCCATGAATCTCGTTCTTATGACAAGGTATGAACCTATCCCATTCGAGAAGAAACCTTTACCACACTCGGCTAATCATAGTTATTCCCTTATTCAAATACCTTATACTTCACAAAATTTTGGCAGCATTTCCCATCGGTCTCCAAGTACACGACTCGAGCACAGTGAGAATCACCGGAATCAAGTATGCACCAGGAGAACAAAAGGAAATGCATCAGACCGAGATTTCAACAAGTATATAAGGCATTTGAACATGGAAATGACTATTGTACGAGTGTGGAAAAGGTTTTTTCCCTAATTGTCCCACTTGGGCAATTCAAGATTCAATACAATGAGCATGCGTATCCTGAGAGGGTACGCATGCTCATTAATATTGAATCTCAAATAGGAAACTAAGGCTTTCGTAACTGAATAATTAACTCTAGCAGAAAATAAAACCATTGACTTATAAGGATTGCAGCATACTTCAACAAATATATATTGAAGCATAATTCAATACAAACTTAGAAAAAAAATATAGTAGCAAACATCCTATTGAGCTACGCTCTCCACTAACAAGTAACACATAATTGTCAAACACATGCATAACTTCTAAATTAGCAACACACAACAAGCATCCCACCTTTTTTACAGGATCACATCCTATTAATCTCTGCTCTCCACTAACAAACAACACATAATTTTAAATACATGCATAAATATTAAATTATCAGCACACAATCAGCATCTTGCCTTTTAGGTAGGATACCTTCCTATTGAGATCCGCTCTCCACTAACAAGTAACACATAATTATCAAACACATGCATAACTTCTAAATTAGCAACACACAACAAGCATCTCGCCTTTTTGACAGGATCACATCCTATTGAGCTCTGCTCTCTACTAACAAACAACACATAATTGCAAATACATGCACAAATATTAAATTATCAGCACACAATCAGCATCTTGCCTTTTAGGCAGGATACCTTCCTATTGAGCTCAGCTCTCCACTAACAAACAACAAGATATATAATTCACATAACACATTACAAGAACCACACAATTAGAACCTTTTAGACAAAGCAGAACCTTAAAAGAGAGTATTGAGAGAACTTACCTATGCGACAAAATGCAAAAAAAGTAAGGATAAGGGGAGGAGCCGCAAACAAGAAGATCAGGAACTGATAAATATAATAAGACAATATGAAAGGAAATTAATATCCTTAGTGCCAACTTAATTGTATTCAAGTTAGTAATATAAAAGTTCAACAAATTGCCATTACGACCAATTGATTACTTGTGGAGATGGAGAGGGGACGAAGGGACTCGGTTTCAACTCACGAGAAATAGAGCAATGACCTATAATGCATAAATAAAATTAATCATGTCAAATACTAACATTTAAGAAACTAACATTTAAGAGTTTGTTGAAATCCATTAGGCCTTTTACTTTTGTCATCTCTTTCTGTGTTTTTTAAATCATTGCTATATTGGGTCTTGAACTCTTTGAATTTCTTAAGGATATACACATGAATAACATATTTGAACAGAGAGAATTGTACGGAAAGCAATGCAAAATAGTTGATTAAATGAACCTTTAGAAAACTTCATGCAAATGAATCTATTTCTGTATTCATGACATGAATAGAACAGAAATGAATTAGATAACCATGTAAAAAATAATCTATCATCAATGACTTGATGCACCACTTATAATATTTAAGTCGTGAAGTATATACCACTTGGGTGTGGAGCATAAGGCTCGGTGAAACAGCCGTACTTCCTAGCAAGTTGGTTTGTTTATACAATACAATATATATCAAACAAGTTCAATGTAGAGTTTACCATTCAAGTCCAGACCGTTTGATAATCAGGCCTCAGATTATAACTATTTAATACAAAAAATAGTGACTTGATAACCTACCAACAACTAACATGTCAAATACTAACATTTCAACAAACTGACAAATATTTGGTCGTTGGTGGGTGTCTGCTTGTTCCTTGAATGCTTGTTATTGTAGTTATAGCTCACAAGCATCTAAGTCAATACTTATATTTATAATAATATATTTTGATATCTAATTTCTTATCAATTTGTCATTGACTTGGTCTTCAAACTCATATTAACATAGTCTTCCTTATGTCTAATACAATGTGCCTGTAATTTACTAATTACATTCTTGGCTTCATATTTGCTTATTGTATGCAAGGATGGCCATGAAACTTATAGTAGTCCTACTTCCAAGCATTACAGTCTTAGAGATAGTGAATCAAGAGGAAGCTAACTTATATTATCTATCCAATAAGTTATTTAAATCAATACACCCCTACTGTCAGAATTTCTCTACTATGGATTTCACTAGAACAACATCAATGATTAATTTGACAGCACAAATACCTATACTGACAGAACTTCCCTAAACCCTAACCTGAGACAACAGATCAGAGGAAACTGTGGGGGTGGTGGTCGTGCGAACAGAACCCCTTGAGATGGTGGTGGTGGCCGGAGGAGGAAGAGACAACGCCTGAGAGAGACATAGAGAGAAACTGAGACAAAGAGAACCGAGCAAGAGAGAGAGAGAGCGAGATACACAGAGAGGGAGGAGAGGAGACCTTACCAAAGGAGGAGGTCACGGTGCTACAATGGTGGTTGTGGTGGCGGTGGAGGCACGGTGCTGCTGGGAGGAGGAAGAGAGAGTGAGAGATAGAGAAGGAGAAACACAAAATGAGAAGGATAAGAGGAGAACCTTACCAAGTGGTGGTCGGAGGAGGACGAGACGATGAGAGGCGGCGATGCACGACCGGAACAGGGAAGGGGGAGCTGTGCGTGAGAGAGAAGAGAAGAAAAGAGATACAAGAGGGAAGAGGGGAAGGAAATCGCGATTTAGGGATTTTATTTTTAGTGACCGAATTATTCGGTTGCTAAATCGATTGCTAACTGGGTTAATTTGAAATTTGAATTCATAAATTTAGAGACCGATTTTAAATCGGTCACCAACACTCTCTATTTTAATTTTTTTTACGCGCCGTTTAGCAAGCAACCGAATTAATACCGGTCTCAAATAAAAATAAAATTTAACCGTTGCATTTAACTCGGTCACCATTTCGGTCGCTAAAAAGTCAGCAAGTTTTGACTTTTACTTTCCTTTATTTAGCGACCGAAATAGCGACCGATAACTCTGCTACGCGCTATTTTGGTCGCTATTTTGGTCACAGTATCAACTATAACTAGTGTTTCATGTAGATCCTACAATCGGTCGCCATTTCAGTCGCAAACAGCAACCAACAAATTCAGTCACTATTTTCGGTCGCTAAATAACCTTTTTTTTTTGTAGTGATATAAAACAATGCAAAGCATGACAACCTTCTAAAATACCTTTTTGGGCTTTAATTCACTTTTTCACATTTCTTTCTTTCTTTCTTTCTTTCTTTCTCTCTTTCTTTTATTTTTTTTTCTCATCCCCTTCTCCATTTTTTTTGTTTTTTTTTTTTTTTGCAATTTGGAGAAGGAGAGATTTCCAACGTAAGAGAAATATTTTTCTAACTTTTTCATCCCACAATTTATTTTTCAAACCACCTTTTTGCCCATTTTACGATACTTTTAAAAGTGTCATACCAAGCATCCTTCATCAAAATAAATCAAGGTACCAAGAAAAGCATTTCATTCTGTTAGGCTCAAAATTGGGTAACTAAGGGGTAGCATTTAATCAGTCAAAGCTTAGAAGGCCAGAAAAATAGCTAGTGCCTCAATCATTTTCAAATATGTTTTCAAAAATTTTTAAGTTTCAAAACGGTTTCAAGTCAAGTTCTAGAGAATACTGTTCCGTCCAAATATCTCAAGCAAGAGATACTCGTCCGGTGAAATTCTGTGGGAGTGCTTATGGAATAGCTTGACATAATTGATATTCTGCTCCTACGTATCCCAAGTGGGAATCAAAGCAACGTAGTTCTAAGTGAGGGGGTTGGTCCCCTATTTATAGAGATGTTTTGGTATAACAGTTTGAGTTGGACTGTTATTGAGATCTTATCTGATAAGATCGTATTGTTATCATAACTAGATAAAGATAAGGATAAGGCTCCGAGTTATGCGGAGGGATATTTGGACCAGCGAGATGTTTGACCCAGTCAGTTACGATCGGATTGCACGGGACCGAAATATCTTCATCCACGGTCTATTATGGGATAGGTCTGACTATTTATCTTCGGCTAACAAGTGCATTAACAAGTCCTCGGCTTTGGAGGAGTTCGGGTCAAGGCCCATTTATAAGAGCAAGCTCGGTCAGTCCAGTGTATTAACAAGTCCTCGGCCTTATATTTTCGGCCAGTACACAAGCCCCCCGAGCTCTGAGCTTAAATAAGCGAAAGAGCTGACAAGTATTAAGCCGAGCTTATACTTCGGCCACGTGGACTTTCCTCCTTCCGTATTTCAGACTGTCATTTCAACTAACCCTTCCTTCTCCCCCTTTGTCAGAGAAGGCAATCATTCCACTTCAATCTTCTGTTGCACGTTATAGGTGAGTAACCCTAGAGTTCCGCGCTCATTTAATGAGGGGAAAATTAAAAGTCGCGCCCATTTTCCTTTTTTATTTAAAGGAATGCGGACCGTTGATCGTATCTCATCATCAACCGTAGCAGCTATAAATATCTCCTCTAATTCCACCTTATTCCCCCTTGCCCACTAACTTCCTCATCTCTTCATCTCTATCTTTCAAGTTTCTGCAATCGTTTTTCTGCCTTTTGCTCTTCAGGTACGCTCAACCTTCTTCCTTCTTTCGTGTTTCTAAGTTTATTTCTGGCTTCCGGATATGAGTTCGTCCGAGTTTACTGAGTCGAACACTTCACCTCTGGTGGAACGCGAGGTTTCCCCCATTGGGGGTTCTCATTCCACTTCTTTCGTTCCTTCCCAGGAACCAAACGTTGGTCAGTTAAGGTCATCCTCCTCCGGGTCGTCTTCTTCTGGGTCTGGTTCTTCTGGGTCTGGTTCTCCCTCCCCCCAAATTTCCAAACCCTCAGCACGCAAATGACGCCAAAGGGTTCCAAAAGACCCTATTCCCGATATTACCCTTCCTGGGTATACTTGGGTTAAGGGTAAGGTTGGGGTTTATTTTTCTAGCTATCAATCTTCAGACTCAATTGCTCGTCTTCGATCCCAGATTACTGTCTCGGTAACTGGAGACGAATCCGAGTTTATTTGTTCTCCATGCTCGGGCACCGAGTATGTTTTCCTGAGGGCTCATCCTTCTGAGCCTCCTTTTACATATATGTATAAAACACTTTTTTGTCATCTGTGTGTGACTCTTCCTTTTACTGAGTTTGAGTGTGATGTTCTGAGGACCATGAATGTCGCACCTACTCAGCTTCATCCCAACAGTTGGGCTTCTTTAAAAGCCTTTCAAATTCTGTGTAAATACATCGGGATGGAGCCCACTACTCCCAAATTTCTGTATTTTTACCAAACAAGGTTTGGTGAGAAAACGGGGTGGATTTCCCTCAATGGGCTGAACCGAAGAGGGTTGATTAGTTTATACACATCATCGTATAAAAACTTCAAAGTCAACTTCTTCCGAGTTCGCCCCTCGGGCTCTCACCTTTCCTTTTTTTGATGAAAACGGATGTGCCAGGTTTCCCTTGTACTGGCAATCATCCCCTACCAAATTTGTCGGTTTTGAATACGAATCCCTTCCTGTCGAGGATAAACGGGATATTGATATCTTAGAAAAACTTCCTCGGCCTCTCCATTGTGGACGTCTTCTGAAACTCCCCTTTTCATCCACTCCGAGAGCCGATTTTAAAAGTAAGTGTTCGGCTTTTTAGTTTTTACATCTTTTTTTGTATGTGTTTCTGTACTAACAGCTTTTATTTTCGGCAGTTATCATGGGGAATTCGACTTCTCTAAGCTTTTGAAATCTGCCTCAAAGGAGGGTCCCTCAGTGACCGAGAAGAAAAAGAAAAAAATTTCTTCGGCCGCTGCTAAGGCCACTGCTAAGGGGACTTCATCATATGCCCCTCATAACAGAAAAAGGGTAGAGATGGTAATTGATGCCGAAGATTCTTCCCCTCCTCGCTCGAGTCCCCAACGTCCTGCACATGAAGCGGGTACTAAGGAGTGAAAGGAGCAACTTCTTCTTCCTGCCGACTTGAAGTGGTATAACACTTCTTCGAAGGCAGGAACCTCGTCTCTTTGGTGCGATGACTTCAACCCCTTCCCTTCTTTTGACACGTATTTCCTGAAGGCTGTCGATCTCCGATTAATTAAGCAGCAAGGGGCTCAGTCTAGCATGGAGGCCCTCTCGCCCATCAGATCCGAGCCGCTGCTCTGGCCCACTTTTGTAGTCGATAACTTTCGGAGACTGAGAGAAAGTCTCAGCACTTGGAGGCTGAGTTTGCTTCGATTGAGAAGCTGAAGGGGGATTTTGCTCGGATCTCCGCGGAGCGCGATGAGCTAGCTCAAGCCAATAATCTCCTGAGTACTACCATCGCCGAGCTTACGGTCAGAATTCCGAGTTGAACTCTCAAGCAAAATTAGCTGAGGAGGATAAAGCTCGTGCTGAAGAGGAGTTCAAGGAGGCTCGAGTTGTAATTGAACAACTTAAAGCCGACTTGAATGCCAAGACTAAGGCCAAGCTGGAGATTCAGGAGGATTTGAAAGAGGCCACCGATTGCATCCTTGAGGAGCATCGGGCAGGTTTCGCAAAGGCCATCACTCAAGTGCAAATTCTCGCTCCGAGGATTGATATCTCGGGTGCCGATGTAAACAAAGAGGTACAAAATGGGGAACTTGTTCCCATTATTCCCGAAGAGGAGGAAGAGGAAGAAGGGGGGAATGTTCTTCCAAGGATCACATCAGCGCCGAAGATAGTCATAGGGACGAGTAACTGTAGTGGGTTTTCCCTTTGTAATCCATGTTGATTAAATCAAAAACTATTCCAGCATTTTGATGACATCCTCTTACTCTTATAACATTTGTTCGGCCGAGATATTCTTCGAATACCGACCAAAATATTTCTATATTCCGATGTTGTTTGTTGTGTGCTCGGCTGTTTAAACGAGACTTCGACTAAGGTCGAGGTATTTTGTTATTCGTATAAAAAACGAATAGTTGTTATCAAATGCGAATGCATGATTCACGTTTCACATATGTGCTCACACGTTATACGCCTTGGAAATCCCAGTGAGTTCATGCAATTATTGTTTTTCGCTGAGTTTCGAGATTTATTTTTGCAATAAACCTTTTCCCAGCGCATATTTCCCCTTTCCAACGCCTCTTCCCCCTTATAAATAGAGCTGTTTGTTTGCTTCACTTCTTCATTCTTCATTTTTTCTTCCAGCAAGGTTCGTCCTCTTCTGACCCTTGTACTTCTTTACATAATATTGCTAGGGGTTTACGTTCCTTTCTCCCAGTTAACATCCTTTTTGAGCTTTATAGCTTCCAAAAAGGGTGTAATTGGGAGATGGGATCCAGAATCCCTTTCGTGATTTAATCCTTTTAAAAAGGATGTTAACTGGGAGAATAATAGTTTTCGGGAGTGGAGAATGGGGTATCAACCATCTCCTCCCAAAGCTGACCGAGTGCCTCATCATCCAGCTTTCTCAACGAGGGGGGGATTACTTCCTAGACCCAGGATGTTCTGACCACTTGATCTTGCTCCGGTTCCGAGGATATTGAGGTCGGCTCGGCCTTATTTTCTATTTCAGATTTGTAACTAAGTTGTAGTATTTTCTAATACTTGAGCTACGCCTTGTACTCGGTTTCCTTAATAATTTCATGGCTCATGTTTGGCCTTTGGATTCAAACTTTGTTTTTGTTTAATTGATGGCCGAATTCGATTTCTCTTAACAATTTTAAGGCTCGAACTCGGCCTTAATAATTTAATAGCTCGAACTCGACTTGTAGGCTCAAACTTGGCCTCTAACAATTTAATGGCCTCAGACTTCGCCTTCAGGCTCAAACTTGGCCTTAACAATTTAATGGCTCGTACTCGGCTTTCAGGCTCAAACTTGACCTTAAAAATTTAAATGGCTCGAACTCGGCCTTTAGGCTCAAACTTGGCCTTAAACAATTTAATGGCTCGTACTCGGCCTTCAGGCCCAAACTTGGCCTTAAACAATTTAATGGCTCGTACTTAGTGCTCAAACTTGACCTTAAAAATTTAAATGGCTCGAACTCCTTTAGGCTCAAACTTGGCCTTAAACAATTTAATGGCTCGTGACCTTCGTGCCCAAACTTGGCCTTAAACAATTTAATGGCTCGGCTTCGAGGCTCAAACTTGACCTTAAAAATTTAAATGGCTCGAACTCGGCCTTTAGGCTCAAACTTGGCCTTAAACAATTTAATGGCTCGTACTCGGCCTTCAGGCCCAAACTTGGCCTTAAACAATTTAATGACTCATACTCGGCCTTGGGGCTCAAACTTGGCCTTAAACAATTACATGGATCGTACTCGGCCTTCAGGCCCAAACTTGGCCTTAAACAATTTAATGGCTCGTACTCGGCCTTCAGGCTCAAACTTGGCCTTAAAAATTTAAATGGCTCGAACTCGGCTTTCAGGCTCAAACTTGGCCTTAACAATTTAATATTTGCGGAATAATAGTAAATACATCTGCAAACTAAGAAAATAGACCAATGTTCATAATAAATTCTTTATTGGATAGAAAGAAGTCTGCGATGTGCCTTGTTAAAACCTTCTCGGTCAAAACCCTTTTTTGGGATAAAATACCGAGGTAGGAAAAAGAGTACATCACCAGACTATATACATCAACTGTAAGAAAATTTCAAATGGGAAGCATTCCAAGTTCTCGGGATAGGTTTCCCTGACAATTCTTCTAATCTGTATGCTTCGTTTCCTAAGCTTTCTACTACTCGGAATGGTCCTCCCCAATTTGCTGCTAGCTTGCCTTCCATATGATCTCTTCTTGCTTCTCCTTGCATTCTTAGCACCAAGTCACCGTGCACAAAACTTCTCGGTTTTAGCTTTGAATTATACCTCCGAGTAGATCTTCGTTTGTAGGCTTCCTATCTGATTTTAGCCTCCTCTCTGATCTCCTCCACCAAGTCAAGTTCGACCCTTAAGTTGCTTTCATTCTCATTCTGCTCATGTTGCATTCACCAAAAAGACGGCTCATCAACCTCAACTGGGATCATGGCATCTGTTCCGTACGTCAACCTAAAGGGTGTTTCTTGAAGTGGATTGTGGTGTGCAGTGGTAGGCCCAAAGAATACTCGGCAATTCTTCTGCCCAAGCTCCTTTAGCCTTTCCCACTCTTTTATTCAGCTCCCCGAGAATGACTTTGTTGGCTGCCTCGACTTGTCCATTGGTCTGGGGATGTTCCACCGATGTGACATGATGTTTAATACCGAGATTGACATAGAATTCTCGCAATGATTTATCTGTTAACTGTCTTCCATTATCGGTGACAATTGCGAAGGGAATTCCGTGCCTGCAGATCATATTTTTCCAAACAAACTTTTGTACCTTCTGGGCAGTAATTTTTGCCAAAGGTTCTGCTTCAATCCATTTTGTAAAGTAGTCTACCGCTACCAAAAGAAATTTGACCCGACCTTTGGCTATGGGGAATGGTCCGAGTATATCCATCCCCCACATAGCAAAGGGCCAAGGCGAGTTCAATGTGTGAAGTTCTTCAGGCGGGGTACGACTTACATTGGCAAATCTTTGACATTCATCACACTATTTTGTCCACTCGAGGCAATCTGCTCGGATGGCAGGCCAATAGTATCCTGCTCGGACTACCTTCGAGGCCATCGATCTGCCCCCGCAGTGAAAACCACAGATTCCTTTGTGAACCTCTTCCATTACATATTTTGACTGGGATTTAGTCAGACACTTTAACATCGGTACCGAGAATCCCCTTTTATACAACTCTCCAGAAATAATAGCGAAATGACTTGCTCTGAGCCTGATTTTTTTGGCCTCGGCGTGATTTGGGGGCAGAGTATCTGAGGATAAATAATCCCATACTCATCCATTCTCGGTCAGCTGGTCCATTAGCCATCACCTCTCCAAGCATAATACTCGGTTCATTAACAGTTTCCTGAATAACTGTCCTATGCTGGCCTGGCCTCTTCGTGCTGGCCAATTTTGACAGTAGATCGGCCCGAGTATTTTCTTCTTTGGGAATGTGTTCAATAGTAAATTTCTCAAAATTGGAAATTAACTCATTTACTTTACATAAATACCTGGTAAGTTGAGGCTCTTTTGTTTGGTATTCTCCAGAGATTTGTCTTGTGACCAGCTGTGAATCACTTCGGCATCGAACATCTTTTGCTCCCATTTCCCTAGCCAGCATTAACCCTGCTATCAAGGCTTCGTATTCAGCTTGGTTGTTTGAGGTTTTGAACTCAAACTTTAATGATTGCTCTAGGATCAGCTCTCCCGGACCCTCCAAGATACCCCACTCCCACTGCCTTTGACATTCGAGGATCCATCCACATATAAATTCCACCATAAATCTTCAGTAATCGGCAGCGGATTGAGCTCAGCTACGAAGTCAGAGATACATTGAGCTTTCAGGGGACCTCTCAACTCGTGCTTGAGGCCAAACTCGGATAATTCCACCGACCAAGCAATGATGCGGCCTGCCAACTCAGGCTTTTTGAGAATTTGCTTGATAGGGTGATCGGTTTTGACAATCACCTGGTGACTCTAGAAATATGGACGCAATCGCCGAGCTGCAATTACAAGGGCTAAAACTAGCTTTTCTATGACTTGATACCGGGTTTCAGCGTCATGAAGAACTCTGCTGATAAAATACACCGGCATTTGCATTTTCTCTACTTCTTGAACAATGACTGCACTGATGATATACTCGGTGGCTGACAAGTACAAATACAACTCTTTCCCCGGGATAGGTCGAGTTAATATTGACGGTGAAGACAGAAAGGTCTTAAAGTCAAGAAAGGCCTTCTCGCATTCCTCATTCCACGCGAAAGTTTGAGGTTTCTTCAATAACTTAAAGAAAGGCCGAGCTTTCTCTACAGATCTGGGGAGAAACCGAGATAATGATGCTAGTCGACCTGCAAGTCGCTGCACTTCTTTAACATTTTGTGGGCTTCGCATCTCAATCACAGCTCGGCATTTGTCCGGATTGGCCTCGATTCCCCGGTGTGTCAACATAAAACCGAGGAATTTTCCGCCCTCGGATGATTGTTGTGGTCATCGGATTTTACAACCATATCATCAACGTAAACCTCCATGTTCCTCCCGATCTGTTTTTCAAAAACTTTGTCCATGAGCCTTTAATAGGTTGCCCCAGCATTTTTTAATCCGAATGGCATTAACCGGTAACAATAGTTTGAGCCTTTGGTTATGAAAGCTGTTTTTTCCTCGTCTGGGAGATACATTCGTATCTGATTGTACCCCGAGTATGCATCCAAGAAGCTCAAAATTCTGTACCCGGAAGCACCATCCACCAACCTGTCAATACTCGGTAAAGGATAAGAATCCTTTGGACAAGCTTTGTTTAAGTCTGTATAGTCGGTGCACATGCGCCACTTGCCGTTTGCTTTTTTAACTAGAACCACGTTGGCCAGCCAAGTAGTGTATTCTATTTCTCGAATAAAGTTGGCTTTAACCAATTTTGCGGTTTCTTCTTCCACCACTTTTCTTCTTTCCTCACCGAGTCTCCTTTTCCGCTGAGCTAATGGTTTTGCTTCGGGACAGATTTCCAGTTTGTGACATAAGAAATTGGGGTCAATCCTCGGCATATCTGACGTTACCCAGGCGAACAGATCGGCGTTGCTCCGGAGTACTTCCATTATTTTTTCTTTTAAATTCGGCTCAAGTTGACCGCCTAGTTTAGTGCACTGATCGGGCTGTGATCCAAGCTGGAACTTTTCCAACTCCTCGATGTGTTGTGGCTGTTGTTCTTGCATGTCAATCCTCGGGTCTAGTTCAACATAACTAACTGAATTTACAGGCTCGTCTTTTCCTCTTTCTAGTGTTTCTGCAGGTGTAGGTTTGAGTTTGCTTACATGCAAACTATCGGCATAGCATTCTCTAGCCATTTTTTGATCAGCCCGGATAGCAATTATGTCTCCCGAGTTGGAAGGGAACTTCATAGTGAGGTGGGGAGTAGAGACCACGGCTCCCAACTCGTTCAAGGATGGTCTTCCGATCAAGATATTGTATGATGTTACTGCATTAACCAACACGTACCTGACTTGAATAGTTTTGGACGTTTTGCTATCTCCAAAAGTAGTTAGAAGGTCTATGTATCCTCGGGTATCTACCTGCTCTCCAGCAAAACCGACGAGTTTACTGTCGTATGGTTGAATAGATTTTTCTGGGATCCCGAGCTTCTGAAATGTTGAATAATATAGGATATCAGCTGAGCTTCCCTGGTCGACGAGAGTTCTCTTGACAGAGAAGTTGGACAATTGCACAGTGATTACCATTGGATCATCCTGATTAGGATCCACACCCAAGAAGTCTTCATCGGAGAAAATAATCGGCGGGGAAATCCTCGGGGGTTTGCCAGCTACCGAGTTTACAGCCCGAATAGCCCGCAGGTGTTTTCGCCGAGCTGAACTCGTTGTGCCCCCTCCTGGAAATCCACCTGAAATAGTGTTTATCACACCTCGGACAGTATTATCTTCCTCCCTCCTTTCACTCTGCTCCTCCCTATTTTCTCTTCTTTCAATATTTTACCGACCGCCACCCCTTCCCGGGCTTTGGACGCCTCCTCTTCTTCTACCTCTGCCACGCCCTTCACCATTGTTGTGACTTCTCTGAATGAAATTGTTCAGATGACCAGCTTGCACTAGCTCTTCAATCTTGTCACGCAAGACCCAGCACTCCTCGGTGGTATGCCCGTAGTTACGATGGTACCGACAATGCTTCTGGCGATCAGCATTCTGGGGTGTGTGACCACGGTTGGGGAGTGGCAAAAGCTCTACGTTGTAGGCTTCCGCAAACACCCGAGTTCGATTGGTGTTGAGGGGGGTATAGTGCTCATACTTTGGCCCCCTATATAAATGCTCAGATGTCTTTTTAAATTTCTGCTTGTCACTTCCAGCTCTCCTCTTCTCTTTCCCTTCTCTTCTATCAGAATCATCGGTTCTTTCTCTCTTCTTATATTCCTCGATTTCCTCCATATTAATGAATCCGACAGCTTTTCTCCTCAACTCATCCATGCTGGATGGAGGCTTCCGAGCTAGGTGTCTGGAGAAAGGGCCGGGCCGTAATCCGGTCAAGATTGTATGCAGTGCGACATCGACACTGAGATTCCGGATCAGGACAGTCTCCTTGCTGAACCTGGCCATAAAATCAAGCAGAGACTCGTTTTTTTCTTGCTTAAAATTTACCAACGAGGCCGAGGTTTTTTGATGAGCTCGGCTCGTGGAAAATTGAGCATTGAATTTAATCATAAACGTATCAAAGGAGTCAATTGATGCTGGCAGTAGCTGGGTATACCAGCTTAACGCAGCGTCTTTCAGAGTAATGGGTGGTGAAAGCATCTAAATGACGTTCCGGATCCGTGGTGCCATCATACCTGTCAAAGTTTACTGGTTTGTAATTGGCTGGTAAAGGAACCTCCATGATGGCGTCAGTGAAGGGATGTCTCGGCCTCCGCGCTCCAGCCCTTTCATTAGGCCTATTTACCTGAAGTGAAAGTTCAGCGGCCTGCCTAGGAAATTCCTCCTCGCCTCTTCGGTCAACATGATGAGAAACACGGGGTTATGGGATTCCTTCTTCTCTGCGCATGTTCTTGGATCCTTCATTCTCAGCTGTCTAGCGCTCTCTCTCATGGGGAGAAGAGGCAGACCTTTCTCTGCTTTGTTCTCATTCACGACGGCTGTTCTGCCTACGAATCTCTTCATTCTCCCTTCTCAGCATTGCCACCTACACGAGAAGTTCTTGAATGATGGGATTATCGGTCGTCGTCGCTGGGTTTAGGGATCGTTCTCCATTATCCCCATTGTTGGCGTTCTCCAGCCCCTCTCTCCTGTCGTTCCCGCTCCTTGTCCTCACCATTGTTTGTGGTATGGGAAAATTTTTCTTCGGTTCCCACAGACGGCGCCAATGTTCCGTCCAAATATCTCAAGCAAGAGATACTCGTTCGGTGAAATTCTGTGTGAGTGCTTATGGAATAGCTTGACAGAATTGATATTCTGCTCCTACGTATCCCAAGTGGGAATCAAAGCAACGTAGTTCTAAGTGAGGGGGTTGGTCCCCTATTTATAGAGATGTTTTGGTATAACAGTTTGAGTTGGACTGTTATTGAGATCTTATCTGATAAGATCGTATTGTTATCATAACTAGATAAAGATAAGGATAAGGCTCCGAGTTATGCGGAGGGATATTTGGACCAGTGAGATGTTTGACCCAGTCAGTTACGATCGGATTGCACGGGACCGAAGTATCTTCATCCGCGGTCTATTATGGGATAGGTCCGACTATTTATCTTCGGCTAACAAGTGCATTAACAAGTCCTCGTCTTTGGAGGAGTTCGGGTCAAGGCCCATTTATAAGAGCAAGCTCGGTCAGTCCATTGTATTAACAAGTCATCGACCTTATATTTTCGGCCAGTACAAATACAATCCAAGAGGAATAAAACACTCAATCACAAAGAATGGGGTAGATTTAGTGGGTACCCCTTTTAGGCTAAAAAATCTCACATTTTGTAGTTTGAAATTAATGAGAAACACAAATCTAAGGAACCAGATGTTAATTATCAACTATCATAAGATCATCTCAAGCATTTTTAATTTTAGCCTATCACAAGAATACAAAAATTGGGTTCAAAAATTCAGTCTCAATTCATTTGGCACAAAGCTCTCACAATTGGATACATACTCTAAGCAAAGGGCAATCTAATCATGTGATTAAGCAAAACTACGCCTATATGAATGCAACATGAAAAAATGCAAAAATATCTCTACTCCAAGCTTAAAAACTTACATCGTCCCTAATGTAAATAATCAAGTCGGAGGGAGGAGAAAAATGGAACAACCCACCGAGGTGGTGGAGGGTGTTGGCTCAAATGCCAGTCATAGAGCTGTTGGAGGAAGCGTCACGGGCGTGACATTCATCACGGCCAGGCCGTGATCAATTTTGACTTCCTGCTTTTTCACATCACGCCCGTGATGGCTATCACGGCCTGGGAATGATCGCTTCTGGTTTTCAGCTTCTGATGCATCACGACCGTGATCCTCATCATGGCTAGGCTGTGATCTCCTCTGACTTTATTTTTCCATGCCTTTTTGCTCTTCTTGCCTTCATAACCTGAAAATACTTGGCAAAACCATCAATTAGTGATCTTTCTTCTCATAATCTTCTCAAATTATTCAAAAACAAAATTCAAAAACAAATTGCAAAGGGAAAGAAAACTTGGGTTGCCTCCCAAGAAGTACTTATTTACGGTCTTAAGCTTGACCATACTCCCTTCAATCAACCAGGATCAGCTGGGCTTGGAAGTGAAATAACACCTCTCTTCCAAGGAAGTCCTTCAAAGAGCCTATTTTGTTCATATGGCCACATGCGCTTTCGCTTTGCTCTTTTCACTAAGTTTCATGGCATTACTTCCTCCCGGCTGAAGTTTTAACTCCACATGTTGAGCAGCTCCGATTTCATCATTATTTGGTGCATCATTTGTCATGCAAAGTTTCAGAGTTTCTTCCATGTTAAGCTCTTCTTTCACCTTTGGAGGCAGTATCTCATTCTTGCACACATGACTCTCAAAAGGAATGTTGTTATATAAGTTAGTCAAATCAAAATCCACCCTACCTTCCTCTACATTCAAAGAGAGCTTACCATTTTTTACATCTATTATTGCTCCAGCTGTGGCCAAGAAGGGCCTTCCTAAAATGATAGGGAATTTTGAATTCCCGTTCATGTCCAACACCATGAAATCGGTAGGAATGAAAAATTTCCCTACCTTTATGGGGACATTCACTAGTATTCCTAGAAGGGTTTTAGTTGATCCATCCGCAAATTGTAAAGAGGACTTGGATGGACTAAATTCCTTGGTTCCTAACCTCTCAAAGATAGTAAGCGGCATCAAACTCGCACTAGCCCCTAAGTCACATAAGGCTTGGTCTATTTTTACTTCTCCAATTGAGCAAGCAATAGAGAAACTTCCTGGATCTTTTAGTTTAGGAGGCATATTAGTTTTTATCATGGCATCATGCCCCTCAATTAAGCTCTTAGTTTCTTTTTCTACTTGCTTTTTCTTGACCAACCATTGTGGGAAAGGTATTTGGGGTTGGTAAGGTGGTGGAGGGACATACTTTGGCTCTATCTCTTCTTGTTCACTCATGTCCTCCTCACATTCCACATCCTTTTCAACTACCCCAAGCTTATCATCCCTCAAGTATATAGCTTTACAGTGATCATTGGGATTAACTTTGGGTTTTCCTGAAAACGTACCCTTAGTTCTAGAGTATGTACTAGCTTGTTAGGCAATCTGAGTTTCTAACATCTTATTATGGATGGCTAAGTTATCTACCTTATATGCTAACTCTTTTATTGCCTCATTGACTGCCCTACCTTGTTTCCTAAACTCTTTATTTTGTTTTGTTTGAGTTTCAACAAAATTTTCCAAAAAAGACTCAAGTTTAGACTTTTGTACCTGAGAATACCCCGATGAGGGTTTCCTATTTCCTTGGCCTTCCTGGAATTCGTGGTTCAATGTGTTGTTGTAGTTCCCGTAGGAGAGATAAGGATTATTCTTCCTCACTTGGTTGTAAGGATTTGGAGGAGCATAATTTGGCAACTTCGGGTTCGTGTCATAGAAGTTGTGACATGAGTTCACTTGTTCCCCCGAAGCACCGGATCCTGGAGCAATACTATGTGGGCACTCCATTATGTCATGTCCCTGCATTCCACAAATCTCACAAACAACATTAGTAGCACCTATTGAACTCACATTAGCCTTTTCAAGCTTATCAAAACATTTATTCAATGAGTCAAATTTAGACATAATTAGATCAGTGCTATTCATTTCAAACTTATCCCCCAAAAGCTTTTTTGGGTTATTACCTCTTTCTGAACCCCATTGGTGATAGTCGGTGGCTATGTTTTCAATGATATTGAATGCTTCAGTCAGAGGTCTATTCATAAAGGCTCCACCAGCTGCGGAGTGAAGTGACACCTTCGAAGAGTAATCCAATCCGTTGTAGAAGGTATGCACTAACAACAACCTCTAGAGCCCATGATGTGGGCAAGACTCTAGCAATCCTTTGTAACGATCCCAAGCTTCGGATAAGCATTCTCTGTCCTTTTGGAAAAAGCCGGTAATCTGAGTTCATAGGTAAGCAGTCTTGGATGGAGGGAAGAATTTCTCCAAGAATGCCTGATCTAGTTGGTCCCAAGTTGACAAAGTATTAGCGGACACTTGCTTCAACTAAGCTTTTGCCTTTCCAGTCAAAGAGGAGGGGAATAACCTCAAGCATATAGCATCAATCGGGGCACCTTGAATTCTTATTGCATCGGTGAACTCCAAGAATGTCTCCACATGATCAGTAGGGTCCACTGAGGGTAATCCTCCAAATTGATGTTGCCTAATCATGCAAATTAACTGAGGTGGTATAGTGTAGTTCTCCGTCTCAATTTCTGGCCTAGCAATCCCAGTTCGCAAACCCCTAGTATTTGGGGCTGGGTAGTCCTTCAGTGGTTTGGTATTCGGTAGATTCGCCATGAGTGGAATGGGAATCAACATCTCTTTCTCTCTTTGTCTTTGTAGTCTCCCACGTCTATGAAAGGTCCTTTCGATCTCGGGGTCAACGTCAACAAGATTTCCAAGACTTTGGGATCTTCGTATAAAAGAGAAAAATACCTGCAAAGAGAGATAGATACTCTAGAAAAAGAAAGAGATAAATGAAAAAAAAAAATTTAATATCAAAAAAAGGTCTAGAAAAATCAATTTAAAAAGTAAATTAAAATTCAAGAAATCACAGTCTCCGACAACGGCGCCAAAAACTTGACGGGCTCAAATCCGCAAGTGAACGGCTTCGTAATCAAGTAATAAAAAGATCGAATCCACAGGGACCGTGATCTTAAATAACTATCAATTATTAAATCAATTAAACTGGACTAGAAAAAGATTTGGAAAAGATTTGGTTTTTAAAATATTAACTAACAAATCAAATATCTAAAACGCAATCAAACAAAATAGCAATCAAGTCAAATATGGGATTTTTCAATATCAAAAGAAATTTCCAGGAATTGGGTTACCAACAAGACTTCTCATGTTACTAAATTGACTACCCCTCTAGTTAATTATCGAAATTTGCATTGAAGGTAAATTTATCCTAAATAAGTTAATGTTCCCTCTCTGGATACAAGAACCATGCCCAATTAGACCAACCCCTACTCTCGTGGTAATTGAATTTAAATCGAACCCTTTAAGCTTTGTGACAATTCAATGAACCCTCGAAGGACCGCTTTTAACTCTCGTGATTTAAGTCCTAAGTTTGATTCCTATAGATCCGATACCTAAGTTCACCGCTAGGTTCCTCCTTAGAGTATCTATGACATGCAAATAAGTGCGCACCAAATTCACAAGTAATTCATGCAATAGGGATTAAATCGAAAGCAAATTGAAATTAACAAGAAGTAAAACGTCAATTCAAAACATAAAACAAGTCTTGGGCATAGCCCCAATTCCTAGAAATAAAAACCACTACTCAAGCATTGCCATGTTCATAGCAAGCTTGATTAACAAAAGCATAAAAAACCTTAAGAGAAGAGAAGAAATTGAGAAGAAGAGAAATCCTAGTTTTTTCCTAAGGTAGCAGCCCCCAGAGATCCCTATTTTCGAGCCTTGGAGTCCTACTTATAATGTAGGGTAACTTGGGATTAAAGTTGTTACAAAATCAGATCAAATCAGCAATTAAATTTCCATATATTGCACGTCACGGCAGTGATGCCTGTCACGGCCAGGCCGTGATGGGTTCTGACTTGGAGATGGCTTTACTGCTTGGTCTATGATGGACGTGACCACCATCACGGCCTAGCCGTGATCAGTTCTGCCTGTGAGTGTCTGGTTCAGTTGGCATGTCACAACCATGATCAGTTCTGAGTTTAACCTTCTTTCTTTTCAGTCCTACTCGATCATGGCCGTGATGGCTGTTACGGCTAGGCCGTGTCGGCTGTCACGGCTAGGCCGTGATGGACTCTGTTTGGCTCATTGTTCTTGTATTTCAAGCTCCATCTTTGTGCAAGCTCCAACATAACTGATCCTGAGCATTTTAATCTTCAAATCCTGCACACAAACACCACAAAACCACCTTAGCCATTCCAAGGTAAAAACTCATTAAAATCAAATTAAATATGCCTAAACTAAATGAAAATGCATGCAAAATGACAAGGAAATATGAGGTGAAATCACACTCATCAACTACCCCCAATGCCTATGATATACACTACCCTTATCCCCATACCTGGATTGAAGGTCACTCTAGCAACAGTTCTAAACAGCAAACCGGTCCCGAATCCTCAAGTGGCTCACTCCGAAGCTAAGCCTTGGTTAACCAAAAACATCCTTGGTCAATTTCTCTAATAAAACCAAGAAGAAACTGAAAAGAGAAAAGGGACCATTACCTCTAAACCAACACAGACTCACAAGAGGCTCCCAATGGCTTCCAAAACTCCAGAAACAGGTTGAGTTTAGTGGAAACAGGGAAAGAGATAGCTCTGGCCGAAAATAGTGACGGCTGCTGACATAAAATATGGTTAACTTGTCACCCTCGGTTTTTGTGCCAACTATATGAAGGCTACACCTGAGAAGGGTCGTGCTCCTCAACAAGCACGGTCGTGATGGACTTAGCGTCAGCGAGACGTGGTCCGCACATTGAGCACGGGCGTGCTCATGCACCAGAAAGGGACTTTTGAACAAAAATCTCACTAAGCCCTTAACCAACCAAACAACTTATAAAACGCACTTAACGAAAAAACAGGGTGTTACAATTCCACCCCCCTTATAAAAAAATTTTCCTCAAAATTTCTACGTACCTCAAGCGAAAAGGTGCGGGTATGCTTCCATCATCTTGCTCTCCAGCTCCCAAGTGGCACTTTCCTCAGTTGCCCCACTCCAAACCACTTTGACCACGAAAATCTCCTTGCCTCTTAGTTTCTTCACCCTCCTATCCTCGACTCGAAGGGTTAACACCTAGAATGTCAAGTTCTCTTTCAAATGTATGGCATCAAGTACTATCATGTGACTAGGGTCATGAACATACTTTGAGTTGAGACACATGAAAAACATTGTGGAGGTTTGACAAGAATGGTGGCAAGGCTATTTGGTAGGAGACTTCACCGAATCTTTTGAGGGTCTGGTAAGGACCAATGAACCTCAGAGTAAGTTTCTTAGCCCTCATTACTCTACCAACCCCAGTCGTCGGGTAACTCTCAAGAATACATGATTACCTTCTTGGAATTCGAGCGCCTTCCTCATTTTATCATTATAGCTCTTTTGCCTACTCTGTAACTCTCATCTTTTCCGAACCAGCCTGATCCTTTCTGTTGTTTCCTGAACTATCTTTGGCCCTAGCACCACACTATCACTAGGTTTACTCCAACAAAAAGGTGTCCTACATCTCCTCCCATACAGAGCCTCATTAGGTGCCATCCCAATGTTGGAATGGAAACTATTGTTGTAGGTGAACTCGATCAGGGGCAAAAACTTTTCCCAACTACCAGACTATTCTAACACACAAGCCCTCAACGAGTCCTCCAAGGACTGGATGATTCGCTCAGACTGCTCATCAGTCTGTGGGTGGTAAGCTGAACTAAGCCTAAGCTCTGTCCCTAAAGCATTCTGCAAACTCTCCCAAAACCTGGAGGTACACCTCGGGTCTCTATCTGACACTATGCTAGAGGGCACACCATGAAGCCTAACTATTTCTTTGATGTACAGCTTAGCTAACTTCTCTAAAGGATACTCCATGTTCATAGGGATGAAATGGGCAGAGTTAGTCAATCTATCCACAACAACCCATATAGCCTCAAAACCAGCTAGAGTCCTAGGGAGTCTAGACACAAAATCCATGGAAATGCTATCCCATTTCCATTATGGTATACTCAAAGGTCGCAACTTACCTAATGACTTTTGGTGTCCTATCTTGGACTTCTGACAAACTAGGCAAGCATACATAAACTCAGCTACATCCATTTTCATCCGAGTCCACCAAAACATCCTCTAAAGGTCCTGATACATCTTGGTGGCACATGGATGTACACTCAAACCACTCCTATGTCCCTCTTCAAGGATCAACTTCCTAAGCTTAGGAACATTCGGTATGCACACTTTATCCTTAAAACTCAAGACACCATCACTTTCATCCTTGAAACTAAGGTCTCTTCCCTGAGTGACCAATTCTCGCTGGTCTAAGAGAAAATTGTCTAACTTGTGAACCTCTCTAATCTGATCCATCAAGCTGTTGGTAACCTTCGAGGTACCAAGCCTAATACTCTTAGGTCTAAACTCACAAGCTAGACTAAGGTCTCTAAACCCTTCAATTAGATCCATCTCCCTAATCATCAAAGCGGAGACGTGCAAGGTTTTCCTACTCAAGGCATCGACCACCACATTGGTCTTTCCTGGGTGATAGGACAGCTCGAAGTCATAATCCTTTAAGAACTCCATCCACCTATGCTGCCTCATATTCAACTCCTTTTGATCAAAGAGATACCTCAAACTCTTGTGATCATTGAAGACCTCAAACCTCACCCCGTAAAGGTAATGCCTCCATATCTTTAAGGCAAAAACCACAGCTCCTAACTCTAGGTCATGGGTAGGGTAGTTCTTCTCATGGGGTTTCAACTGCCTAGAAGCATAAGCAACTACCTTACCATTCTGCATCAACACACCACCTAACCCTTGCTTAGAAGCATCGCAATAAACTACGAAGGGTTCACTAGGATCTGGCAAAACTAACACTGGTGCTGATGTCAACCTATCCTTAAGGGTTTGGAAACCTTCTCCACACTTAGAGTCCCACACAAACAACTATCCCTTCTTGGTGAGACGGGTTAAGGGTAAAGCTATCTTAGAGAAACCTTCTATGAACCGCCTATAGTACCCGACTAACCCTAAGAAACTCCTAATCTCGGTTAAGACTTTGGTGCTTCCCACTGGAGCACCGTCTCTACTTTAGCTGGGCCCACTACTATGCCACCCTTAGAGATGACATGTCCTAAGAAGCTCACTTCCACTAACCAGAACTCACACTTGGACAACTTATCGTACAACTGCTTTTCCCTAAGGGTCTGTAATACAACCCTCAGGTGTTCCTCATGTTCCTCCTTGCTATTGGAGTACACTAATATGTCATCTATGAACACCACCACAAACTTATCCAAGTAAGGGTGAAAGGTCTTGTTCATGTAATCCATGAGCACCGTAGGAGCATTGGTCACACCGAAGGGCATAACCAAGTACTCGTAGTGATCATATCGCGTTCTGAATGCTATCTTCGGGATATCCTCATACTTAACACGAATCTGATGGTACCCTGACCTTAAATCTATCTTAGAAAAGACGCAAGCGCCCATCAACTGGTCCATGAGATCATCAATCCTGGGGAGGGGATACCGATTCTTTATGGTCACCTTGTTGAGCTACCGATAGTCGGCACACAACCTCATACTACCATCCTTCTTCTACACCAACAACACAGGTGCTCCCCACGGAGACATACTAGGCCTAATGAACTGCTTCTTCATCAGGTCCTCCAACTGTTCCTTCAACTTAGCTAACTCTAGAGGAGACATTCTATAGGGTACTATGGAGATTGGCCCGGTGCCAGGCACTAAGTCTATGTTGAACTCAACATCTCTCTCTGGGGGTAAGTTATAAACATCCCCCAGGAACACTTCAGGAAAGTCCGGCACAACAGGCAAGCTGGCAACCTCAGGAGGGCTGCTCTTTACTTCCAGAGAAGATATCATCATGTACACTTGGGCTTCGTCTTTCATTGAAGCTTGAACTTGGCTGGTAGATAGAAGGTCTGGGTTCTTAGACTCCGTTGGAGTTCCAAAAACCAAGGTTTTATCAAAACAGTTCATAAGGACGTGGTTGGAAGATAACCAATCCATGCCAATAATGATATCATGATATTTCAGGGGTAAACATACAAGATCGACAACAAAGGTTTTACCATCAATGACAATATGATAGTTCTTGCATGCATAAGATGGGGAAACAGATTTATTTGTAGGTGTAGACACAAGCAAATCAAACTCAAGAAAGGTAACAGGCAATTTAAGACTCTTGACCCTATCATGCGATATGAAAGAGTGAGTAGCACCCTAATCGTACAATACAGTTAATTGAGTTCCATCAATAAAACATGTACCTTGGATCAAGTCATCAGACTCGGAGGCTTCAGAGCCACTAAGAGTAAAGACTCTTCCAGTGGTCTTCAGTCTGTTGGCCTGGGACTTCTAATTCTTGTTAGCGTTGGGAGGCTCGACCTTGGCTCTTTGGTCGCGCTGTCGCGCACGAGCCAAAAAGAACGAGCGGTTTGTAAAAATGTAGTTTAGGGCGACAACTCGAGTATCGTCTCACAAGGACTCTTGACTTGTTATTTACCACAAAAATCAGTTTTTTTTTGGGGGGGGTTTGGTTTGAATTGCAAATGGAAAACAATGCAAAACAGAACAATAAACCAGAGCAGTTGAAAAGGTTATCAATTAGCTAAAGACGATTAATCTACTGTTCTCGAATTCCCAACTATCATCGGTTCATGTAATTCCAAGCCCTAAGGAGATTCTAATCCCCTTTCAGTTGTAGCAACAATTAACAAACGAAATCGCTACTACGGATATACGTTCCTATTCCCGAATTAAACAAATGGGGTTAAGCCCTCTGATAAGCCTCTGGCTCATCTAGTTTTATGGCTAGTATGACCAGGGTTTTGTGCAAATAATATCCTACTTTCACCCAAATTAGATTAGATTGTCCTCAAGCAAGGTTTTGAGTCGTTTGCGTAGTTTTAGGTTAATTTAGCTAGTTTTGAATTAAATAAAGCTTATGGCTATTTTGGTTGTTTCAGGATAATAAGAAGAGCAAGTAAGGAAGTGTATCTGAAGCAGAGGCTATCACGCCCAGGCCGTGACACTGGTCACGGCCGTGATGAGAAGATCATAAAAAGTCAGAAAGGATCACGGCCTGGCCGTGATGAAGGTCACGGCCGTGACAAGAGAGAAACCAAAAGTCAGAATGTATCACGGCCTGCCCGTGATAGACATCACGGCCGTAACGTACCAAAATGCGAAAGGTCACCCTTGGCAGAGATGATCACGGCCTGGCCGTGACAGCCATCACTGCGTGGATGCGCAACCTCTTATAAAAGCGTAAACGCCGCATGCAAAAAGGCATCCAGTTTTTCACTACTTTACATTACACTTTTGAGTTTTCCTTCTGTCTGTAATGGAGAACTAAAGTCCTAGGATTAGTCTACTGTTTGAGGATCCTGTATACTTGAGGTTATGTAAATCCCTATTTTAATTGCTTTTCCCTTTTCAATATCATATTGCATATTCTGTTTGTTATTTCAGGAGTGTGTAATATTGTATTGATTCGTTTCAGTAATGTAAATTTCCTATACATAATCGCGTTTGTTAATTCGCGTGTGTTCATTCATGATCGTTTGATTATGAGCGCTCAATCCCGTTTGTTATTTCGGGAATAGGAATTTGCATCCATAGTAGCAATTACGTTGTTAGTTGTTCTGAATCGAAAGGGGATTAGAATCTGCTTAGGGCTTGGGATTACATTAACCAGGGATAGTTGGGAATTCTTGACAGTAGATTAATCGTTGTTTGATAATTGATAATCCCTTTTTAACTGCCTTGTTTTGATTACTGTTTCGTTTGTTTCTTAATTGCATTCCAATCCAAACCCCCCCCCAAAAAACTTATTTTTGTGAAAAGTAATATTCTCAGAGTCCTTAGAGACGACATCCGAGTTGTCGCACTATACTATACTTTTAAACCCGCTCAACCTTTTTGGCGCGTGCGCGACAGCGCGACCAAAAATTGGCGCCGTTGCCGGGGACTCTGAGTTGTTATTTTCTCAATTTGTTTTTATTTTCTTTTCTTGTCTTTCTTTTATTTTCTGTTTTGTTTTGAATTGGTCTGGCTACTAGGTCTCATTGCCCTGAACTGTGTGATTTTGACCCGGAAATTGAAAGAACATTGCACACACTCCGTAGGGAATTTCGGGCTAGCACTAGTAGTGATACCAATTTTAAAACTGCTTTTGAAAACATGGGAGACCAAAGGACTTTGAGGCAGCTTGCTGCCCCTGATGTGAATTACAATGGTTTGTGCATTGCTTATCCTGGTGCTGACACACCTTTTGAGTTAAAATCTGGGCTAATCCATTTGTTGCCAAGATTTAATGGTCTTGCAGGTGAAGATCCACACAAGCACTTGAAGGAGTTCCAAGTTGTCTGCTCCACAACTTTGAGGCCAGAAGGAGTAACTGAGGATCATATCAAGTTGAAGGCTTTTCCATTCTCACTCCAGGGAGCTGCAAAAGATTGGCTTTTATACCTTGCACCAAATTCCATTACCACATGGAATGACTTGAAGAAGCTCTTCCTGGAGAAATATTTTCCTGCCTCCAGAGCCGCTGCAATTAGGAAAGAAATCTGTGGAATAAGGCAAGGAAATGAGTCGCTAGCTGAGTATTGGGAGAGGTTCAAGCAGTGACATCTAGTTGCCCCCAAAGACCAAATTTCTGAACAGCTCCTCATCCAATATTTTTATGAAGGATTGCAGCCTATGGATAGGAATATTTTGGATGCTTTGCTAGTGGGGAGCATTGGTTGACAAGACCCCAAATTGCTGCTAAGCAACTTATTGAGAACATGTCGTTGAATTCCCAGCAATTCACTACAAGAAGAAATTCTGTTGAGACTAGAGGTGTACATGAGGTCCGCACTTCCTCTTCCAGCCCATGACAGTGATGATAGAATTGATAGGCTCACTTCTTTGGTAGAGAAATTGGTAATGGATAGGGTTCAGCCTGCGGTGTTGTGTGGCATGTGCGGTTCTCCCGAGCACCCATATGAAGCATGCCCCATTTTGCAAGGAGGGTCGATTCATCGAATCACCTCAAGCCTTTGCAGTCCATCCGTATAATCGGGGCAATAACCGAATGCAGATCTGAGATTCCAGCATCTTTCAACAAATAGGTACCATCCCAGTGGAGTAATCACCCTAATCTGCGGTATGGGAACTCATCCCAACAGCCGATGGCACCTCGGAATCCTCCTCCGGTGACTACTTCAGCACCCTCCGGACCTTGAGTAGATGACATGCTCAATAAAATGGCTGCACAAATGGCTGCACAAAATCTCTGATTTCAAAGAAAATGGGACAGATTCAGGCCTCACAGTACGCACGCCAGCAGCAAACAAATGCCAAGATTAAAAATTTAGAGACACAGATTGGACAGATGGCCACATCCATGAATAGCACACCGCAAGGTCAAAGAACAACCCAGCTGCCAGCACAGCCAGTGATCAATCCTAATGCCTCCAACCCCAATGTGAGTTCTATATCTCTGAGGTCTGGAAAGGTTGTTGAGGCCACTGGAAAGAATGAAGAAACTATGAAGGCTACTCCCGAGCCTCTTTGTTGAAGTTACTCCTGAACCTGTGGTTGAAGTTGCAACTGAGAGAGTGTAGAGACCACCCATTCCGTTCCCACACAGATTACAGAAAAATTTGAAAAGTGGTGGTGAAAATAAGGAGAAGGAGATTCTTGATGTTTTAAGAAAGGTGGGTGTTAATATCCCTCTCGTTGGATATGATCAAGCAAGTGCCCGGATATGCAAAATTTCTCAAGGACCTATGCACCAACAAGAGGAAGATAAAGACTAATGAGAGGGTTGACTTGGGAAGAAATGTCTCGCCGCTTATCCGGTCTAAGCCGGAAGAAGTTGTTGCTTTCACTCGGGCACCGCCACCAAAGTGCAAGGATCCAGGCACCTTCACTATCCCATGCACTATTGGGGACAAGAAGTTTGAAAACTGCATGCTTTGGACTTGGGAGCATCTATCAATGTCATGCCTACCTCCATCTTTAACAAACTGGATCTTGGTCCTTTGAAGTACACAGGTATCACCATTCAGTTGGCCAACAGGACCTGTGCCCGCCCCATGGGAATGGTGGAAGATGTACTAGTGCAAGTTGATGATCTGATCTTCCCAGCTGATTTCTACATCTTGGACATGGCAAAGTAGACACATTCCAAAGAAATCACCAATCATCCTGGGCCGGCCATTCATGAAGACAGCCAAGACTAACATTGATGTGGGTGATGGGACCATGTCTATGAAGTTTGGGGATATAGTTGCAAAGTTCAACATATTTGATGCCATGAAACATCCAGCGGAAGAGCACTCTGTATTCCACATTGAGCTGGTATCTGAGACTATTGAGGACACCCATGAAAACTTGTTTTCTAATTTTCCACTTAATTCTGGCTGTGATGATATTCTTTCTTTTCTTGATTGTACTAACGCTAACCATTTTGTGGTTTGTGCTGAGATTGCTGCATGTTTATCAGGTGATAAGATTATCAGTGCAGTGGATGAAAACCATGAAGAGGATGAAGCAGCACTGGAGGCCCTATCTACCTCTTTGGACTTAGACTGCAAGGAATGGGATCCAGGTGACAGCTCCCGCTTACACTGCACTTGATCAGGGAGTACTCTTTTCCTTTCCCTCACTATGATCTTATAATTCTGTTGTTCATTGGGGACAATGCATGTTTTAAGTGTGGGGGAGGGAACTAGTCGTAGTTTTTCTTTTCTTTGAATAAGCTCCTGAATAATTTGAGAAGCTCAGGAGCATTTGTGTGTTGAGTCTTTTGTTGGCAAGCTTGTTAGATTTTTATTAATGTTGCACAGATTGTTTGCATGATTGATATGTAATAATTCCCTCTAGCTGAAAAATTTTTGTTTTTGAAATGTGATTCCCATGTGAAATTGAAAACTGAACTTTGGGATTTTGTTATGATAGCATGATGAATGATAAGTTTGGGGTGATAGGGAGCACACACTAGGGATAGTATCTCTTTCAAACAATTTGCATGAATGTCCAGGTGAGGTTTTGAGCCTCCAACATGTTTTAAAATGTGTGAAAATCACTTTCAAGTTGCACTTCCCTGGATTTGATTGAATCTCTTTTTGGTTTGCATGATTATGTGTTTGCTTCATATGATTTAGGCATTTTCTTTGTAAATAGCTACTTGACCTGAATAAACTAATTCCTATTGCATGTTCCCTAGTTAGCCCTTTTGAGCCTATTAGCCTATTAGTTCTTGATAACCTAATGTTATAAGCCCAAAAATCTGGAAAACCATGTTAACCCGATCTTAGGATTAGGAGAGCATGTAATCTTAGAATGGGTGCAAGAAACTAAGTTTGGGGTGGCTGCAAGGTGTAATATGTTGTTGGGATTGAAAAAAAAAAAAGAAAAGGAAGCCAAAAGCTTGTGAAAGAAAAAGTGTACAAATGTTGGAAAAAAAAAATGAAAAAAAAAATACAAAAATGCCAAAAAGAAATAAAAAGGCTGTAGCCACCCAGAAGTGTAAAGAAAAAAATAATAAAGAAAGGAGCTTCAGTGAACTTCTATGTGTAAATATAGTTCATGCTCTCTTAGTTCCTAGGGTCTTCAGCTTAGTTCCCTTTGTATATCCTACCCTTAGCCAGGCCCCATTACAACCCAATAAAGACCTTTTGATGTTGCTGCATGTTTTCTGTGGGAACCATTTTGAGGTGAAAAGCAAATTTTTGAGAAGTGTACTTGAAAAGTGAAACTGAGTGCAAATTGTTAGCCTGACAAAAACTGAGTGAATGAGTGAACAAATAATGCCCTTGTGAGGAAGGCAGTTGTTTGGATTTGGTGATCTCCCTCTTGTGTGTGACTTAGATCCCCTGCTTAGACTTCTGATTGTTTTCATTATGAAATTCTCAAATGTTTAGAATAAATGAATTTGGGAATTGCTCTGTTTGAAAAGGGGGAAACAATGAAGAAAAATGTTTTGGTGAAGTTGCTTGAATTTGTGCAATGTTGGTTGAATCTTTTAAGCTTGCCAGATCTTGAGTCTTTTTGATTTTTTTTGAGTCTTAGTTTGCTTGGGGACAAGCAAAGTTTAAGTTTGGGGTATTTTGATAAGCCTCTGGCTCATCTAGTTTTATGGCTAGTATGACCAGGGTTTTGTGCAAATAATATCCTACTTTCACCCAAATTAGATTAGATTGTCCTCAAGCAAGGTTTTGAGTCGTTTGCGTAGTTTTAGGTTAATTTAGCTAGTTTTGAATTAAATAAAGCTTATGGCTATTTTGGTTGTTTCAGGATAATAAGAAGAGCAAGTAAGGAAGTGTATCTGAAGCAGAGGCTATCACGCCCAGGCCGTGACACTGGTCACGGCCGTGATGAGAAGATCATAAAAAGTAAGAAAGGATCACGTCCTGTCAGTGATGAAGGTCACGGCCGTGACAAGAGAGAAACCAAAAGTCAGAATGTATCACGGCCTGCCCGTGATAGACATCACGGCCGTAACGTACCAAAATGCGAAAGGTCACCCTTGGCAGAGATGATCACGGCCTGGCCGTGACAGCCATCACGGCCGTGATGCGCAACCTCTTATAAAAGCAGAAACGCTGCAGACAGAAAGGCATCCAGTTTTTCACTACTTTACATTACACTTTTGAGTTTTCCTTCTGTCTGTAATGGAGAACTAAAGTCCTAGGATTAGTCTACTGTTTGAGGATCCTGTATACTTGAGGTTATGTAAATCCCTATTTTAATTGCTTTTCCCTTTTCAATATCATATTGCATATTTCTGTTTGTTATTTCAGGAGTGTGTAATATTGTATTGATTCGTTTCAGTAATGTAAATTTCCTATACATAATCGCGTTTGTTAATTCGCGTGTGTTCATTCATGATCGTTTGATTATGAGCGCTCAATCCCGTTTGTTATTTCGGGAATAGGAATTTGCATCCATAGTAGCAATTACGTTGTTAGTTGTTACTGTAACTGAAAGGGGATTAGAATCTGCTTAGGGCTTGGGATTACATTAACCAGGGATAGTTGGGAATTCTTGACAGTAGATTAATCGTTGTTTGATAATTGATAATCCCTTTTTAACTGCCTTGTTTTGATTACTGTTTCGTTTGTTTCTTAATTGCATTCCAATCCAAACCCCCCCCCCAAAAAACTTATTTTTGTGAAAAGTAATATTCTCAGAGTCCTTAGAGACGACATCCGAGTTGTCGCACTATACTATACTTTTAAACCCGCTCAACCTTTTTGGCGCGTGCGCGACAGCGCGACCACCCTCATGAACTAAACGAACATGAATGAACACACGCGAATTAAACAAACGCGATTAAGTATAGGAACATAACATCACTGAAATGAATCAACACAACACTATACACTCCTGAATTAAACAAACAGAAATGTATAATATGGTATTGAAAAAGGAAAAGCAATTAAAATAGGAATTACAAGAACCTCAAGTATGGTGGAAATCAATTACAGTAGATTAATCATAGAAAATTAGTTCTCCATGAAAAAACGAAACACACAGAAAATATGTAAAAACTATGGAGAAGCAAAAGTTCTTTCAATCTGCCCAGAACAACCTTTTATACTATTCAGAAACTAAGCCCACTCGCGAGGTGAACACTCGCTCGCGAGGCGAATATCATGA
Source organism: Sophora flavescens (assembly GCA_030762895.1). NCBI lineage: Eukaryota > Viridiplantae > Streptophyta > Magnoliopsida > Fabales > Fabaceae > Sophora > Sophora flavescens. Next base: position 51,788,340 of record CM061065.1, on the reverse strand, counting down.
ACAGTCTGCAACGTTTGGTCTTCTCGCGGGGCGAAGTATTGCTCGTGTGGCAAGGAATGGAAGAGTCATGGCTTCTGGTCTTCAGTCTCGCGAGGCGAGACATGGATCCGCGAGGCGACACAGAATGGGTTGCATTTCTCTGGAACAGTCAGCTATCAGGGTCGCGAGGCGAGGTGTTGTTCGCGGGGCGAACCAGAGAGGATGACATTTTTACTGTTCAGCTGGCTTTCAGGTTCGCGAGGCGAGAAGACTCTCACGAGGCGAACTCCTCCAGACTTGAAATTTCCCTGATTCTTTATTCTCTTGACTTCTAACTTAACCTAAAAACAACAAAATAGCCATAAGTGCTTTATTTGACTCAAAACTGGCTAAATTAACCTAAAACTACTTTAGAGACTCAAAACCTTACTTAAGGACAATCTAATCTAATTTGGGAGAAAATGAGATATAATTTGCACAAAACCCTGGTCATACTAGCCATAAAACTAGATGAGCCAGTGGCTTATCAAAATACCCCAAACTTAAACTTTGCTTGTCCCCAAGCAAACTTAAACTCAAAAACTCAAAAAGACTCAAGACATGGCAAGCTTAAAAGATTCAATCAACCTTGCACAAATTTCAAGCAATACATCAAAACAGTTTTCTTCAATGTTCCCCCCTTTCAACAAAGCAATTCACCACAATCATTTATTCTGAACAATTGAGAAATTCATCATTCAAAAATCATTAATATAAGCAGGGGATCCAAGTTACACACAAGAGGGAGATCACCAAATTCAAACAACTGCCTTCCTCACAAGGGCATTTAGTGTTTCACTCAACCGCTCAGTTTTTGTCTAGGCTAACAACATTTTACTCAATTTTCACTTTTAAGAACACTTCCCATGAATTTGATTTTCATCTCCAAATGGTTCCCACAGAAAACATGCACGCAACATCAAAAGGTCTTTTATGGGTGATAATGGGGCCTGGTTAAGGGTAGGATATACAGAGGTACTGGGCTGAAGTCCCTAGGAACTAAGAGAGCATGAATATTTTACACTTTGAAATTCCACTCAAGTTCCTTTCTTCATTTTTCTTTATGCCTTGGGTGACTACAGCCTTTTCTTCTAATACTTTTATTTTTATCATTTTTACACTTTTCTTTTTTCTCTCTCTTTTTTTTTTCTTTTTCTTTTTTTATTTTTTTTAATTTTCTTCTTTTTGGCCTTTGGCTCCAACCTTTTTATTATATATTTTTTTTCTCAATCCCAACCAACACATCACACCTTGTAGCCACCCCAAACTTAGTTTCTTGCAAACCAATTGAGACACCCACATTTGTGCCTCGGTGTTTTATTTGGAAATAAACTTGATTATTATGTTCTTATTCTTAAACTTAACATGAAAATACGGCGGAATTAAAACTTAAATTATTAAGTAAACATATTCATGTAGAACAGGAATAAGAAAACATGACCATATTAAGCATATGTAAGTGAAATCGAGTTAAACAAAACACCTGTTTTAGAGCATCCCGACAATAGGAGCCCTAACAGTGTACAAGTTATACAAACGTAAAGGCGGAAAAGATAAAGCGTCGTGACACGACGCGCATTGGCCATAACTAGGACTAGACCCTACTCATCATGGGTCACAGCTCGTCCTCCGGCATCCGACTCGTAAGGAGTTCCGTCCAGCTCCTCCTCGTTCGGCTCATCAACAGGATCTTCGATCACGAGCCATAAAAGATAGAACAAAGCAGAGAAAAGTACAGGGGATAAGAAACATGCTATCATCAAAAGCGGAAAAAGATTCATAGTAAATGATACACTAATTGCCATAGACAATCAACACACATTTCTAACAAGTCATCCTCAAATTAATATATATCCTCATCTACCCTTTGTCATGATGCAATGCAATGCAGTATGAATGTTTTGCCACAGCCACGTATCCAAATTTCCATCTCAAGTAAATCAGACTATATTTCAAGTCAACCAGACTATGTTTCAAGCCAACCAGACTATGTTTCAAGTCAACCAGACTATGTTTCAAGCCAACCAGACTATGTTTCAAGTCAACCAGACTATGTTTTCAAGTCGATCATATGAAAATATCACAGACCATGTTTCAGGTCACCCCCTAGTGCCGTAACCTCTCATCACTATTTCATGAATAAACCCAACAATAATCACATCTCGGTTAGGCACTTCTAAACTCGGATCTCATGAACCCCCGCACACATTACTCTAATTATCATGTAATAATACACATCAAAATCTCTAACCATATATCAAAACATTGTGGAACAAAGCAGTTCAATTATCATCAAGCTATAATACATTCTCACATAAACATATCAATCATCATAAAATATCACAGTAATATCAGCATCAATAAATTCATACATCCCCAATATCATATAAGCAATCCAACACCGATAAACCTACAATCCCGAATCAACATTGGTTTTACAGGAAAAACAACTCCAACGTGATTTTGGTCTTGTCGATTATTCGATTTTCTAGTAGGGTTTGGGTCGCCCTACACAATTAATATATAATCTACTACTTATCGTTCCCGACGGTAGATTGATTCTTTCCCCCACCCGAGTTCTCACCGAACTTCCGAACTCGAAGCTCCTCGTTGCCACACCACAAGTTACCAACACCACCTTCAACCAAGCAACATAATTAAAAATAAATCAAACAAATTCATCTATGCCCTCATTATGCTAGGTTCGGCCATTTAATTCAAATGAGAGCTAGGATTGTTTTCTCAACCTAAGCTTTTGGATACTTATCACTTAGACTCTAGGTAACTTAAATAAATTGGCATAAGTTGAAAATATGGAATAAAAATCATCCAACCACTTAGGGTAGGTTTTAGGCCTTGTATAACAAAATAGGCTAGGATTTTCAAATCGACACAACCTCTTAGATCAATGATCTTAGAGTATTAAGGAGTATGAATCAAGTACTAGTTTTCACAAAGCAAATCAAAAACATTTTATTTCCTTTAATATAAGTTTCGCCCAAATAATTGAATTGGCTAGAAATTTCTAAACTTTCCAATCTCTTTAGCTTAGCATCCATACATAGTAAGGAGCTTAAAACCATGATCATTTTGGAAAATGAAAAACAAGGCATCCTAGGTCCATAAACCTTAGGTTTCGGCCATCATAGGATTTTTAAGCTAGAAATCTTTAAATCATCCAATCTTTTAGACATAGCATCCTTTGATATTAAGGAGCTCAATCTATAATCATTTTGGAAGAGAAACAACCTAAAACGTTCCAATCTTTTTAGATATAGCATCCTTTCACATAAGGAGCTTTAATCCATAATCATCTTGGAAAATAATAACAACACATCCTAGGTCCAAAACAAATGAGTTTCGGCCATCATAGGAAACTCAATGAAAAAGATTTAAACTTTTCCAATCACTTAAACCTAGCATCCTTTAGTATAAAGGAGCCCTTGGTCATGATCATCTTGGAATAGGACTCAAATATAAGTTCATAAAAGCAAAAGTTGAAACAAAATCCAACCTAAACCATAGGCATGGTTTCGGCCATGCATGGATAAAGGGGTTCGAAATTTTTGTTTTACACAGTCTTTTAGTATGTTTTAATAGGAGTAAAAACAAGAACATAGGAAGTGGTTTCAACTCAAACGAAGTTTTCTACCATTTTTAAGAGTTTTTAGAAGTTTGAGAGCTTAAAGAAAACATAAAGCATAAACTATGAAATGAATGCAAGAACTTGAAAAGAAAAATAAATAGGATCATTACCCTCAAGAAGATGAACAACTTTGATGAAGGAATCAAGTTGAAAAGAGAAGTAAAAACCAAAGCTTTAAAGGTTTGAACTTTTTTTTTTTTTTTAAAGAAAGGAAGAAGATGAAGAAGAAGAAAAGTGTGAGTGAAGTTATGAAATGGGTATATATAGATGGAGGGAAAGGGGGCACAGTTTTGGAGAGAAAAGGAGAGGAAAAATGAGAGAAAATTGAAGTGGATTGTTGAGGAAGATTGGAGGTATGGGAGGTATGGTGGTAAGGTAGGAGAGAGAAAAGAGTTGAAAAAGTAAAATTTTGAAAAGGTGAGTGATGGTGGTTACTATTTGCCATCACATCATGTCTCTTCTAGTCCTTTCGTTTCCTTTGTGCTCTGCTCCATTGCGTATCAGATGACTTCCCCGATCGTATTTCTCGACGATTTCGCTCGGGTAATACTTAGAATTTGGCCCCGGACGAGATTTTGTGAAAATCTCCATACCCACACAAAACATCCTAAAAACACTAACCGTCTTGTTTACGGGTCAAAATTATGTTTCCGGTTCAGTAAAATTATACTAGTAGAGAAAACGCAGACCGACTTCCGTCTGAATTTTCAGCCGAAAATTTTACTGTGAGCTATTATCGTAAGGTAGATCAAGAATATCATTTTTATTTTATTACAAACATTTCCTAAACTTCATATTAAAATATAATTACTTATATTTTAATTTATTAACCGCATACCGAAAATCAGGCTGTTACACCAATCTCTTACTAAGATTCCATGCTCTCCTAATCCTAAGATCGGGTTAACATGGTTTTTTTTTCAGATTTTAGCTTGTAACATAAGGTTAACAAGAATTAACAGGCTAATCAGGCTCAAAGGGGCTAACTAGGGAACATGCATTTAGGGACTGGTTCAATTTTAGGCTAAGTAGTTATTTACAAAGAAAATGCCTAAATCATTTGATGCAAACACATAAACATGCAAACCATAAAGAGATTCAAGCAAATTCGGGAAATTGCAACTTAAAAGTGATTTCACACAGTTTAAAATATGTTGGAGGCTCAAATCCTCACCTGAACATTTTGTGCAAATTGTTTGACAGAGATTCTATCGCTAGTGTGTGCTTCCTATCACCCCAAACTTATCATAAATCATGCCATCATAACAAAATATCTCAAAGTTCAGTTTTCAATCACATGGGGATCACTTTTCAAAAAAAAATTTCAACCTAGGGGGAATCATCACATAGATCATGCAATCAATCTGTGCCAAATCAATCAAAATTCCAATAAGCTTGCTGACATAAGACTTAACACAATTTATTCAAGAGCTAAAAGAAAAAACAAGACAAAACAAAACTACAACTAGTTCTCTCCCCCACACTTAAAACATGCATTGTCCCCAATGAAACAACATGACTATAAAATCAGAGTGAGGGAAAGGAAAGGGTGCTCCCTGATCAGCGTCAGCGTAGGTGGGAGCTTCCAAGGAGAGCTCCTCAACAATAGCATCGTCAGGAACACCAGCAGCCACACCATGGAATGGCTTCAGCCTCTGCCCGTTAACCTTGAAGGACTTGTTGCTACCTGCATCTTTAATCTCTACTGCACCATAAGGAGAAACATTAGTATCAACAAATGGTCCAATCCACTTGGACCTAAGTTTCCCAGCCATCAATTTCAGGCGGGAGTTAAACAGTAAGACTTGCTGGCCCACAGAAAAAATTTTCCTATTAATCATCCTATCATGAAAATATTTTGTTTTCTCTTTATAAATCCTGGAGCTTTCATAGGCTTCTAGCCGAAGCTCCTCAAGCTGCTGCAACTAGAGTTTCCTTTCAATACCAGCTTTCTTCATTTCCAAGTTACAGTACTTGACTGCCCAAAATGCACGGTGCTCAACTTCCACCGGGAGGTGACATGCCTTACCAAATACCAGCTTGAAGGGGGACATTCCTATTGGCGTCTTGAAAGCGGTCCTATGAGCCCACAGTGCGTCTTCCAGACGGCGGCTCCAGTCCTTCCTAGTCGGCTGCACCATTTTCTCTAAAATCTGCTTGATCTCCCTGTTTGATATCTCAGCCTGGCCATTGGTCTGGGGATGATAAGAAGTGGAAACTGTATGCACAACTCCATATTTCCTGAGTAAGGCTTCCATGGTGCGGTTGCAGAAGTGAGTGCCCTGGTCACTGATAATAGCACGAGGTATGCCAAACCTACAAAAAATGTTGGACCTAACAAATTTTGAAACAACTTTAGCATCGTTAGTCCTAGTGGGGATTGCTTCCACCCACTTTGAAACATAGTCAACAGCCAAAAGAATATACAGAAAACCAAAAGAAGCAGGGAAATGACCCATAAAATCAATCCCCCACACATCAAAAACCTCACAAAAAAGTATGGGCTGCTGAGGCATCTCACTCCTACGAGTGATGGCAGGGCCTGTTGTTTGACATTCCTTACAATTCCTGTAGACCTCATAGGCATCTCTAAAAATTGTGGGCCAGTAGAACCCAGAATCTAAGACTTTTCTTGCTGTCCTCTGTGGTTCAAAATGTCCCCCTACTTGAGAGGCATGAGAAAAGTTCAAGATGGACTCTGTCTCATGATCGGGGACACACCTCCGAATCACCTAATCACTGCAAAACTTACAAAGGTACGGATCATCCCACACATAGTACTTTGAATCACTCTTGAGTTTGTGGAACTTGGATCTACTTGTACCTGCAGGAACAACACCAGCAACAAGAAAGTTAACAATGTCAGCAAACCAAGGTGTTACCCCATACAGATGTAGAAGTCGCTCATCAGGAAAATCATCTTGGATGGGAGAAGGATCCTCATCCCTTGCTATTCGTCTCAAGTGATCGGCTACCAAATTTTCAGCTCCACTCCTGTCTTTTATCTCCACATTGAACTCTTGGAGCAAAAGCATCCACCGGATCAATCATGGCTTAGCTTCTGGTTTCTTTAACAGGTACTTCAGAGCTGCATGGTCAGTGAAAACAATAACCCTAGAACCTAGCAAATATGACCTAAATTTATCAAGTGCAACCACAACAGCTAGCAGTTCCTTCTCAGTGGTGGTGTAATTTGATTGTGCAGCATCTAATGTCCTATAAGCATAATGAATGACATGGGCAACCTTGCCCACCCTTTGTGCTAGTACCGCTCCCACAGCAAAATTAGAAGCATCACACATGAGTTCAAAAGGGAGGGTCCAGTCAGGGGGCTGGATGACGGGGGTAGAGGTCAATGCTCTTTTCAGGTAGTCAAATGCCTTCTTGCAGTTGTCGTCAAAATGGAACATGGCATCATTCTTCAGCAGGTTTGACAATGGCAGAGCTATCTTGCTGAAGTCCTTAATAAAGAGCCTGTAGAAACCTGCATGACCAAGGAAAGAACGGATCTCGCGTACGCAAGATGGATAAGGCAATGAAGAAATCACATCAATTTTTGCAGGGTCTACTGAAATACCCTCTTTAGAAATAACATGACCCAAAACAATCCCCTGTTCTACCATAAAGTGACATTTTTCATAGTTCAAAATCAGATCAGTCTCAATGCATCTTTGTAGAACTAAACTCAGACTATGCAAACATGCATCAAATGATGAGCCATATACAGTGAAGTCATCCATGAACACCTCCATGCAATTTTCAATAAATTCAGTAAAAATGCTAAGCATGCATCTTTGGAAAGTGCCAGGAGCATTACAAAGGCCAAATGGCTTCCTCCTATAGGCAAACGTGCCGAAGGGGCACGTGAATGTGGTCTTTTCCTGATCCTCAGGGGCAATATGGATCTGGAAGTACCCGGAAAAGCCATCAAGAAAACAGTAATGAGATTTACCAGCCAGCCGTTCCAGCATATGATCTATGAACGGCAAAGGAAAGTGATCCTTTCTGGTGGCCTGGTTCAACTTCCTAAATCTATACAGACTCGCCAGCTATTCTAGACTCTAGTGGGTACAAGCTCATTATTATCATTTCTTACCACAGTGAGGCCGGACTTCTTGGGTACAACTTGCACTGGACTTACCCAAGTACTATCAGAGATGGGGTATATAATACCTGCCTGCAGAAGTTTAGTCACCTCTTTCTTCACCACATCCAGAATCAATGGATTTAGCCGCCTTTGGGCCTGCCTAACTGGTTTAGCCCCATCCTCCAATAGAATTCTGTGCATACATCTGGAGGGGCTAATTCCTGGGATGTCAGCCAAGGTCCACCCAATCGCCTTCTTGTGCTTTTTTAGAACCTCCAATAGTTTTGCTTCCTGGTCAGAGTCAAGGCTGGAAGAGATAATGACTGGAAGTTGTTCATTTGTCTCCAAGTAAGCATACTTCAAGTTCCCATGAAGTGGCTTGAGCTCTAAGGAGGGTGGCTGCTCAATGGATGGTACATTTGGAGTAGCCATGATGTCAAGAACTTCTGCTGAACAGACAGCTTCACTCTCACTATCACTATCACCCTGCAAAGTTGAATCAAGAAACTCAGCACAAACAGCACACGGGTTAGTGTCAGTACAGTTAGTACATGAATATATATCATCAAATCCAGAAATAAATGGAAAATCAGAAACAAGGTCCTCATGGGTATCATCAATAATCTTAGAAAGCAACTCTAATTGGAAAACCGAGTGCTCCTCCAGTGGATGTTTCATGGCATCAAAGATGTTAAACCTTGCCACAATATCACCAAACTCCATAGACATGGTCCCATCATTAACATCAATCTTAGTCTTAGCTGTCTTCATGAATGGTCTGCCCAGGATTATTGGTGATCTACTGGAATTTGTCTCTCCTGCCATGTCTAGGATGTAGAAGTCAGCAGGGAAGATCAACTCATCAACTTGTACCAGCACATCTTCTACCATTCCCATGGGGCGGGCACTGGTCCTGTTGGCCAACTGGATGGTGAGACCTGTATACTGCAAGGGCCCAAGATCAAGGTTATTGAGAATAGAAGTGGGCATGACATTTATGGAGGCTCCCAAATCCAACATGCAATTTTCAAATCTTCTGTCCCCAATAGTGCATGGAATAGTAAAAGTGCCCGGATCCTTGCACTTCTGTGGTAATGCCTGAGTAGGGGCTAAAACAGCAACTCTTTCTGGTGTAGGCTTAGACTGGATAAGAGCTGAAATATTTCTTCCCAAATTAACTCTCTCGTTATTCTTCAACTTCCTCTTGTTGGTGCATAAATCCTTCAGAAATTTGGCATACTTGGGCACCTGCTTGATCACATCTAGAAGGGGAATATTCACAGCTACCTTTCTGAACACATCTAAAATCTCCCTCTCCTTATCTTCACCACCAATCTTCTTATTTTTCTGAACTCTGTGTGGGAAGGGGATTGGTGGTATGTATACCTTCTCAGTTTCAACATCAACTGAAGGCTCAGGAGTTACCTCAACAGTTTCTTCATCTTTTTCAGAGGATGCCTCAACAACTCTTCCAGATCTCAGAGAAATGGCACTCACATTAGGATTGGAGGCATTGGGATTCATCACTGTCTGTGCAGGTAGCTGGGTTGTCCCTTGAGCTTGCTGTATGTTATTTATGGAAGTGGCAAGCTGTCCAACCTGTGTCTGCAAAGCCTGAATGCTAGCATCGGTTCGCTGCTGAAACTGTGCCTGTGAGGCCTGAAACTGTCCAACCTGCTGCTGAAAAAGTGTAGTCATTTGTGCAGTCATTTGTGAAGTCAATTGTGAAGTCATTTGCTTGAACATGTCCTCCAGTGAAGGTCCAGAAGGTGCAGAAGTGGTCACTTGAGGAGGATTCTGAGGTGCCATCGGTTGTTGTTGGGATGAGTTCCCATACCGAAGATTAGGATGATTCCTCCAATTGGGATGGTACCTATTTGTGGAGAGGTCTGGAGTGCTGTACCGGTTCTGATTATTGCCTTGATTATAGGGATGGACTGCATAAGCCTGAGACAAATCAGTAACTGACCCTTCCTTCGGAATGGGGCATGCATCATACGGGTGCTTAGGAGAGTTGCACATGCCACACAACCTTGCAGGCTGAACCCTATCTTTTGCCAATTGCCTTACAAAATAAGTGAGCTCATCCATTCTATTCTCAAGGGCCTGGTTGGACGAAGAGCTATGGACCTCATGCACACCTCTTGTCTCAACAGAATTTCTCCTGGTAGTAAACTGCTGGGAATTCAGTGACATATTTTCAATGAATTGCTTGGCAGCAGCTGGGGTCTTATCAACAAGCGCTCCCCCACTAGCAGCATCCAAAATATTCCTATCCATCGGCAGTAACCCTTCATAAAAGTACTGGATAAGAAGTTGTTCAGAAATCTGATGCTGGGGGCAACTGGATACCAAATACTTGAATATCTCCCAATATTCAGCCAATGACTCATTTCCTTGTCTGATGCCACATATTTCCTTCCTGGTTGATGCAACTCTGGAGGAAGGAAAATATTTCTCTAAGAAAACCTTCTTCAAATCGTTCCAGGTGGTAATAGAGTTTGGCTCAAGATATAACAGCCAATCCTTTGCAGCGCCCTGGAGTGAGAACGGGAAAGCTTTCAGCTTGATGCTATCCTCAGTTACTCCCTGTGATCTCAAGGTTGTGGAGCAGACGACTTGGAATTCCTTCAAATGCTTGTGTGGATCCTCACCTGCAAGACCACTAAACTTTGGCAACAAGTGAATGAAACCAGATTTTAATTCAAAAGGAGTATCAGCACCAGGATATGCAATACACAAGCCATTGTAATTTACATCAGGGGCAGCAAGCTGTCTTAATGTCCTTTGGTCACCCATGTTATCAAAAACAGTTTTAGAATTAGAATCACTACTAGTGCTAGCCCGAATTTCTCTACGGCGTGTGTGCAGTGTTCTTTCAATTTTAGGATCAAAATCACACAATTCAGGGCAAGTAGACCTAGTAGCCAGACCAATTCAAAACAAAAACGAAAATAAAAGAAAAAGAAGAAAGAAAAAAATAATCATGCGAAAATAACAAACAAGAGTCCCGACGACAATGGTGCCAATTTTTGGTTGCACTGTCGCGCATGCGCCAAAAAGAACGAGCGGTTTGTAAAAATGTAGTTTAGGGCGACAACTCGAGTATCGTCTCACAAGGACTCTTGACTTGTTATTTACCACAAAAATCAGTTTTTTTTTTTTTTTGGGGGGTTGGTTTGAATTGCAAATGGAAAATAATGCAAAAACAGAACAATAAAATAAAGCGGTTGAAAAGGTTATCAATTAGCTAAAGACGATTAATCTCTTGTTCTCGAATTCCCAACTATCATCGGTTCATGTAATTCCAAACCCTAAGCAGATTCTAATCCCCTTTCAGTTGTAGCAACAATTAACAAACGAAATCGCTACTACGGATATATGTTCCTATTCCCGAATTAAACAAACGGGGTTAAGCCCTCATGAACTAAACGAACATGAATGAACACACGCGAATTAAACAAACGCGATTAAGTATAGGAACATAACATCACTGAAATGAATCAACACAACACTATACACTCCTGAATTAAACAAGCGAAATGTATAATATGGTATTGAAAAGGGAAAAGCAATTAAAATACAATTACAAGAACCTCAAGTATGGTGGAAATCAATTACAGTAGATTAATCATAGAAAATTAGTTCTCCATGAAAAAACGAAACACACAGAAAATATGTAAAAACTATGGAGAAGCAAAAGTTCTTTCAATCTGCCCAGAACAACCTTTTATACTATTCAGAAACTAAGCCCACTCGCAAGGTGAATACTCGCTCACGAGGCGAATATCATGAGCGATGCACGCAACGCTTGGTCTTCTCACGGGGTGAAGTACTGCTCGCGTGGCGAGGAATGGAAGAGTCATGGCTTCTGGTCTTCAGTCTCACGAGGGGAGACATGGATCCGCGAGGCGACACAGAATGGGTTGCATTTCTCTGGAACAGTCAGCTATCAGGGTCGCGAGGCGAGGTGTTGTTCGCGGGCGAACCAGAGAGGATGACATTTTTACTGTTCAGCTGGCTTTCAGGTTCGCGAGGCGAGAAGACTCTCGCGAGGCGAACTCCTCCAGACTTGAAATTTCCCTGATTCTTTATTCTCTTGACTTCTAACTTAACCTGAAAACAACAAAATAGCCATAAGTGCTTTATTTGACTCAAAACTGGCTAAATTAACCTAAAACTACTTTAGAGACTCAAAACCTTGCTTGAGGACAATCTAATCTAATTTTGTTGAAAATGAGATATAATTTGCACAAAACCCTGGTCATACTAGCCATAAAACTAGATGAGCCAGAGGCTCATCACTCTTTCACACCCGCGACTGATATGACCAGACTTGCCACACCTGAAGCAAATCACAAATTGCTCCTTGCACTGGGATGAATAATGATCCGGTGCCCAGCATTTATCACACTTCATAGTTCTGGGGACATTAGAGAACCCGCCCCTAAACCTATCCTGTTGAAACTGTGGCTTCCTGCCACTCTGCTTGAAGTCCTTACCGGTCGGAGCATATCGCTACTTACCCTTGTCTTTCTGATCAGTCTTCTTGCCACTCTGACTATCTAAACCCTTGGCAACTCTGAACTGACTAGTATCCTCATAAATCCTGCACTTGTTGACCAGAGTCGGGAAGACCCTGATCTCTTGGTAGCCGATGACCTGCTTGATCTCAGGTTGGAGTCCAGCTTCAAACTTGATGCACTTGGAGCGGTCATCTGTCTCATATTGATAAGGAGTGTAGTACCTTGCCAGCTCTTCAAACTTGGCTGCATACTAGCCAACTGATAATGAACCCTGCTGCAAGGACAAGAACTCCATCTCTTTGTTGTCCTTGATATCCGCTGGAATTACTTCTCTAGAAACCTCTTCCTGAACACAGCCCATGTAACCGCTGTGCCCTCAGTTTGCATCCTCTGCCTGCAGTTGTCCCACCAATGCTCAACCTCCTCAGTCAACATGAAGGTAGCAAAGATGAGCTTCTGCTGATCATTACAATCCATAGCTCGAAAGATCTTCTCAGTTTCCCTCAACCACAACAACGCTCCTTCTGGATGCTCCCTTGAACGACGGGGAGTTGTTCCTCTGAAACTTGTCCAATCCTTGAAACTCGGCTCGCCCACCATTGTTGTTGTTATGGTTGACCTGTCCGATAGCATTGCCAAGAAGTTCCAACGCGTCCTCAATTGCCCGATCATTGCGTCCTCTACCTGCCATGAGTTCTTGTACATGTCCAACACAACACTTAGATACAGAAACTTAAGCGGGTAAAAGCTACAGGCAACTAACTTAAAGCTTCATTGTCTATAACAAGTATAGACAAATCAAACTAGAGCACACAACAGACTCACAACAGACTCATACCATGACCTGATAGGACAGACCTGCTCTGATACCACTAAATATGACACCCTGCTACCCCATATGTTATAAAGCAATTAAAGGATAAAGATACAAAACAAAACATGCATTTACTGGATGAAATAAAACATTTGTCCATGGGTAGAAAGATCCCACATGAACAGAGCTGATATAACCGTTCCGGAATGAAATCCTCGGAATACAACTGAACTAACTAAAACATAAGGAAAAGTCCTAACTATGAGTGGTGGCTCCTCAGAGTCACTCTTCTCCCGACTGCTCGCCATCCTCTGCAAAGTGCCAATCAGGCCAAACAAACAAACAAAAAATGGGGAGTAAAAATCATGTAAACATATACGGCATGGAGATAGGAAGCAAGGTAAAACAAACAGCATGGCATCATCATAACATACATCAACATATATATCAACGTACATCAACATCAACAATATCAAGTATGCTATGAGGTGCAATGCGACACGACTCCGCTACTCCATTATGCATGTGGATCCAAACTAACTCATGATGAATGACTTCAGAGTTAAATATCCACATTGAGAATCTACCCAACACTGGAGAATCTACTCCTTGGATAGCCAACGCATCAAACCAACGAATGCCTCGTCACGGGGGCGCACGGTCACCAAACCTTGGGTGACCTACCGTGGATGACCAGATCCCCGTACTCTCGGGCGACCACCCTTATGTCGAACACCCACCAACGACAACATCTCCAATGATGCATGCAGCATACAACAAACAATGGACAACCGCCACTTCCTTTGCATGGGCCTATAAGCACCCAAGACTTCAGCGGAATCAACCGCAACACCATAAACTTTAGCAGAATCGACCGCAACACCTTAGACCCAACCGGGTCAAGGCCCCCCTTGGAGCAAACTCTCGACCACCAAGGTACAACATCAATGGCACCTCGACCAATGAGCATCGAAGGCACCTTGGCCAATAAGCACCAAGGTTGTCAATCTTAACAGCGTGCGGTAACCCAACGGGTATCGGCTTACCAACTCAACATCTCACCTTCTCATCTTCTTAATCATCTTTGTAAATCATTAGCCAAGTTATCTAAACTGAATCATTTATGTCATCAACATGTTATTGGGAAGATTGGGGTCAAAAGCCCCTATTTAAACCTTTAATTCCATTTGTCTGTTAGGGGAGCACTGGGGTGCTTGTCCCCTGCACGACCGTGCTGGTCACATAACTGAAGCATGGTTGTGCTTCCTTTTGGGCACGGTCGTGCTCCTCTACTGCACGGCTGTGCTTAATGCGCTGTCATTTTTCAGAATTCAAACTGGGAGCACGGGCATGCTCCCTGTTCAGCACGACCGTGCTCAATGCACGACAGTACTGTTATGGCCAGAGTTCAACATCAATTTTAGCCGATTAAATTTAGGGATTAGTTCTATTAATCCTAAGCCAGTTAACAACATATTCTAAGACTAAACGTTATTATCAACATAGTAACAATACTATCATCACAATCATGGTATCAACCATTCAACCAACAACATTTTGCCAATAGCAACCATCAACATATCATCATGTTCGTATAACCAACATAAACATCAAGAATGTAGTATGAACAAAGGCATATAAACAGTATATTAACAACAAAGATCATGTTATCATAATCAAACAACCATCATATTAATCATATACATATACACGACAAACCGGGGTCATGCGAACCCCTTTACCTTACACTACCCCATTGCCTATGATATACACTACCGTTCTCCCAATACCTGGATTGAAGGTTGCTCTAGCAATAGTTATAAATAGCAAACCGGTCCCGAATCCTCAAGCGGCTCACTCCGAAGCTAAGCCTTGGTTAACCAAAAACATCCTTGGTCAGTTTCTCTAATAAAAACAAGAAGAAACTGACAAGAGAAAAGGGACCATTACCTCTAAACCAACACGGACTCACAAGAGGCTCCCAACGGCTTCCAAAACTCTAGAAATAGGTTGAGTTTAGTGGAACAGGGAAAGAGATAGCTCTGGCCGAAACTGGTGACGACTGCTAACATAAAATAGGGTTAACTTGTCACCCTCGGTTTTGAGTCCCAACTACATAAAAGCTGCACTGAGCACGGTCGTGCTCCTCGGCAAAGCTGCAGTCGTCTTGGGACTTAGCGTCGGTGAGACGCGATCGGCACATTGAGCACGGGCGTGCTCACCGTTAAGACGGCGGCGTCTTTGGTTAATGAGCACGAGCGTACTCATACACCAGAAAGGGGCTTTTGAACCAAAAATCTCACTAAGCCCTTAACCAACCAAACAACTTATAAAAAAACACTTAACTAAAAATCGGGGTGTTATAAAATACACAGTAAAGTTTCCTCCTTTTCTATTCCTCCTTTGTAGCCCTGTCTCTTCTCTCTTCCTCTCTCTAATTTATTTTCTCTAATTTTCGTAAAAATATGAAGGGGAAGAGAAAGGTTCCTATATTTATATAATAGAGCTAACTCAAAAGCATTACAAAATTAATGTCCCTCACTAAAAGAGCATCATTATGCGCGTGTCCTAAAAGTAACATTAACTTACTTGTTAAATATTATTGAATTTGTTAAAGGTATCTCAAA
This sequence comes from Sophora flavescens, assembly GCA_030762895.1. NCBI lineage: Eukaryota > Viridiplantae > Streptophyta > Magnoliopsida > Fabales > Fabaceae > Sophora > Sophora flavescens. Next base: position 51,772,622 of record CM061065.1, on the reverse strand, counting down.
TTATGTAGTATTTTATTAGTGTCTTAAAATCAATGCTTTTAAAATTGGATCGGTCATTGAATCGATAAAGATACTGGTTCATGAATCAATGGTTCAACCGTAATTGAATCGATATTAAATAATATTTTTTTTAAATAATATATAAAAATATTAAACAAAAATAATAACATAATATTCATTAACTTGGTAACATAACATTAAAACTCAATATATGCTATGAGGTTGGGTTAGGGTATGACATCTTTTTGGTATACCGACTGGCTTAGTTTTGGTCCTCTTTGCAATATTTTGGACTAAGTCCATATTTCGGACACTCAACTTTCTCTTATGGACGTCTGGGACACGGGTTCTTTGTGTCTGGATAAACTTGAGACCCTTCTTCCCTCTCATTGGAAGGACATGATTCTGAACAAAGTTGTTCCCCCTCTTGTTGATATCTCTCTTTCTGATACTTGGACCTGATAAGGTAATAAAGATGGAGTTTTTAGTGTTTCCTCGGGTTACTCTTAGCTGTTGAGTCAAAATATTGCATGGGATGCTAGTTAAAACTGAGATTGGTTGTGGAAGCTTGCTTTCATAAATGATGCAGTCACTTGGTCTAAGAAGTTTGTGCGGGGTAGTAACATCACCTTGCTCCGCTCGGCCTTGTGGTGGATTTGGAGACGGAGAAACAATAAAATTTTTGAGGAAGAGCCTTGGGATATCCACGTTGTTATTAGAAATATCGGGGTGTCCCATGATGATTGTATTACTTACTCGCCCTCCAAGTGGAAGCAAACTCTGCGTAAGATCTTGTTAGTTAGATGGACCCCTCATCCCATGGACGCTGCTAAGCTAAACGTTGATGGTAGCTACATGGAGGATAAAAATGCTATAGGGTGTGGTTGGCTTATTCGTACAGCTGAGGGAGATTGGGTTGTTGTTTCCCCAGTTAGGCAGTTATGGTGGTGCGGGTGCGGCTTATTTCTGTTTCTTTTATCTTCCTTAAAAAAAAAAAAGAATCCATATTTAGGGGTCATTGAAAGATAATATTTAGAGTCCATATATAATAAACTTTTCATAATGAATCTAGCTTTTCATAATAATTTATAATCATTTTATTATTTTTAGTATAGTTAACTATGTGCAATCATTTCATTAGATAATTTTAAATTCATAATTTTATTTTACGCATAATATGTAGTTTATGATATTTGAGTACAATAGCAGCCGTATCATGATTTTATTTTTATTCGTGGACTTGACAACAAAATCATGAATAATTATCCACATGACCCACATGCAAGGCTAGAGATTCTCCAATACACCCACATGCAAGCACATTCATGGTGCAGAGTCCACACATTCAAAAGTTTGATGATGTGTAGCATCGTGCTTGACATAGGCTACTGCATCGTGCAAGGCTAGACAAAGCTGAGTACAACACCCTGCAGCGTTTCAGTCATGCGAGGCAGATAAACAAGACCAGTCCTAATTACTTCATGGACTTGAAGAAGCATTCAAAGTTACATCACGCTACTTTAGGTCTTGCGGAGGGAATCAAGACCAGTCCTAAATAATTATTAGCAGAAAATATGCAATAAACGAGAAGGATACACGTCTGTTAAATAAAAATGAGATGTAACAAAAGAGGCGGTGACAGAACCATAATTATCAGATTCACTTAAATCACTTTTAACGCCAGTTGGTTAAACAACTGAAGTAAAAAGTGATGGGAGTCACTTTTTACTTCATCTGTTTAAACAACTGATGTTAAAAAGAGTCATCTTTTACGTGACTTTTAAGTTGTTTTAAAACCGGCCCAACCAACTCACTCTCATTTCATTCAAGTTTCACCATTCACTTCCGAAACCCTAGCGCAGCCGTTGCAGCGCCTCTCTCCCTCTTTAGTTCCTTCTCTTCCTAATCCTCCCTTATTCAAGTCTCAAACCTTCTTCATTTTATCCTGAAACCCTCAAGTCTCTTTCTTACTCTCTCCACCCCTTCCCCAATGTCTCGTTCCCGACCCTCTATCTCTGCTCCACCATCATTGACAACCAAAGACTGGCAGCTTCGAAGGCTTCTTTCCTCTCTTGCAGAGAGACCAAGAGGCAGAGTAGAGGGAGAATTCATAGCTCTCAATTCTCTTCACCCTTTTGGATCTGTGTTTGCTGTCATCTCACCACCTCGAAACCATCGACTACGGCTCCTCTGTTCAGCGCTCCGCCGCTGGAACCGCCGTGCAAAGAAGTGACCAGATCTACGAAAAAGAAGATTGCGATCGAAGGGGCCAGATTTGCGAGCGAAGGGGCCAGATCTTCAAAGAAAGGACTAGATCTGCTAAGGAGAAGACATGTGAATGAAGATCTGTGAATAAACTTCCTGCTTTTTCTTGAAAGTTCCAAACTTTCTTGATTTTTGTTCATGGTTTGTTTTTGTTTATGGTTTGTGTTGATGATTTCGGCAAGTATACTGGATCGTTGCAAGTAATAAAATCGGCAAGAACCAGATATCGTCCACAGGGATTAGTTACCAAGTACCAATTCACAAGTTAAACAACTATTTAGACGTCTAAGGCATATTACCCATGGGAAAAAATCCCTAGGAAATTTTGACGTTTCCCACGGTTAAAGCCTTGGGAAAATTCTCTCTATGGTTCCCACGGGTTGGGCCTTGGGTAACAGAGGAGCCAACTGCTCCCGCTTGTTTTCCCACGGATTGGGCCGCGGGTAACAGAGGCGCCAACTGCTCCGCTTGTTTTCCCACGGATTGGGCCGTGGGAAATATGTTACACGATCGAGGCGCCGTTTCCCAGGGCTGTGGCCGTGGGAAATATGTTACATGAGTTTCCGTTTCCCAGGGCTGTGGCCCTGGGAAATATGTTACACGATCGAGGCGCCGTTTCCCAAGGCTGTGGCCCTGGGAAATATGTTACATGAGGCGCCGTTTCCCAGGGCTGTGGCCCTGGGAAATATGTTACACGATCGAGGAGCCGTTCAGACTTTTTTTTCTTTCTTCTTCTTTCATCTTCCTCCTCCCATTTCTCTTCTTCTTCAAGAACCCATCTCCATCTTCCTCCTAACTCCAACCCTTCTTCCTCCTTCACCCAAAACCCAACAAACACCATAAACCCATAATTACCCATACCCAGCCAACATTCACTTCTCACCTCAAACCCACACATCTCCTTCCCTTTCTAAACTTCATCTTCCTCCTCCCATTTCTCTCCTTCTTCAATAAACCAGCCCCTCACTCATCCATCCCTTCCACCATTTTTTCACCAACATAAGCTCCAAACCACAGTCAAAAATCAAAAAATACCAACAGTAAAAACACATACAAACAGAGACACATAGTTTGGTCCTCCTCCCTCTCTCCCGTTGTCCAGACCGCACCGCCCAGTCCAGACGCCGTCGTTCGCCGTTCGACCCGGACCAGCCAAGTCCAGACCCGAAGCTGCCGCCGGAAGTTGCAGAGCCGCCGCGTAATCGCTGGTTCCCTCCGCCGGAATAATAATTAATTGACTTATTAAGCTATAAATTAAAGTTTTTTAATTAAAAAAAATACATAGGTTTCCCAGGGTTAAAACCCTGGGAAATGTTTCCCAGGGAAAATTCCGTGGGAAACGTTTCCCAGGGAAAATTCCGTGGGAAACGTTTCCCAGGGATTTTTCCGTGGGAAACTTTTCCCAGGGAATAGTCCGTGGGAAATTTCCCAAGGGTGTGACCGCGGGGTATTTCCCAGGGCATACCCGTGGGAAACGTTTCCGACCAGCTGAAAACCGAGGGATCTGAATCCGTGGGTCATCCCTGGGAAATGTGTATTTTCCCACGGATTTTATGGATTTCCCAGGGCCATAGGCCCTGGGAAACAGCGAAAATTCTTGTAGTGGACTAAAATTTTGGTATGAAGAGAGCTCAAAATAAATAAAATAAAACAAAAGAGCAATAAAATATTTTTGGAATTTTTATTGAGATAAAATAGAAATAAAGATGCTAGGGATTTGATTTCATCCAATTATGAATCTGGAATCCTCATAGACAAGGAATCATATGAATTACTGACACTCTAATTATCTTAATCTCAATTGGCATGTTGAAGGACAAATTCCCTTAATTAATTGAAGCCTAATTCCTTAGTGAATCAATTCTACCAAACCTCACTAATTACCCTAATTCCTTAGGTCTAATTAACAAGGCATGATGATGAAAGCTCTATGGAATTTGTGAAAGACCCATATTAATCAGTTATCTATTCCTAGATTAACCAAATTAACAGTGGTGATTACAAGAGGCAAAGTCCAAAAATCACTATTCCTAGCATATTATTCAACCCTCAAAACACAAGAATGGTAGCTAAGCATTCAAATGTAAGGAAGCACAGTAAACATCACATCAACAATCTCAATTGTTCATAAAATAATCAAAGAGTAAAATAAAACTTCATCATAAAAAGATTACATCAAAACCCTAACAAAAAAAAATTAGCTAGACATGCTAAACCTTAAAATAAAATAAAATAAAGAAAATTAGTAAAAAGAAAACTTCATGACAGGGATAACAAGAGAACACCACACTACTGGATTCCTCCTTCAATGCTGCGCTGCCCCTGTTCTCCCTATGCTGTGCGGCTTTCTTTTTTCTTTTTGTTGCTGTGCGGCTCTATTTTCTTTTCTTTTTTTTTTGCTATCTGGCTATCATAAAGAATTGGTATCCAAATCATCATGTGGGCACTTGTATAGCCTTATTTCAAGCTGACTTGCTCTTGGAATTTCAATTTGCACAATTCAATTAAGCATGAATATCTTCCATTTAATTGGATGTGGGCCCCTAGCACATTGGATTCATGCTGCTATTCTTATTAATTGCCAATTGAGATTTTAGAGGAAATTTAACTTATTAATTGCTATAGATCTCTTTTCATGTTGATTGCCTCCATTTGGGGCTGACTTGTGCTTTTCTTTTTATAGTGAAAACAAGGTCTCCTCATTCAAATTACAATTCATTCCTTTATCTTCATGGGGCCCCTGCCACAATTTGTTGCACATTCCCTTGTCTTCAGTTACAAGTTCAATCACAATTTCCTTGCACAAATGATTTCACGCTGATTTTAAGGTAAATGCAATTCTTCATATCAATTATCATCAATTTAATAACTTGGAGCCCCACTTGCTCCATATCACAATATCAATTTGCTCAATTCTCATGCTGCTGCCACTTTTCTATCTTCTTTTTGCAATTGTCGTCAGAAGCCAAAACTATCAATCTCTTCAATTTTCCATCTCATCTTTATTATTTCCTACAAATGTAAACAAATAAAAATACTATTAGATTAACTCTAAAAACATGAAATTAAACTAAAATATTCAAAATGTTATTAAAAACTAAATTAGCTAAACTTATGGACAAAACTCAATCAATCGACACAATTGGGGGGAAAAATCCATTTAATAAGCACACAAAAATCACATAATCTAGAAGATTATCACACCCCCAAACCTAAGACTTTGCTTGTCCCCAAGCAAAAGTAACCCAAACTTACACACAAAACACTAAGGACAACAGACCAAGCAAACATCGACTCATGTGACACCCTAACTTAACAATAACAAAGCAATGCAACACCCAACCATGTAAGAAATCCTAAAACAAATGAATCACCTTATAACAAGTTCACATCCAAGAATATTCTAAAGAAGAAATCATAACAATGGTGCACCAATATTTCCACACTTGAAAAAAGAACATGGCTAATTCAATTAAGGAAGAACTAATGGACACCCAACTACTCACAGGAAGTACAATTTCACTCAATCACTCAAATTTATGTAGGTAAGTGTATTGCTCAATTTCACACATCAAAACCATGCAACTTCAAGTTTGATTTTCATCTCAATCATTCATCCTCAATTCACAGCATGCATAAATCAAACGGACTTTATTTAGGATTTAATGTGGCCTAGGTAAATGGGAAGGATAAGAAAGGATAAACAAGCTAGCACCAAAGGAAATAGGAGAGCAACAATTACTTTTAAGGAACCATGCTTTGCATACAATCCTTTTCCCACCTCTTTCTTTTTGACTTCCTTCACCTTCTTTTCTTTCAAAGCACCGCTTCATTTTTCTCAAGTATTTCATACCATTTTTCTTTCTTTTTTTTCGCATTTTTTTTGTCTTCTTTTTTCTTTCTTTTTTTTTTGGTAACCATTCATTCCTTTCACAATCATATAAGCACAATATTCTCCCCACACTTATGTCAAACCCACTCACAATAATTCAATACTCTCCTATCCACTAAGGTTTGGGTAGAAACATTGTTTTTCAAGTTAAGGCTCATGGGTAAAAACAAACAAAGATTTACATATAAAGCTCAAATGGGCTAAGCAAAGGGAAAAATTCACGGTTGGCTATTTGGTCAAAGTAGCTAAATGCAAACCGGGCCAAATCATTTTCATAACATGCATGTGAATCATGAACTTCAAACAAGAACCAAGCAAACTCAAGAGCATGAATTTCAACGGTGCACTCACAAAAAAGAATTTACAATTATAGGCTCAAATGACTCACAAGGATAAAGTTAAGCAATTCAATTAATTATCACCAAAATTTTATAGCCATGAACTTTAATCAACAAGGTTTAACATAATGCACCAAAGTTATGAAATCCAGTCAAGAACAAACTCAAATGACAAACTAAGCCACAAGTATCATCTTCGTATCAAAGGAAAACAAACACGGTGGGTATACAATACAATGAAATTGCCAAGAATCGGGTTCCACACAAGCATGCTTATTATTATTATTTTATTTTTTTTAAAGAGGAGTACTGACATTAACTTGTAAACACTAAAAAAAACACTCAAAAATAAAACAGCACAAACAGAAAAAAATAAGAACAAAATAAAGAAAAGAAAAGAAAACTACCCTATCTTGCGCTTCCAAAATTTGGTCCAAACTTAAGGTCACCATCATTAGTGCCTCCTATTCTTCCTTTTTGTCATGAGATACCATGAAGCACAAGTAAATATATATCTCAGAATAGAGAAAACACTAGCACATGATAGGCAAGTCATAAAAGAAAAAACAACTAAATATAACTGAATCAATTTTTTTCATTTTTTTTTTGAGAAACTAGCAAGTTAACACAACTAACAAAAAATTAAAAAATTTTATTTTTATTATAACACAAACAAACTAAAACATGAAACACAAAACTAACAAGAAAATGAAAATAAATAAAGAGAAGGGTTAAGAAAAACTCATTGAAAATTTTCCACCCGGATCCCATTGCTTGTAGCATAAGGGCCAAGAGATGCTCAATATGTAAGATCCTCCTCCCGGATCCCATAGCTTGTGAAGTGGTAGAAGCAATATGACTCTACCCTTATTTCCTCCTAACAAGTGTGTGAAAACTCCATTGACCTCTTTAAGTACAATAATGAACTCACTCCCTCCCGGGTTAAATGGTATTTTCACAAGGAAATTTGACAGACAAGTGGAATGGACTAACTTTGTAGTGTCCACACATGCATGTAAGCCAACATACTTATCCAATGCAGCAATTTCAGGTTTCTTAGCAAGCATGGTGGAGTGAATGTTTTCCAAATGACTTGCCTTCTCAATTGTTCTTTCCCAAGGATTTGTGAAAGGTAATTCCTCTTCTTGTGACTCGTCTACCACCACCACTTCATCTTCATTTTGATTCATCCCCACAACCATATTTTCCTCAAATTTTGCTTCACGTGGCTCTTTGGGAATCACTTGTAAACATGGTGGTGGAGGTGGTAAATACGAACAAAAGGTTTCCCATTCCTCCTTGGAGCCTCTATATACAAGCTTTCTCGTCATACAATCAACTTGTGCTGGAATATCGTGATCTCCCAATTCTATGTAGTCTCCCCAACACAAATTGTTCTCCAAAGTGTGACTTGAGGCTTCCCAACAGATGGATAATAATGGTTGTCCATGAATTGCATCCACCTTGCACAATCAAAACTCAAAAGAAAAGATCAAATATATACAAAAAATAAAAATGTCTAAATTAGTTGCCTCCTTTGTTACTAATGATATTGGCAGAACCAATCCCCGGCAACGGTGCCAAAAACTTGTTGACGATTTCGGCAAGTGTACCGGATCGTTGCAAGTAATAAAATCAGTAAGAACCGGATATCGTCCACGGGGATTAGTTACCAAGTACCAATTCACAAGTTAAACAACTATTTAGACTAAAAATTTGGTATGAAGAGAGCTCAAAATAAATAAAATAAAACAAAAGAGCAATAAAATATTTTTGGAATTTTTGTTGAGATAAAATACTAATAAAGATGCTAGGGATTTGATTTCATCCAATTATGAATCTGGATTCCTCGTAGACAAGGAATCCTATGAATTACCGACACTCTAATTATCTTAATCTCAATTGGCATGTTGAAGGACAAATTCCCTTAATTAATTGAAGCCTAATTCCTTAGTGAATCAATTCTACCAAACCTCACTAATTACCCTAATTCCTTAGGTCTAATTAACAAGGCATGATGATGAAAGCTCTATGGAATTTGTGAAAGACCCATATTAATCAGTTATCTATTCCTAGATTAACCAAATTAACAGTGGTGATTACAAGAGGCAAAGTCCAAAAATCACTATTCCTAGCATATTATTCAACCCTCAAAACACAAGAATGGTAGCTAAGCATTCAAATGTAAGGAAGCACAGTAAACATCACATCAACAATCTCAATTGTTCATAAAATAATCAAATAGTAAAATAAAACTTCATCATAAAAAGATTACATCAAAACCCTAACAAAAAAGAATTTAGCTAGACATGCTAAACCTTAAAATAAAATAAAATAAAGAAAACTCAATGACAGGGATAACAAGAGAACACCACACTGCTGGATTCCTCCTTCAATGTTGCACTGCCCCTGTTCTCCCTATGCTGTGCGGCTTTCTTTTTTCTTTTTGTTGCTGTGCGGCTCAATTTTCTTTTTTTTTTTGCTATCTGGCTATCGTCTCCTCTTCGGTTCTGACTTCCGCTCCTCTATATATAACCCAATCTCGCTGAAGCTGTGATGTTAACAATTTTCATCTTGTTTTTTTAATTGCCACAATCCCAATCATGATTTTTATGATAAAGAATTGGTATCCAAATCATCGTATGGGAACTTGTATAGCCTTATTTCATGCTGATTTGCTCTTGGAATTTCAATTTGCACAATTCAATTAAGCATGAATATATTCCATTTAATTGGATGTGGGCCTCTAGCACATTGGATTCATGCTGCTATTCTTATTAATTGCCAATGGAGATTTTAGAGGAAATTTAACTTATTAATTGCTATAGATCTCTTTTCACGTTGATTGCCTCCATTTGGGGCTGACTTGCGTTTTTCTTTTTATAGTGAAAACAAGGTCTCCTCATTCAATTGTAATCCAATTCATTCCTTTATCTTCATGGGGCCCCTGCCACAATTTGTTACACACTCCCTTGTCTTCAGTTACAAGTTCAATCACAATTTCCTTCACAAATGATTTCACGCTGATTTTAAGGCAATTGCAATTCTTCATATCAATTATCATCAATTTAATGACTTGGATCCCCACTTGCTCCATATCACAATATCAATTTGCCCAATTCTCATGCCGCTGCCACTTTTCTATCTTCTTTTTGCAATTGTCGTCAGAAGCCAAAACTATCAATCTCTTCAATTTTTCATCTCATCTTTATTATTTCCTACAAATGTAAACAAATAAAAATACTATTAGATTAACTCTAAAAACATGAAATTAAACTAAAATATTCAAAATGTTATTAAAAACTAAATTAGCTAAACTTATGGACAAAACTCAATCAATCGACACAATTGGAGGCAAAAATCCATTTAATAAGCACACAAAAATCACATAATCTAGAAGATTATCAGTTTGTCACCTTTGATGCTTTCTGTTATTGAAACTTTCTGGGTTCATTTTCTTTTTTTATGGATTTATTCTTTGCAAGAACGTCTTTCTTCTCCTCTAGGTGCTTTCTGTTAACAGTTTTTTGGTTAGTTCGAAACCGAGGCCACAAACTGATGTTTAAAGTAATTTAAAAAAAGTACTTATAACGTTTGTTGTTTAAAACAATAGACATTATAAGTGGCACATTTAACGTTAGTTATATTAAATAACTGATGTTAAATTTGAAATTTTGCGTCAGTTTAAACAGACGTTAAAAGTTACACTTTTAACGTCTTCTCGAATAACGTGAGGCTTTTTTCTGACGTTATAAAGCACTTTTACCTGACGTGAAAAGTGTTTCCTGCACTAGTGACTTGACGGAAAGTTACCGACAATCATGTAGCCCTCGTTAACTATTACCATTATCGAGAGAAAACATTGTCGATAAAAAGGATGGTAGGTAATATATTTTTTTACTGATGACCTGTCCGTTGGTAACTCAAGTTACATATTGTCGACGACTTCCCCATCTGTATATCAATAAACTTTTGGTGGCATTTTGCTCGAAAAGTTGGGCACGGAGTTAGCAACGACTCTCTTATCAGTAATATTCTTTTAACGTACCAACGGTTGTGGCTGTCAAAATGTGACTTTTGGGATTACGAGAATTGCTAGGATTTCCTTTACTGGCGTTCATGCCCATCGATAAGTGACTGTTGGATTTACTAGACATTAAGCATTGCCGGCGGCTTTGTACATCGGTAAGGTTATTTTTTAATTTCCAACAGTCACGTTGTTGGTATGCTGTAAATTAACTCCCTCTCTCGAATCTCCTTTCTTCACTTCACCATTTCAGTTTTTCCTTTCTCCCATCTTTTTCTTTCTCCACCGCAAACCTCCGTCTCTGTTTTTGTCTCACCACCACGCCGATACTGCCACCGGGCCAGGAAGAGGGCTCGGTGGTGCCTGTGACCAAACGGCGGAGGAGCTTCGGTGGTCCTTCACAGTGACTCTGCAACGAGGATAGGGGGAAAATGAGAGATAGAGGAAACAGAATAAGGAGGGAGACGGAGCTCCGGTGGACCTTTCTGAGTTCCTTGCACGGAGGTGTGGGCGGCCAATGAAGTGAGAGGGGTAGGGATCTCTGAGGGAGAGTGAAAGAATGGAAAGGGGAAATGAGGAGAAGGGAAACTGCACGTGCGATTTAGGAATTTTATAATTAGCGATCGAATCTATTTGGCCTCTAATTTGGTCGCCACCCTAAAAACCTAAGATTAGCGACAAAATTTATTTTTGTCGCTAAATTATGATCGTTATTCAGTCGCTAATCAGTCGACCATTTTAACTTTTGAATTTTATAAATTAGAAACTGAGTTAGCGAACGAAATACTTGCGACTGACAAATTCGATCACTGAGTGAAAATTGGTGGCCGGGTTTTTAAAAACGTTCAATCTGTCACTAATTCGGTCGCTATTAGTGATCGACTGTTATCGGTCGTTAATATCTGTAGCTATCCGACTATTTTCTTGTAGTGTCTCAGTTTGCGGCCTTTGTTCCCTCCGCTTCCATCTCTGACTGCGCCTCAGCCACCATCACCACATGTAACATCTTTTCTTTCCCTCTTTTTTTAGTTCATTTTAAGTGTATTTTGTACATTTGGTTCGTTCTTCTTCATTTATGATTCTTGCTCATTGCTTCACTCACAAGCTTATACGAAAGGGAACACCTCAACACTATTTTCTTTTTCATTTGTTTTTAAATTCATGTAGGTACTAGAGCTGGGTATATGGGCTAGTCTCGTCCGTTTAAATCCAGTTCACATAGGTATGCAGCTTGGCCAAAAGAGGTTCAAGATCAATTCTATTTAATGGTTAGAAACTATTATAAGCATTAAGAATACTTAATTGTTGCAAAGTCCTTGTAACAGGAAATCCAACAGTCCACCTATTTAATGGGCCAGAGAGGCGTGCGGCTGCTGAGTGAGTGAGAAGGGAGGAGAAGGAAATTAGGTTTAGGGTCTTAGTGGACTATTTACACTCACATGAATTGGGTAGAATTTTTGTAGGAAAATTGGGCTATACACGAATTGAGCTGACAAGCGAGTTAATGACCATCGGGAAGTTTTTTTTTTATGTTTGGTCTATGGATTGGTCCGTGAATCCGTGGACCGAGCCCGTTAGATCTGCGGGTTAAATGGATTGGACTAAAAAAGTCTGTGTTTAAATGGGTTATGTAACACCCTTACTTGAGCATCACATTAACTACCCCATTTTGCGGAAAATAAAACTTTTAGAAAGTTGTCGACTACTTTCGTATATTTAAGATTTTTCAAGAGATTATATTTTCTTTTCAAAATATGATATCTTTTCTTGAAAAAAAAAATATTCTTCCTTTTAAAAGAAATGAAACATAGACAACATACACATAAATAAAACAAGAGGTATTGAATACTTTATATACATTGATCTCAAGGCCTTCATGAAGACAGGCTACTTGACATAAATTTTCATGAGTGAAAAGTTACACATACATTAGCAGAGTTAAAGTAAGATGAAAAGAGTCATAGGTCGAAAGAAAACAGTTCTCAGAAACCAAAAACAACTATCAAGACTTCATTACCCCAAAAAAAAAAGAAATATCCTACAGCTAGTCAGACAACTAATGGTACCCATTGGGGAGACCATGGCTGTCATCCCCACCCTCTGGAGGTATGTCTGGTGAAGACACGACCACTCCAGCTCCCACATCTGGAGAATCATCATCGTCATCACTGAACGGATGATACTGTGGTTCCTCCTCCATTAGTTCAACAGGGTCCTCCTCGACGATCTCCTCAGGATCCTCCTCAATCGGTGAGGTTGGTGCTACGGCTGGCTGAGGCGGGTCCCGGAGATGGTTTAACACAAAAAAGTCCTATATCGGTCAGATGCTGTAAATAGGATTCCATTGCTGGTAACAGAATCTGAATAGTCTCAACGCTATCCTTCCTCCTTGTTGGTCCTTCTAACGTCAAACCGTCAACCGTGCAAACAGGGCAAGTGTAAAAGGCAGAGTGGGATCCTGGCTGAAATACCCACATGGTGGGATCTTGGGCATTCTCAAAGGCGAGGACCCTCACACTCAAATGCGCCAGAGGCATGTTCGGATCCATCTATACTCAAACATATATATACCACATAGGGAAAAGAAAATACAAGGGTGAGATACCAATATATGGATCAATTATGACAACTACATGTACTACACACACATAAACAACAGGTACAGATAAGCATTTATATACACATAAGATTTTCAATAAAAGCATAACATCAAAGATCATCATCATTTTGAAAACACATGGCACTTCTATATGTCAATCTATCCTAATCTCCGGAGGTCCCAACTTTGTTTTTTAAAAGTGAGTTGATCAGGCTCGATTGCAAAATAAGGCACAATGTGTTTTTCCACAACACTGCCCAAAACTCCTGGCACAGTGATCAACATGTGTGGATATCCATAGCACGCTGTCCAACACAAGGCACAGTAACCAAAGCATATGGATTTCATTGTCCATCAAGGCACGATGATACAACGTAGCATGAAATCAAGGCATTCATACAAAACAACGTGGGCACATCTGCCAAATGCATGCAAAAACATTTTATTTTTCGCAGCTTTTTTTGTGTTTTATTCTTTCCTTCGTCGAAGCTCAAGGCTCATGACCATCCATAAATTTTCAACGTTTTAAAACTTTCATTGTCAACACAGGACATTTAAGACCGAGTGCCCAATCACAACAGTCCTAAACTGATGCACTAGTCTTGGACTCTGTGGTCGTAGAAAACAACTTTCACCTTTAACTACGTTCACCACGTTTAGTATAACGTATGTAGGAGACACAGTCCATAACAACGTATATAGGACACACAGTCCATAACAACGTGACACGGATCATAGATCAGCATGCTTTTAAAAACTCTACTACCCCGACGTCTCGGTTACTAAGTTCACTTTTCAACGTTATTTTTTCGTTCAGAGAAACACAAATACAAAACAAAATCTCCGTAACTTATCCAAGTTATCGGATATTTTCGTTTGAATAAAACCTTTCTTTTAAAAAAAACTTTTCATTTGAAATTCATTTTTAAAACTTTAAGTTATAGAAAATCCATTCCTTTTCCAAAAATCAATTTTTATTTTGAAATTTTCTTTTTCTAAAGACATTTGAAACTTTTAAAGAAAATCTTTTTGAAACTTCAAAATAAATTTGTTTTTCTTCATGGTTTCTCACCATGAAATACTTTAAAATTTTGATTTCTCTTAGTGTAAAATCATTTAAATTTTCAAGTAAATTTCCTTCATAAAAATTTTATTTTAATTCAAATATTGTGATAAAGTTTTGAAAAGATAAACTTATTTTCTCTTTTGCCAAAATATTTCTTCAAATAAATATTTATTTACAATGTTCTTTATATATTTAATTTGCAGTTTGTGTAGTCAAGCTTATGCAACTTCGGGTCATTTATTTTTTGAGTGCAGCTTTGCTCAGCGATTCTGGTGTTGGTTTCTGAATATGGCAATTGACTCCTCCTCAATCCAAACAGTCTTTTCAGTTTGAAACAGAAATTGGAGCACTCAACTCAGAGACATCATTGCCTCAGCCATTGGAAACATTATTGGGGGAATTTGGTTTTGTAGGAACCAAATTAAATTTTAAGGAAGAAAATTTCTTTTGAAGCTTCTCTGAATATGATCCGAGCAAATGTCTCTTTATCTGGAAATTCTTCTGCTAGTTTCATGTCCGCTGGTATTGAGGAATTCAATATCTTAAAGCACTTCCATGTTATTGGAAAGCTCAACTCAGCTCCATTGATTAAAGAGGTTTTTTAGTTTCCTCCTAAAACTGGATGGTTTAAGGCTAATAGTGATGGAGCAGTCAAAGGTTCTCCAGGGAGAGCTGCTTGTGGTGGTCTTTTTAGGGACAAAAGTTCAGCTATATTGGGTTGTTTCTCCTATAATATTGGAATTTCTGATACCTTTTCTGCTGAAATCTTGGGTGCTATTATCTCAATTGAGCTGGCTCATAAGAAGGGTTGGCGCAAGCTTTGGCTTGAGTGTGACTCAAAGTTGGTTATCGAAGCTTTATCCAATTCCAAATTGGTTCCTTGGCAACTTAGAAATAGATGGTTGAATTGCTTATGTTTAACTAAGGAAATGCACTTTGGTTGTCACACATTCTTAGAGGGCAATACTTGTGCTGACAAATTAGCCAATTATGGCATTTTCCCCCAAGGGTTAGTTTGGTGGGATTTAGCTCCTAGTTTTATAGTGGTTGATTTTTTCCGTGATAAGAATGGTCTTCCTAACTATAGGTTCAGATAACTTCTTTTTCTTCATGGGTTTTTTGTTTTGTCCCCTTTGCTTTGTATTCTTTTCTTCTTTTTTTAAATATTTTCATGGTGTGCTGCAAGTGATTGGTGGATCTTGGGGTGCCAACCTAGTTGGGATGCCTTGTTCTATAGTGATGCCTTTGCATACCATTTTTGATTAAAAAAATTGGGCTCTAACAAACAGTATCACAACAAATATAGCATGCATCAATTAATTCATATATATCAACTACAAGCACATATTCGTAAAAAATTAACTAAGCATGAAACATATTTATTCAACCAAATAAACAATCAACACATCAAAACTCAAATAAACACTACACAACCATCACATCAAAAATTCCAATAAATACATTAAGACACACAAGTACATATAGTTATCATAAATATTATCCCTCAAGCCGTCTCCCCTTACCTTAGCTTGACGGGTAAAGAGACCGCGTTGTACTTAAAACGAATGTTGTTTCTTTCTCACGTTTGCAAGTCTAAACAAAATTAAACATGTAATATAACTTAAAATTTTATAAAATCACCTCATTCTTCTCATGCATATTTCGACCTCTTCAAGAAAATGATGTTAAAAATTTTAAATTTTTACAAGCCTTTGGATCAATGATCCTCAAGCATCATAGAGACAAAATCAAGGTTTAAAACTTAAAAATAAATTTCAATCCCTCTACTCCATGCTGTTGGAACCAAATTGATTTAGATTTAATTAATCTCTAAGTTTTGATGTTAAAAAAAAATTTAAATTTGCTTGGCAAGGTGTTAGTTGAAATCTAACATGTGCTTTCAGTTAAGCAGGAATATTTAAATATGAGTGATAGAAACTTGGGATAAGTTTTCATTGGACACCTTGAGAAAAATACGCGTCCACCCTTGTAGACGGCTACTCAATGTTTTGGTAAAGTTATTTATTTATTTAAGTAGACTGGTTTCTTTAAGTAGACTAGGCACTAAATGCTTATTAGACGGAAATCAAAATAACTTCTTAGATACAGCAAGTCGAAAGACTTGATAGTAAACGTGGCTAGATTGCCACGTCAACAGACGAAAGTAATTGGTAAAATTGAATGAACGGAAAAATAAAGTAATCAGGTAGATGAGCTCTAACTGCCACATCACCAGATGAAGATTATGATAACTCATTGAGGTATAACAAGTACAAATACTTGATAGACGAGAGGATATGCCACGTCAGCAGACGAGCAAAATAAAATAATGAACAGACTTGGTCTCACATATAACTAAGTAGACGGAGTTTTTAAGTAGACGAGCTCCATCTTTGAATGAATAAATGCAATCCGAATCTCTTGAATTTATTTCAAATGATTGATATTTATTTCAATAGAATTTGTGTTCTTCACATTTGTTTTATCTGCTTTAATGTTTTACCTTGTTATAAAAGGAACATATTACCATCAACGAAATGCAAAAAGCAGAATCATACAATGAGAAAATGCAAAACGATCTGTACGATGACAACTTTATGGCTGGAAAAAGCTGGATTATACACAAAGGAGGAACAACAAGTTCTCAAGCTGCAATACTCAGAGTAGTGAGTCTCCATTTTATGCTATCTCGATAACCAAGAGTACTATTCAGCATTGCCATGATCAAGCTATCAGTCACAACGGATATCATGCATTCAATGCTATCTCTAAACGGGACTATTCAAAATAACCGTTGAAGAAATACAAGGGAAGAATAAGGTCACTATAAATAGAAGACCTCAGATACTGAAGAACTATTCTTGCTTGCACATGTTTTTCTAGCTCAATTTTTGCCAATCGATAATCACTCATACTCATATTTCTTTAAAATCAAGAATCTGTATTCTTTAGTTTGAATATTGTGAAAATATTCATTTGATCTTAAACTTTCATATCCTCACACACAGTGAGTTAAGAAGATCATAAGTTAAATCTCTTTGTTAGAGTTAGAGCCTGAAGAGGCTTGGTAAGAAATAAATACTTGTAGCCTGGAGAGGTATTTAATACTGGGTTGTAATCTATTTGGAAAATAGTGGAGAAAAACCTTCAAGTAGAAGGAACTGGACATAGCTCTTGGTTGGAAGAGAGTGAACCAGGATAAAACATATTGTGTGATTCTTCTACCTCTAAACTCTTACTGTTTTATTTGTTTTTACTGATTGAGGGGTTTTGATATTGCTTTTGTTAAAGCTTTCCTTTTAAAAGATCTATTTCTTGGTGCTTGCTTCTGTTTTAACCTTCTTGTGTGCAAAAATAGTTTGAGGTTGTTTTTAGAAAATTATTAACAAACACAATCCAACCCCCCTTCTTGTGTTTTCCTGTGTCATCTTCAGTTGGTATCAGAGCTCAGCCTCGAAAGGGTTGAGCATATAACAAGTGCTAAGGAAGTATGATCCAACAACCATGGATGCAGAAGGACAAACTATCAATAGACCTCCTTTCTTTGATGGAACAGATTATGACTACTGGAAGAAGAGAATGATGGCCTTCTTGGATGCGCAGAATGTAGATATTTGGGAGCTAATTGAATCCAGCTACACAGAACCAAGAGATGAAGCGGGAGCTGCTGTTCCTAGAACCCAATGGACTCACGAGCAAAAAAACCACCATCAGCTGAATATGAAGGCTAAACACTATCTCATGTGTTCTATAACCAGATCTGAACATGACATAGTTCACAGCTGCAATACTGCCAAAGAAATCTGGGATACTCTTGCCCTAGCTCATGAGGGTTCCTCTCAAGTAAAGGAATCAAATATCAGCATGCTGGTTCACCAGTATGAGTTGTTCAAGATGGGTGAACATGAAACAATAGACCAAATGTTTGGAAGATTCCAAACCATCACCAACAATCTCATATCTCTTGGAAAAGTCTATGAAAATAGAGATCATGTTAGAAAAATCCTGAGAAGTCTATCCAAGCAATGGAGACCCGAAGTTACTGCTATTCAGGAAGCCAAAAACCTGAATACTCTCTCTCTGGAAGAGCTTCTTGGATCTCTCAAGGTTCATGAACTTGAACTTAATGAAGAAGAAAATTCCAGAAAAGGAAAATCTATTGCTCTAAAGGCAAAGAAAGCAAGCTCATCAAAGGTTCTCAAAGCTATTGAGTCATCAGATGAGTCTGGATCTTCTGACAATGATGAAGGATTAGACGAGGATGAGTTGTCCTTCATCTCGAGGAAGATTCAATATATGTGGAGAAAGAAAGGTGGTTTCATAAGGAAGCAATTCAGCAAAAAGTTTTCCAAGGAGAAGTCATACTCCAAGGAAAAAGGTCCACCCTTGTGCTTTGAATGCAAGAAACCTGGTCATTTCAAAGCTGACTGCCCTGAGCTAAAGGATAAAAAGAAATTCTTCAAAAAGAAGAAAGGCTTAATGGCTACATGGGAGGATCTTGATCTGTCTTCATCAGATGAAGAAAATGAAGCTGAGGAAGAGGCAAATATCTGTCTTATTGCGAAACACTTTGCATCGAAAGCGAATACAACGATCTTTGAGGTAATGGACTCTAACCCGTCCACTCTTCAAAATGCTTTTGATGAACTGTTGCATGAGTCGTCTATACTATCATGAGAATATAAGAGTCTCAAAAAGAAATTTTCTAAAATGTCTAGAGAATATGATAGGGTCTGTACTGAGAAAAAAACCTTAAAGATGAAAATGACATACTAAAATCAGTGAAGGTTAGTCCAGCTGACAAAATGGAGTGTGAACCTGATGTTTCTTGTGAAGTTTCAAAACTGAAACAAGATGTAACATATCTGACAGATTCTCCATCAAAGCTTGTAGGTGGTTCAGATAAGCTTAGTCTCATTTTAAGGTACTCTAGGTCATCTCATGATAAATCTGGCCTTGGTTATGACAAAGAGAAGCAAGAAGAATCTCACAAAAAGTCAAAATCACATACACAGCATAGAACTTCAAAAGTTCCAGATAAATATGCTAAAGCTAAGTCTAGCTCGTCCAACACCTTTTCCAAAGTGTGTGGAAAAGGTGGCCATATTACATCTAGATGCATACATAATAAACATGCTAAGCATACTCGTCCAGTGACAACTAACAAAAAAGGACTCAAGTCAGTTTGGGTACCTAAAGATAAGATAATACTTGTTGCAGATTTGCTTAACAACAGGAAGAAAACAGATATCTTGGTACTTGGACAGTGGTTACCCACGATACATGATGGGAGAAAGGTCTATGTTCCAAAACCTTAAGCCCAAAGATGGTGACTGGGTCACATTTGGAGGAAATCAGAAAGGGAAAATCATTGGTATAGGTAAAATTGGTAAACATCATTTTCCCTCCATTGATAATGTTCTTTTAGTAAATGGCATGAAACACAATCTGCTGAGCATAAGTCAATTATGTGACAGTGCATATGCGGTTTCTTTTGATAAGACATGTGCACTATCAAGAAAGATGATGAATCACTTTTATTCATTGCTAGAAAGGAAAAACAATCTCTATAAGATTGACTTGGAGGACCTTTCGAATCAAAGTGTCTTTTGTCAAGTGTCCATTGAAGATGAGCGATGGATTTGGCACAAAAGGCTAGGTCATGCAAGCTTGAAATTAATTTCAAAACTAAACAAGCATAACCTCGTGAGAGGACTACCAAACCTTAAGTTTAAATCTGATGCTCTTTGTGATGCATGTCAAAAGGGAAAACAAGTCAAAGGTTCTTTTGAATCTAAGAATGTTATTAGTACCAATAGACCACTAGAGTTGCTACACCTTGATCTTTTTGGTCCAACAAGGACTGCCTCTGTCAGTGGTAAGAAATATGGTCTTGTCATAGTAGACGACTACACTAGATGGACATGGGTTATGTTCCTAACTCACAAGGATGAGTCTTTTAAGGTCTTTTCTGTATTCTGCAAACGTGTACAGAATGAAAAAGGCATGTGTATCACTTCAATCAGAAGTGACCATGGGGGAGAGTTTGAAAATGAGCTATTTCATAAGTTCTGTGAAGAAAATGGTATCCTTCACAACTTCTCAATACCTAGAACACCACAGCAAAATGATGTGGTAGAGAGAAAGAACAGATATCTTCAAGAGATGGCTAGGACTATGCTCAAAGGCAACTCTATCCCTAGACACTTCTGGGCTGAAGCTGTTAATACTGCCTGCTACATTCAGAATAGAATATACATTAGACCTATCCTGAATAAGACTCCTTATGAACTGTGGAAAGGACGAAAACCCAACATATCTTATTTTCACCCTTTTGGTTGTAAATGCTATATACTGAATACTAAAGATCAACTTGGAAAGTTTGATTCTAAAACAGATAATGGAATACTATTAGGATATTCTGAAACATCTAAAGGCTTTAGAGTTTATAATTCTAGGACTCTGATAGTAGAGGAAAGTATTCATGTCAGGTTTGATGACAAACAGCCTGATAAGAAATTATCAGAGCAAGATGAAGCTTTTGCAGATCTTGATCTAAATATTCCAGGAGACTCACCAGAGATAAAAGTTGATGATCAAGTAGATGACCCCACTCAACAACCAGAAACTTCCACTTCTCAACAAGATACAGTTCAAAAATCTTGGTACTTCAAGAATTATCATCTACAAGATCAGATCATTGGAAACGCTAATGACATGCTAAGAACCAGATCAACTTTCAGAGAACAAGATATTTCTGTACTAGTATATGAGTTGGAACCAAAGACAGTAGACGAGGCTCTGCTGGACGATGGTTAGATTTTAGCTATGCAAGAAGAACTCAATCAGTTTGAAAGAAGTGAAGTTTGGACTCTGGTTCCCCTGCCCAAAGACAAATCAGTGATTGGAACAAAGTGGGTTTACAGAAACAAACTTGATGAAAATGGTAAGGTAATAAGAAACAAAGCAAGACTTGTTGCTCAAGGTTTCTCTCAAGAAGAAGGTATAGATTATACTGAAACTTTTACACCTGTTACTAGATTAGAAACTATTAGAATTCTACTTTCATTTGCTGCACATCATAGTATTATGCTTTTTAAGATGGATGTTAAAAGTGCTTTTCTAAATAGCTTTATTAATGAAGAAGTTTATGTTATGCAACCTCCGGGGTTTTGAGTGTGAAACCCATCCTTAACATGTATATAAGCTTAAGAAAGTTTTGTACGGACTTAAGCAAGCTCCTAGAGCTTGGTATGACAGACTAAGTTCATTTCTTATGGAAAATGGATTCAATAGAGGAAAGGTTGACACAACCTTATTTAGAAAGTCTATTAAGTCTAATTTCATAGCTGTACAAATATATGTTGATAATATTATTTTTGGTGGTACTAATGAGTCTCTATGCAAAGAATTCTCTAAATTAATGCAGAAAGAATTTGAAATGAGCATGATGGGAGAACTCAAATTCTTCCTTGGACTTCAAGTAAAACAAACCTTGGATGAGGAGCTCATCCACCAAACTAAATATACAAAAGAGCTTCTGAAGAAGTTTAAGATGGATGATTGTAAGCCAATGAATACTCCTCTGCACCTCACTTCCATACTGAACAAAGATGATATAGAGAAAAAGGTAGACCAAAAGGTATATAGAGGTATGATAGGATCTCTCTTATATCTTACTACGTCTATGCCTGATATTATGTTCGGTGTATGTTTGTGTGCTCGATTTCAATTTGATCCTAGAGAATCTCACTTATCAGCAGTTAAGAGAATCTTTAGATATTTAAAAAGTACTACTAATCTTGGTTTGTGCTTTAAGAAAAATGAAGATTATAGATTAGTTGGTTTCTGTGATGCTGACTATGCTGGAGATAGAATTGAAATTAAAAGCACCAGTGGAGGATGTCACTTCATTGGAGCTAATCTTGTCTCATGGTCAAGGAAAAGACAAAGTACCATTGCCTTATCAACTGCTGAAGTTGAGTATATATCAGCTGCAAGTTGTTGCTCACAACTTCTTTGGATCAAACATCAATTGGAGGACTATAATGTGTTTGTAAGTAGTATTCCACTTATGTGTGATAAAGCAGCTACAATAAATCTATCTAAGAATCCAATTTAGCATTCTAGAGCTAAGCACATAGAGATTAAACATCATTTTATTAGGTATTATGTGCAAAAAGGTGTATTTGATATTCAATTTGTAGATACTGACCATCAATAGGCAGATATGTTTACTAAACCTCTTGCAAAGGATAGATTTATCTTTATTAGGAAGCATCTTAACATGATATGTGTGGATTAATATAGGCGTCCAGCCTTGAGAAAATTTTGTTTTGATAATCTTGCGTCTATTACTTATGCACATTTAATACCTATTAAAAGTTGTGCGTCTATTGCATGTTGTGTTGCACGTCTACTATATGTCGCGTCTACTGGTATTGCTCACTGCGTTCATCGTGTAGTTTCAGACGAGTCCACATCTGCCTGCATCTAAGCATATTTTTAAATGCATTTATTTTGTCTCAATGACAAATTTATCCTTTATTCTATTTTCTGAGTCAGTGCTTCCATCAATCCCATCAAGACCTTTTTATAGTTCCAAGATACCAATGCTATTTTATCCTAATGACATGTCATGTCAAAAGTTTTTTTTTATAAACCTATGGGATTCAAAAAAAAATCTTTTAAAAGTAATCTTTTTCCTCTGAGAAAAACTTTACACTTCCCTTATCTCTCGAGCTATCTCTCTCTCTCTGCTTTCAAACCCTAAGCTTTTTGTTCACAAAAAATGGCGTCTTCTTCAACCTTCAACATGGACAAGCTTAACTTGGCAATTGAGCATCATTTCAACTTTGGTGTGTTGCAAGACTATAACTTGGACATTAACAAGTATGTTAATGCTGCTGGTTGGGGAGGACTCTTCATAGAGAAAGTCTCTGTTTTTCCAAACCTGGTTAGGGATTTTTGGAGGAATGTTCAAGTGACTAATACTGACTTCTTCTCTACCGTGTTGAGAAAGAAGATTGTAGCCTCTGAGAAGACTATTGCTGATGCCATCTTCTGCGCCCAAGAAGGGTAAGACTAAGCCCTCATTCATGTTTTGATGTATGACAAACAAAGTGTATTTTGCATAAGATTTTTGATTTTGACCATATACTTATTATGTGCTAAGTTGTATGCAAGGTCACTCATGAAAAAGGAAAATCAAGGATTAAAGGATGTAAGATCAAGGACACAAAGCAATGGACAAGGGCTAAAGCATCAAGCAATGAAGATCTTATACTTTAGATGCTATTGTAAAAATAGCACATTTGATTTCTTAGGTGAAGCACTTAAATAAAATGAAACAAGCAGACGTCCAATGAAGTAAAACAAGCTGACGTCCAATGAAGTGATTAAAAGCTGACGTCCAATGAACTACTAAAAAGCTGGCGTCCACTAAAGTGACAGAAGCTCGCGTCTACAAAAGTAACAGAAGGTCGCGTCTACAAAAGTAACAGAAGCTCACGTCTACTAAAGTGACAGAAGCTCACGTCTACTAAAGTAACAGAAGCTCGCGTCTACTAAAGTAACAAGAAGCACTCGTCTACTGAAGTAACAAGAAGCGCTCGTCTACTAAAGTAACAAGAAGCGCTCATCTACTAAAGTGGCATATGGAGCTCGTCTACTAAGGTTACGCTCTTTGGACTTACTAAGTCCTTAATGAGAAGCTCCGTCCACTAAAGTACTAAATGGAGCTCGTCTACTAGCCTAACCGAATGTAAAATCTTAATGGCTAGATGGAAACGGTTATTTTCAAGATGGACGCAAATTCTACAAGAACAATCAGAATCTTATTTCAAGAACGAGAATCAAGAAAACAGATTTAGTTAAATCAGATCCAAATCTGTTTTAATTGATCCCAACGACTGTAACTTGTTTTCTATATAAAAAGGGATCAAAGGAACACTTCAATAATTACCTTACACATTCTGAAAGTGAAAATACGAAAGATTCAAAAGCTTCCAAAAGTGCTTCATTTTTTAGAGAAAAGTGTGATATTTGTTAGAACTTCAATTTGTATAATCATACTTTTGGAGTCTTTCTTCTACTCAATTCTTTTTGTGAGTTAGTGTGATTAAGAGAGGGTATCTCTTAGGATTGAACAAGGATAGAAGGGATCCTTGGGTATAGAAAAGCAAGTGTGCTTTTTGGTGTGTTCTTGAGCAAGGAAGTTATCCTTGTGAATGTTGTAATTGGATATTGTAATTTCTGGTTATAGTGGAGAAAACCACAGAGGTGTGGGACTAGATGTAAGCTTACCAGAGGAGGTAGCCGAACCAGGATAAACCGGTTTGCATGTTCTTCTCATCTCTAAACTCCATATACTTGTTATATGCACGTGTGTGTTGTGAATGAGTTTTAAGAATGCTTGTTAACTTGAATCTTTGATCTGCAATATGTGTTAAACTTGTTGTTACTTCTTATAATTCTTCTAACATCATTACTTGTTACATAACCTGATTATTGGGAATTAAAATTGAGTGAAAACCAATTTTCTTTAAGAAAACTCTGTTTTTGCTTTAAATTGTTGAAAAAGTTTTCAATATCTCAATTCACCCCCCTCTTGAGATTGTAGCCATTACCAACAAGTGGCAGCAGGGCTAAAACTCTTGTTTCAAAGCTTAATAGCTTCAGGAGATGGCTACAAATGATATCCTGGGTGATGGGGCTTCACTCACTAGACCCCCTGTCTTTAATGGCTCCCAATATATGTATTGGAAATAGAGAATGCTTATCTTTCTTGAGGCTGCAGGTTTAGATGTATTAGATGCTGTTGAAAATGGTCCCTATGTTCCATTTATTCTTGATGCTAAGGGAAAAAAATATTATAACAGCTGCTTTGAATTATGATGAGTTTTTCAGGGTCTCCAATTGCAAAACGGCAAAACAAATGTGGGATACTCTTCAACTCACTCATGAAGTAACCAACGATGTGAAAAGAGCAAGAATGAATGCACTAGTCCATGAATATGAACTCTTTCATATGAAGAATGGTGACTCGCGAGGCGAGCCCTTTGTTCGCGACGCGAATCCTAAGTCACGGCCGTGATGGCCATCACGGCCAGGCCGTGACAGTCTCTGACTTTTGCCTTTTGCTCTGCTTCATCACGGCCGTGATGGTCATCACGGCTAGGCCGTGATAGGCTCTGTTTGGCTATATTCTTCACTTTTCTAGCTCTTTTTCATCCAAGCTCCACCAAGGCTGATTTATGGGCATTTTTCCACTAAATCCTGCAAAACAACACACAGAAACCACCTCATCCGTTCAAAGGAAAAACTATACAAAATTAACACTAAATTGGCCTAACTATATGCAAATGCATGCAGAAATGTACATGAAAAATGAGGTAAAATCACACTCATCAAATCACCCCAAGCTTAAGACTTTGCTTGTCCTCAAGCAAAAACTAAGGCCAGAAGAGATAAACAGTCAAAGCATGGATAGTGAACCAAGAACCCGAGTAAAATGATCCAAGCAACAGGCAATTCAAACAATTCAGCAAGAGACAATCAATTCAAGTCCAATTAGGGGCTTTAAGTTTCCTAGACTCACATTCTCACTGATTCGGGCACTCTTGCTCACTTGAAGCTCACCCCAAGCTTGTTTACTTGCTTGGCTCTCTTTCTTGCCTCACTCACTCAAGTGTTCAAGTATATATAACAATTCGCTCCATTTTCCTCAAGGAATGATTCCTACCATATGCTTGACTATCAACCAAATCTCCACTATATTTATGAAAACACCTAAGAATCAAGAGGTCTTTATTTGGTTGTAACGTGGCCATGGGATTAATCTTTAGGTGGGGATAACAAGAAAGGGATATTTCAAAAGGCTAAACCAAGTATCAAACATTTCAACACAAGAAACCTTCTAAAATACCTTCTTGGGTTTTCAATACATTTTTCCACCCTTCTTTTCTTTCTTTTTCTTTTTATTATTTTTTGTCATCCCCTTCTCTATTTATTTTTCTTTTCTTTTTTTTTTTTTTTATTTGGAGAAGGGGAAATTTTTCAAATCAAGATTTTTTTTTTTTTCTGATTCTTTTCCCAAACTTTCAACTACCTTTTTCACCCTTTTTGTGATACTTTAGAAGGTCCCTTATCAAGTATATGTATCCAAATTTTTCAGGGTACCAAGAAAAGCATTTTATTCATTTTGGCTCAAAATTGGGCAACTAAGGGTAGCATTTACACATTCAAAGCTCAGAAGGCCAGAAAAATACCTATTGCCTCAATCATTTTCAAAAATGTTTCCAAAAATTTTCTAAGCTTCAAAATGGTTTTAAGTCAAGTTCTAGAGAAAACAAACCAAGAGGAATAACACTCTACACAAAGAATGGGGGCAGATTTAGTGAGTACCCCCTAATGGCTCAAAAGCTCACATTTATCAGTTCAAGAACCAGTGAGAAACACAAGTCTAAAGAAACATATGCTAATCATCAACTATCCGAAATCATCTCAAGCATATTCATTTGCAGCCATATCACAAGAATAAACAGAATTGGGTTCAAAAATCCACTATCACAATTTAATTGGCACTTAGCTCTCACAATCATAAGCTCAATCAAAGCAAGGGCAATCAATTCATATGATTATGCAAGACTAAACCTATATGAATGCAATATTTACAATGCAAGATATGAACATATGCAAAATACCCCTACCCCAAGCTTAAAGATTTACATTGTCCCCAATGTAAACAATCAAGTTGGAGAGGAGAGAAAAATAAAATAAAGCAAAAATTGGAACGGCTTACCGAGGCGGTAGCGGGTGTTGGCTCACATGCTTTTTGGCTCTGTTTCTCCCTGCTCTTTTTCTCCTTCCTTTATTCAAAATCTGAAGACACTTAACAAAATTATTAACAAACCTCTTGAGCTTCTCAAATTATTCAAGAGGTTAAAGCAAAAACAAAATTAACTAAAGAGAAGGGTTAAGAAAAGTTGGGTTGCCTCCCAATAAGCGCTTCTTTAACGTCACTAGCTTGACTTATTAAGAAGCATCCACCTGGATCCTCCTCCCGGATCAAATGGAAATTGGGATGGTGATTGTAGCAGTAAAATAACTTTATTCTCAATTCCACCCAGCCATTGGGTGAAATATCCATTGACCTTTGCAACCATAATAATGCATTTACTTCCTAGCGGGTCAAATGGCATTTTCACCAGGAAGTTTGAAAAACATGGGGAAGGGACTGGTTTACCAATGTCCACACATGCATGCAAGCCGACATATTTGTCCAATGCAGAAAAATCAAACTGCTCAGCAAGCATGGTGGAATCCCCTACCACTTCGTCTTCATCTTGAACTATCCCCCAAACCAGATTTTCCTCAAATTGGGCTTTATGTGACTCTTGTACTAACTGTTGGCAAATCTCCTCAACGTGCGTTTTGAAGTTCTGCTTGACAGCTTCGATACTCTCACAATTTGCTCTTGCCTTGGCCTTAGAGGCGGATAGCTCTTGGGAATACTGTTCTAGAGCAGCTTTCAACGGTATTTGCTCCTTCCATTCCCATTCCTCCTCATGCTTCATTATCACACTATAAGCTTGTGCATGAGGGCAGTGACGTCCCCAGAGCCCGTAGTCTCCCAAGACTACATTAGGCCCAAAGTGGTATTTTGTGACACCGTCCAAGGTGGGAAAGTAATAAGTCTCCATGATTTTCAGTCCACCTTGCACAAACAAAACTCAAAACAAAAAGATCAAATATATACAGAAAAATAAAAAAAAGAATAAAAATGTCTAAATTAGTTGCCTCCTTTGTTACTAATGATATTGGCAAAACCAATCCCCGGCAACGGCGCCAAAAACTTGATGCGTGTATTTTTAAGAAATATAATTAAAGGCAAGTGCACCTCGTCGCAATCAAGTAATACGGTGGTGAGACCGGTTATCGTATCCACAGGGATTGGATGTCAATTACCAATTCGCAAATTCAACAACTATTTAGACTTAACTAAAGTGTGAGGGATTAAAACAGAAAATAAAGAAAGCAAAACAATATTTTTGGTCTTTTGGGAATTATATCGAACACTTGGAAGGCAAACAGAGATATGGCTAAGATCGTTAGGGTTAGACTACACTAATCCTCCCTTAGTTGCAATGAAATGGTTATCAACACAAGTCCTAATTCAATTATTCCAATCAAGCCTTTTCTAAAATACTCAAGCCTAATTCCTTAGGTGCATTGAGCCTAAAACCCCAAATTAAACCCTAATTCCTTAGGTGGATTAACCTGAGATTTTGCATTAAGTCAAGACTTATAAGATTGCAAGCATTCAACACCTATTCCTAGATTCTTGAACTACTTGGCATATGATTCATGAGCATGCCTTAATACCAACCTTCCAGTCATCTATCAAAGCAACAAATCATTCCTATGGGTAGCTAATCCAAGGAAAGCATTAAACACAGAATCACATACTCATACGAAATAGAAACTTGTATTAAAACAACCATATCACAATACAACTAAGTTTAGAAAAGTTACATCTAACCCCAACAATGGGGAATTAACTACTCATGATAAGGAAATACAAAATAGGATGAGAAAAGGGATGGAGAACACTCATAGACAAGCTTCCTCCAATCTTCTCCCCATCCAAGAGCAGAGAAAACGCCCCCCTTTTTGGGTAGAAACCCTCTCCACCGCCAGACCTCGGCCGCCTCCAAGTGCAGATTATTTTAGGTTAGAAGTTAGTCCCCTTTTCTGTCTGCTGTGCTGTTATTTATAGGTCCGTCGCCCGTCACGGCCGTGATGGCCATCACGGCCAGGCCGTGATGGTCTCTGACTTGGGCGAATTTGCACAAAATGGTCACTCGCGAGGCGAGCCCTTTGTTCGCGACGCGAATCCTAAGTCACGGCCGTGATGGCCATCACGGCCAGGCCGTGACAGTCTCTGACTTTTGCCTTTTGCTCTGCTTCATCACGGCCGTGATGGTCATCACGGCTAGGCCGTGATAGGCTCTGTTTGGCTATATTCTTCACTTTTCTAGCTCTTTTTCATCCAAGCTCCACCAAGGCTGATTTCTGGGCATTTTTCCACTAAATCCTGCAAAACAACACACAGAAACTACCTCATCCGTTCAAAGGAAAAACTATACAAAATTAACACTAAATTGGCCTAACTATATGCAAATGCATGCAGAAATGTACATGAAAAATGAGGTAAAATCACACTCATCAATAGTGAGTTCCCAAATCATGTCTATAAACTCACTAAAGCCCTCTATGGACTCAAGCAAGCTCCTAGAGCTTGGTATGAGAGGTTAACCAATTTTCTCCTAGAGAAAGGCTTTAAAAGAGGAAAAGTTGATACAACACTTTTCAACAAAACAAAAGCACACAATATCTTACTTGTTCAAATATATGTTGATGACATTATTTTTGGTGCTACTAATGAGTCTTTATGCAAGGAATTTGGTAAACTAATGCAAAATGAATTTGAAATGTCCATGATGGGAGAGCTTACCTTCTTTCTTGGACTTTAAATTAAACAATGCCAAGATGGAACCTTCATAAGCCAAATAAAGTATTGCAAGGAACTACTAAAGAAGTTTGGAATGGAAAGTGTAATGGAAATGGCAACACCAATGAGTCCATCCTGCTACTTGGACAAAGATGAACATGGTAAATCTATAGATGTATCCAAGTATAGAGGTATTATCGGATCCTTACTTTATCTCACTGCAAGTAGGCCGGATATAATGTTTAGTGTGTGTATGTGTGCAAGGTATCAAGCTAATCCTAAAGAATCACATCTTACTGCAGTTAAAAGAATCATGAAGTATCTTTTAGGAACAAAAGAAATGGGGATGTGGTATCCCAAGGGATCCACTTGCACATTAATAGGATATTCCGACTGACTTTGCTGGATGCAAGTTAGATAGGAAGAGCACAAGTGGAACATGCCATTTATTAGGAAATTCCCTAGTGTCTTGGTTTAGTAAAAAACAAACTAGTGTGGCCTTATCCACAACTAAAGCAGAATATGTTGCAGCTGGGAGTTGTTGTGCTCAAATCCTATGGATGAAACAACAATTAATTGACTATGGTGTTCATCTAGATCATGTACCAATAAAGTGTGATAACACTAGTGCAATTAATCTAAGAAAGAACCCCATTATGCATTCAAGAACCAAGCATATTGAAGTTAGGCATCATTTTAACAGTGATCATATTCAAAGTGGTGATGTTGTGATTGAACATATAGATACAACCAAGCAATTAGCAGATATATTCACCAAAACACTAAATAAGGAGAGTTTCTTCTTTATAAGAAGGGAACTTGGCATAATTGATCCTCAAAATGATTGATATCACATGTTATTTTTGATAATATAGTCAATATGGCAAGCGAGCCAGCACAAGATGCTGAAAATTATGAAGGACATGGGCAAGATGCTTTTATCTAGCCTTAGTTTAGACTAAGTGTCCTTAGGTGTCTGTAATTCCTGTTTTTTTTATTGCAGTGTTTTGGTTGTCTTGATGTCTTGCATCTGCTCTATAACGATTTATTATCAATGAATGCAAGACTGTTTTTCAGTTTGATTTCAATATTCTCCATAGTTTCTTTTTGATAATGACAAAGGGGGAGAAAGATGAACCATACAACCATTAATTCTGTCTTGCATTTGCTGTAAATTTTTTCTCTGATACCATTAATTCTGTCTTGCATTTGCTGTAAATTTTTTCTCTGATACCTAAGTATGAACTGCATTGAAAAGACATACTTGAACGTATAATAAATGCAAGATGATTTTTTTTTTCATGATAATGATATGATAACACTTGATTTTTTGAAAGATATCAATGACACAGGGGGAGGATGAAAATAACTCAATAACCATGCTTACTGAATAGCTGTACTCTGATTTTCTTTTAATAACTAAGGTTAAGTATGGTAAGGCTTGTCATAATCAAAAAGGGGGAGTTTATAAGACTAAGCCCTCGTTCATGTTTTGATGTATGACAAACAAAGTGTATTTTGCATAAGATTTTTGATTTTGACCATATACTTATTATGTGTTAAGTTGTATGCAAGATCACTCATGAAAAAGGAAAATCAAGGATTAAAGGATGGAAGATCAAGGACACAAAGCAATGGACAAGGGCTAAAGCATCAAGCAATGAAGATCTTATACTTTATATGCTATTGTAAAAATAGCACATTTGATTTCTTAGGTGAAGCACTTAAATAAAATGAAACAAGCAGACGTCCAATGAAGTAAAACAAGCTGACGTCCAATGAAGTGATAAAAAGCTGACATCCAATGAACTACTAAAAAGCTGACGTCCAATGAACTACTAAAAAGCTGGCGTCCACTAAAGTGACAGAAGCTCGCGTCTACTTAAGTAACAGAAGCTCGCGTCTACTAAAGTGACAGAAGCTCGCGTCTACTAAAGTAACAAAAGCTCGCGTCTACTAAAGTAACAAGAAGCGTTCATCTACTGAAGTAACAAGAAGCGCTCGTCTACTAAAGTGGCATATGGAGCTCGTCTACTAAGGTTACGCTCTTTGGACTTACTAAGTCCTTAATGAGAAGCTTCGTCCACTAAAGTACTAAATAGAGCTCGTCTACTAGCCTATCCGAATGTAAAATCTTAATGGCTAGATGGAAACGGTTAATTTCAAGATGGACGCAAATTCTATAAGAACAATCAGAATCTTATTTCAAGAACGAGAATCAAGAAAACAGATTTTGGTAAATCAGATCCAAATCTATTTTAATTGATCCCAACAACTATAACTTGTTTTCTATATAAAGAGGGATCAAAGGAACACTTCAATAATTATCGTACACATTCTGAAAGTGAAAATACGAAAGATTCAAAAGCTTCCAAAAGTGCTTCATCTTTTAGAGAAAAGTGTGATATTTCTTAGAACTTCAATTTATATAATCAGACTTTTGGAGTCTTTCTTCTACTCAATTCTTTCTGTGAATTAGTGTGACTAAGAGAGGGTATCTCTTAGGATTGAACAAGGTTAGAAGGGATCCTTGGGTATAGAAAAACAAGTGTGCTTTTTGGTGTGTTCTTGAGCAAGGAGGTTATCCTTGTGAATGTTGTAATTGGATATTGTAATTTCTGGTTATAGTGGAGAAAACCACAGAGGTATGGGACTGGATGTAGGCTTACCGGAGGAGGTAGTCGAACCAGGATAAATTTGTTTGCGTGTTCTTCTCATCTCTAAACTCCATATACTTGTTATATGCACGTGTGTGTTGTGAATGAGTTTTAAGAATGCTTGTTAACTTGAATCTTGTTGGGAATTTACGTATAAAACAAAGTAACGCAGCGAAAAAAAATTCCCAACGAAGGATCCTTGCGAATGGTCATGATTCATGGTTAGAAGATTTACCTCTTGAAGCGACGAGAATTGATTGAAATCGTCTATCACGAACACCGCACGAACGATGTCTCTAAGGTATCCACACGAGCAGATCCCGTGAACGTCCAACGTCACAAACACTAAGCGTCTCTGCCTCATAGTGCTAGCTTCGAAAACCGAGACATGTTGCTCACTGTCACTCTCTATGTGCGGCTAGGGTAAAAACCGTGTAGGCACAATAGCTTAAGTGGCCTACTTATAGTAGCACCTCCTTAAGTGAGTTAGTGAGCAGCGTTTGACCTAAGCCCATGTACTATGCGCTAGGCCCAATAGAAGAGTCCAACTCTCCTTTTAATGCTTCTTTTGATCCGCTCTTATGTGTGTGACCCTATAGGTTCCCAAAACGTTAGTAGTAATATTAAATCCCATTTAATATTACAAACAGTGAGCGGTATATAGCAATACATCACTGCCACCTAAGTAGTGAAAAAGTCAGTGATTTGACGAAACCTTTCTGTGACAAATATTCATGTCATTATTATCCCTTTGTCCATATATCTATATTGAACACAAGACATAGAATGTGTCACCCTTGTATGGTTCAATATCATGTTCCCTGATACCCGAGTAGACTTAACAACAAATGAGGTCAATATCTCATATTGACTCATTTCAGCACGGCCATGCATTTTACAGTCTCACTCTATCAGGGGGTCCACAGATATTACTCCTGTTATGTAGGAGGGACAAATTCCATCTAGGTCACTCACATCCCTCTGCATGGCTAGTGGTATGCCCAATGACCGTCTTTATAATCATCCTATTACAGATGATGTTTGGCGATATTAAAGCACACGACTCCTCATGTAGGGATCGTAGCGATTTCAGGTCGAAGGATTGCATACACCATTGTCACTATGAGAACTACTTATGACACTCACATAACGCTCCATGTAGTGTTCTCATGGTGGGTCAATCCAGTACATCATTACTCTAATGTATACCTATGTGGCGACTCGATATCTCATATCCATGACCCGTGAGATGTGGTCATCAGTCTGCACACATAATAGTCTCAATGTATTATTATTGT
The DNA here is from genome assembly GCA_030762895.1 of Sophora flavescens. NCBI lineage: Eukaryota > Viridiplantae > Streptophyta > Magnoliopsida > Fabales > Fabaceae > Sophora > Sophora flavescens. Next base: position 51,738,966 of record CM061065.1, on the reverse strand, counting down.
CCTTATTAATAAAATACTTGACTACGGATATTTAAGAATAGGATTTCATTGTTCAATAGTGTCTCACGATCAAGTCATGTACTTGATATTCTATTAAACTGAAATTTCTATTCTAAGGACTTTATTATGTTTAAACAAGTAACACAATAAACTGGAATGCCTCATATCATATATATATATAATGGCAAGATACAAATGTAAGTCTAAGAAATACACTGGCCTCTAGGGCTTACACCAACAATCTCCCACTAGCACTAGAGCCAATCAGGCATAAATCTAATGCCCATCGATCTAGTGTGGCCTTCGTGCTTTTGTTGAGCAAGAGGTTTCGTAAGTGGGTCAGCAACATTATCAAGTGTTGGTACTCTGCATATGTTCACATCTCCTCTATCGATAATCTCTCGAATGAGATGGAAGCGCCTAAGTATATGTTTGGATCGCTGATGAGATCTAGGTTCCTTAGCTTGTGCAATGGCCCCATTGTTATCACAATAGAAATCAATGGGGTCCACAATACTAGGAACTGTACCAAGCTCAGCAATGAACTTCCTGATCCAAACAGCCTCCTTTGCTGCATTGGAGGCGGCAATATACTCAGCCTCTGTAGTAGAATCGGCGACTGTCTCTTGCTTTGAACTCTTCCAGCTCACCGCCCCGCCATTCAGGCAGAACACATAACCAGATTGCGATCTGGAATCATCCTTATCGGTTTGGAAGCTAGCATCGGTGTAACCTTTTACAGCAAGCTCTTCCTCGTCTCCATATACCAAGAACGGATCCTTAGTTCTTCTCAAGTACTTAAGGATGTTCTTGACAGCAGACCAGTGACTTTCACCGGGATCAGACTGGTACCTGCTCGTTATACTTAAAGCATATGATACATCTAGACGAGTACATAACATGGCATACATGATAGATCCAATTGCGGATGCATATGGAATCTTACTCATGCGATCCCTTTCTTCTTGAGTGGAAGGGGATTGTGCCTTTGATAGGCATATACCATGTGACATAGGCAAGAGTCCTTTCTTGGATTCATGCATGTTAAAGCGTCTCAACACTTTGTCTATGTATGTACTCTGACTTAGGCCAAGCAATTTCAGCGATCTATCCCTATGGATCCTGATTCCCAATACATAGGTAGCTTCACCCAAATCTTTCATAGAGAAGCAATTCCCTAACCATGTCTTTACATTTTGTAGTGTAGGGATGTCATTTCCAATGAGTAATATGTCATCTACATATAACACCAGAAAAACAACAATGCTCCCACTAACCTTCTTGTAGACACAAGGTTCATCTTTATTTTTTATGAATCCGTACTGTCTTACAGCATCATCAAAACGAAGGTTCCAACTTCTGGAAGCTTGCTTCAATCCATAGATTGATCGCTGCAATTTACACACCTTTCCGGAATCCTCTGAAATGCCAAAGCCTTCAGGTTATGTCATGTACACATCCTCAAGAAGCTTTCCATCAAGGAAAGCAGTTTTGACATCCATCTGCCATATCTCATAATCATGGTATGCAGCGATAGCAAGTAAGATCCGGACGGATTTAAGCATCGCAACAGGCGAAAAGGTCTCATCATAGTCGACACCATGAATTTGCTTGAAACCCTTAGCGACCAATCGCGCCTTAAAGGTGTGTACCTTACCATCCATGTCAGTTTTCTTTTTGAAAACCCACTTGCACCCTCTGGGTTTCACCCCTTCAGGTGGCTCTACCAAGGTCCATAACTGGTTGGTGTACATGGAATCCATCTCATATTTCATGGCCTCAAGCCACTTCTCAGATTCTGGGCCAGTGATGGCCTCCTGGTAAGTCACAGGCTCATCTTGATCCATGAGCAATACATCACCTTGTGGAGTCATGAGAAATCCATATCTCTCAGGCAGGCGACGTATCCTGTTAGACCTACGCTGGTCTTGTGCTACTGGAGCAGGTTGTTCCTCCACAGCATTTTGTGAAGGTTGCTCATGTTCCACCATTGGTAGGTCACTACTCTGTGATTCTTGAATTTCTTCAAGTTCTATCTTCCTCCCACTGGTTCATATAGAGATAAACTCCTTTTCTAGGAATACACCAGTCCGTGCGACAAACACCTTGCCTTCGGAAGGATTATAGAAATAGTACCCCTTGGTTTCTTTGGGATACCCCACAAAGAAGCATTTATCAGATTTGGGATCAAGCTTATTAGAAACTTGACGTTTTACGAATGCTTCACAACCCCAAATCTTCATAAAAGACATGCTGGGTCGTCTACCAGTCCATATCTCATATGGTGTCTTTTCTACCGCTTTGGATGGAACACGGTTAAGTGTAAAAACTGTTGTTAATAGAGAATGTCCCCAGAAAGAGTTTGGAAGGTTTGCATGACTCATCATAGACCGAACCATGTCCAACAAGGTTCGATTTCTCCTCTCAGAAACACCATTCCATTGTGGTGTTCCAGGTGGAGTGAGTTGAGATAAAATTCCACACTCTCTCAGATGATCATCAAACTCTAGGCTCAAATATTCACCACCTCGATCTGATCGAAGAGTTTTAATATTTTTACCAAGTTGGTTTTGTACCTCATTTTTGAATTCCTTGAACCTTTCAAAGGATTCCGATTTATGTTTCATAAGATACACAAATCCATATCTACTGAAATCATCAGTGAATGTGATGAAGTACTGAAAACCACCTCTAGCTAATGTGTTTAGGGGTCCGCATACATCGCTATTTATAAGACCCAAAAGATCGTTAGCTCTTTCACCTTTTCCGGTGAATGGAGCTTTAGTCAACTTTCCCAATAAACAAGACTCACATATCTCATATGATTCATAATCAAATGAGTCCAAGAGTCCATCTTTATGGAGCTTCGAAATGCGCTTCTCATTTATATGGCCTAAACGACAATGCCAAAGATAAGACGGGTTCAACTCATTTGGTTTGAACCTCTTAGTGTTTATGTTATAGATGGGCATTTCAAGATCAAGGACATAAAGCCCATTACTCATGTGTGCACTAGCATAGAAAATATCATCCAAATAAATAGAACAACTTTTGTTCTTTATTATAAAAGAAAAACCAATCTTGTTCAAACAAGAAACGGAAATGATATTCCTGCTAATTGCAGGCACAAAATAACAGTTCTCTAACTGAATAGTAAGGCCAGTGGGCAAAGTCAATACATAAGTCCCTACAGCTAAAGTAGCAACCTTTGCTCCATTTCCAACTCGTAGGTCGACTTCGCCCTTTGCCAATGGTCTACTCCTATTTAGATGTTGCACATTTGTACAAATGTGAGAACCACATCCAGTATCTAATACCCATGATGCAGAAGTAGATAAATTGACTTCTATAACAAACACACCTGAAGTGGAAGTCTCACTTCCCTTCTTCTTCTTGATTTCTTCCAGGTATTTTGGGCAGTTCCTCTTCCAATGTCTGGTCCGACCACAATGGAAGCAATTGCCTTCCTTAGCCACACCACCCACAGGCTTCAAGCCAGAAGCACTGGGCTTGATCTTGTTGATGGCCTAACCCTTGCCCTTCCCCTTTTGTTTGTGCGTGGGCTTCTTGGGTTGCTTCTTGCTATTTCCAGCCTGGACCATCAAAATGGCCTTCCCCTTTCCTTTGTTAATATTTTGTTCAGCAGTTCTCAACATGCTCAACATTTCTTGGAAAGGTTTGTCAAGATCATTCATATTATAGTTCATGACAAACTGATTATAGCTCTCAGGCAACGATTGCAGAACTAAGTCGGTGGCCAACTCTTGGCCTAAAGGAAATCCCAGTCTCTTGAGATTATCAATGTACCCGATCATCTGGAGTACATGAGGACTCACAGGGCTTCCTTCTGCCAATTTACACTGGAAAAGGGCTCTGGAAACTTCGAACCGCTCATGCCTTGCTTGCTCTTGGTAGAGCAGCTTGAGGTGCACGATGATATCGTATGCCTCCATGGTCTCATGTTGCTTTTGCAGCTCAGAGGTCATGGTAGCAAGAATAAGACAGCCGACGTCTAAGGCGTCATCCTGATGCTTCTTATAAGCATCCCTGTCAGCCCTAGGAGCACTTGAAACCGGTGGCTCCTCAGGAATAGGCTCCTCAAGAACATACAGCTTTTTCTCATGTTTGAGGACAATCCTCAAGTTTCTGTACCAGTCTAGAAAATTTGTTCCGGATAGTTTGTCCTTCTCAAGGACGGATCGCAATGACAGGTTACTTGATGTGTTTGATGCCATGGTAATCTACAGAGATAAATATACAAAATATAAGTATCATGCCATGAAGTTATTTAATAAGGTCTTTAATTAAATACGCCTCCCACTATTTTACTCAAAACAATGACCCTCGTCATTGATTCGGAAAATCCTGTTGGAAGATTTTCTAGTGGGCCAAGATCCATATTTCACCTAGCTTTAAGTCAGCTTTGACTGATCACTCAAAATTCGGTTATATAGGTAGGAAACACTTTCCGATTGCATCTCATGCAAATCTTGGATAGTTGGGTGAATAACTCTTATTCTAATCCATCACATGGACTAAAGCCCAACTTTTAAGCCTCTAAGCCTTTCAATCCTATTGAAGTTGGCTTAGTTAAGTCAGACCCAATGGATAGCAGTTGAACATTACATTTGTCCCATCGCGTCTTACTAGTATAGATAAAGGTACCCCGCTTTGGCGGACCCACACTTAATCGATCATAGTCTTGACGAGTGCCATGTATTGGAAGGCCTTTAAATGTGACTTAATATTTCCTTTTTGAGGGATTTGATTAAAATTTGATCTCATAATTTGTTAAACTCTTTAACTTACTATTTACATACATGCATCTCATACATATATTAGTTAAACCCCTTTTAACATACTATATACATACATGCATCTCATACATATATAAGGCAAATAAATGTGATATGGTTATGGCCCCTAACGCATTGATTCTCCCAAGTCAATGAGAGAATCTAAACTGAAACCTAGGAGCGTCCAGGCTTCTCCAAGCATGATCTCCCATAGGATAACGTCTTCTTGTCTCCATCATTACATTACATAATCAGAAACCTCATTTTACATATGAGGGGAGTGAGATGAGAAAAGAATATACATATGGAATATAAGAGAAAGGCACGGCACGCAGGCCGTATTTCAAAATATAAACCAAAAGATTAAAGGACTAAGGCCATAACCATTCACCAAACATTACCAAATAAATAGTAACAACCAATAATAATACACAATTATTATTAGTTACTATAAATCACATTTATTGAAATTGATGTTACTATAAATCACATTTATTGTAATTTATGTTACTATAAATCATATTTATTGTAATTGATGTTACTATAAATCACATTTATTGTAATTGATGTTACTATTAAATGGTGACATAAAAGATTTAAAAAAAAAATTGAATTTCGAAATAACACACTACGCAGAGGTAGCACGGGGTTCCCGCTTCCTTGGCGGCTAGGGCTTCAACCTCTCAACCCTAAAACCGCAAGGCCCGTGAACACTTCACGCTGCAAGGAACGGCGGCTAGGGTTTCAACCCTTGGAACCTCAGCCGCAAGAACATGAACTTTTCATGTCTGACACCCTTTAACGCCGCCAATAGAGAACTGAAACCGATCATGTTTAACATCAACACTTGACGCCATCACAGAACATAATAAGGATTCCAGAACCAATGTACATATCACATATATATACATAAATATGCTATAGACGCATATATCATATACATACGAAAATTACAGAAACAAGGTTTCTCAAAAACGGATGCAAACGAATTTCAGAAAACAATTTTCAGAAAAATGATTCACATTATTAACATGTTATCATACATAACAGGCAAACCACGTAACAGAATCATGGTTTCGCATGCGGCTCTGATACCACTGTTAGGAATTTGCGTATAAAACAAAATAACGCAGCGGAAAAAAATTCCCATCGAAGGATCCTTGCGAATGGTCATGATTCATGGTTAGAAGATTTACCTCTTGAAGCGATGAGAATTATTGAAACCGTATATCACGAACCGCACGAACGATGTCTCTAAGGTATCCACACAAGCAGATCCCGTGAACATCCAACGTCACGAACACGAAGCGTCTCAGCCTCACAGTGCTAGCTTCGAAAACCGAGACCTGCTGCTCACTGTCACTCTCTATGTGCGTCTAGGGTAAAAACCGTGTAGGCACAATAGCTTAAGTGGTCTACTTATAGTAGCACCTCCTTAAGTGAGTTAGTGAGTAGCGTTTGACCTAAGCCCATGTACTATGTGCTAGGCCCAATAGAAGAGTCCAACTCTCCTTTTAATGCTTCTTTTGATCCGCTCTTATGTGTGTGACCCTATAGGTTCCCAAAACGTTAGTAGTAATATTAAATCCCATTTAATATTACAAACAGTGAGCGGTATCTAGCAATACATCACTGCCACCTAAGTAGTGAGAAAGTCGGTGATTTGACGAAACCTTTCTGTGACAAATATTCATGTGCATTATTATCCCTTTGTCCATATATCTATATTGAACACAAGACATAGAATGTGTCACCCTTGTATGGTTCAATATCATGTTCCCTGATACCCGAGTAGACTTAACAACAAATGAGGTCAATATCTCATATTGACTCATTTCAAAGACTGACCATGCATTTTACAGTCTCACTCTATAAGGGGGCCCACAGATATTACTCCTGTTATGTAGGAGGGACAAATTCCATCTAGGTCACTCACATCCCTCTGCATGGCTCGTGGTATGCCCAATGACCGTCTTTATAATCATCCTATTACATATGATGTTTGGCGATATTAAAGCACACGACTCCTCATGTAGGGATCGTAGCGATTTCAGGTCGAAGGATTGCATACACCATTGGCACTATGAGAACTACTCATGACACTCACATAACGCTCCATGTAGTGTTCTCATGGTGGGTCAATCCAGTACATCATTACTCTAATGTGTACCTATGTGGCGACTCGATATCTCATATCCATGACCCGTGAGATATGGTCATCAGTCTGCACACATAACAGTCTCAATGTATTATTATTGTCCCTATTAATAAAATACTTGACTACGGATATTTAAGAATAGGATTTCATTGTTCAATAGTGTCTCACGATCAAGTCATGTACTTGATATTCTATTAAACTGAAATTTCTATTCTAAGGACTTTATTATGTTTAAACAAGTAACACAATAAACTGGAATGCCTCTTATCATATATATATATAATGGCAAGATACAAATGTAAGTTTAAGAAATACACTGGCCTCTAGGGCTTACACCAACAAATATTTGATCTGCAATCTGTGTTAAACTTGTTGTTACTTCTTATAATTCTTCTTAACATCATTACTTGTTACATAACCTGATTCTTGGGAATTAAAATTGAATGAAAACCAATTTTCTTTAAGAAAACTTTGTTTTTGCTTTAAATTATTGAAAAAGTTTTCAATATCTCAATTCACCCCCCTCTTGAGATTGTAGCCATTACCAACAGGAAGGGTTGTCCTTTACCGAAACATGGGAAGCTGATTTAGGCGGCTTAGAGACCATTGAAGTCTGCTTAATGAGAGAAGACACAGTCAGAACTCACTCTTGGAAAGCTGTTGAAATGAAGGACATTGTTCGAATCCTTCATCAGCTTCTTAATAAAGTGGTTCTTCATAAGGTTGGATCCAAGGACAACCTCTCCTCCCTACACAAATTCTGCCTTTACCATCTTCTCACTAAAACGAAGATCAATCTTCCAAGAATTCTATATGGAAGATTTAGAGATGTTGTGATGAACAAGAAAAGACTCTCAGAATTTCCCTATTGTCATCTTCTTTCTAAGATATTCAAGGCTCAAGGAATCCATGAATTTCTTACTGCAAGGACTCCTGAGGAACAAGCCGGAATTCTCATTGAAAAACCAATGTCAGCTGCATAATTTGATAAAATGAACATTGCAAACATGAATCTTAGCACATATGCTGCTGCTGCTATTGCTAAAACAGAGGAACTTATGAAAAAGAAAAAGGAAATGGTGGAACAAAACTGTGTTGAGGCTGTGGAGCCAAAGAAAGATGTCAGAAAGAAGACCACTGCGGCAAGGAAACCTGCCCCCAAGAGACCAGCTGGTGGCATTATTATTTGGGAACCTACTGATGCTCCTGCTAAGAAGAAAATAAGGGTCATCTTCTCACACAATGAGGATGAGGAAGCTGATGAGGACATAATTCCTATCAGTACCATCCTGAAGAAACAGAAAACTTCTGTTGTTGTCACTGCTGCTGAGGCCGGTGTACTTGTCTCAACTCAAGCAAGAAGGCAGCCTGCAAGAAAGGCTAGAACAACTAAGACTTCTAAGGTAACCATATCTGCTAGTGATCCTCTTCAAATAGCAGTAGATGCCTTAGTATCTAGTTTAGAAAATAGAGGTGATTCTCTCCCTGATACTGTTGGATTTGATGATATTGCTGTCTCTGCTCCAAATGAAGTGTTCAACCAAAACATGACTGATGATGTATACATTCTCACACCTCTTTCACCCCAACCAACACAAACTGACCAAACCACAAACTTGCCTACACTTTCACCTGCTCACTCATAAATAGCCTCCTCATCCAGACCATAATTTCAACCAATTATCCCTGCCAATGATCCCTGGTTCAATTAACCAGATGATGCCATTTCCCCTGGTGCTCCATTTCCAAAACCTTTAAGAACCTTATTCCCCTTCACCCCAATTTATGTTATTTATGATGCCAAATCTGAGGATTGGGCCAAAGTAAAAAGAAAATGGAGAGTTCCTTTTCTCACTCACCAGCCTGCACCTGAATACATTCCTGATAGGTGGTACCCCCTACCTGAGTATGAGGAAGAAGTAGACCCACCTGTTGAACCCTTCCATTTACCCCATCCTAACTGCAAACTAATCACAAAAGTGCCTTCACAAATGCACAACAACATAGGACCATTAGTCACTCACCTGCCCCTAAACAAATTCTCACCCCCCCCCCCCCCCCCAAAGAAAAATCTATCCTAACCTTGTCAAAACTCCACCTCTCATACCTTTCACTGATGGAGTTGAGAGACATGTAATACCTAAATGGGAGACAGACCCTCTAAGGAAAAATCTTCCTACCATCCCTGAAAGAAGAGCAAGATCTTCAAAACATGTTCCTATAATCTTGGACAGTAACACAAGATGGGTATCCTTCGAGCATCCCAGTGTCTGTGGGAGGGCCTCTGATTTCTTTGTGGATAAGCTCATCTATGAAATGCTAAAGTGGGAATTCAGTCATTTCAGAGTTGATAGAGCCGCACATTTTGTCCCTCCATCATGGCTGAGACATAATACTGCAATAAGAATTGGAATCATGCCTTACAGAATCTGTCCAAGACTGTCGATGGTTGATCTGAACAAGGACAAGGACAAGAAGAATAGAAGATTGAAAGGATTTATGCCAGAAGATGAATCAGTCATGTTTGATCTGAATCAAGAAACTTTTGACTACTCCATGCTGGACTACTATTTGCATTCTGAATCTATTGAGTTGATCAATGAACAACGTGCTGCAGACTTCTGGAAATCCCACATATCCACTGCACAAGAGAAGCGTCTTCCTCTAGACTAACCCAAGAAGAGAAAAAGGAAATTCCTAAAGTCAGAGGCAAGTGTGGTCTTTCAAACTTTCGGTACATGATCTACAAAGATCTTTTGGGACTTCCCATAACAAGTCGAAATATGGAATTCTCCTACCCCATCATATGGGCAAAGGAAGTATCAGTGACCCATTTACCCCTTCTAGTGATTAATCCTACTCCGTCTTCACCTCCTTCTGAGTTCCTAGAAGATGAAATTGTCCCTGGCATGAATGCCACTATTTTTGGCTCAGGTGGTCATGAAGAAAAAACTGCTAAGTCCATTTCCAAACAAATCTCATCTGGAAAGCATTCCTCTTAACCACAAGCTCTAGCTGTAGTTCTCCCTTCAGATTATCCTGAACACTCCAGAGCATTAAGCACCTTTCAAGAATCTGCTGAAAGTTCAAGACAACATGCTCTGCCACAGAACCTTGAAGAGATACTTGGTAAGATAATTGATGAAAAGGTTGAGAAGATGACTGAGAAAATTAAGGAGGATGTCCAACAACAAGTTCAAACATCAATTGCTCCAACCTTAGAAGTTGTCAACAAAATGCTGGAATTCCTGATGGATTTCAAGAAAAGCCAGACTCAGAACCCTCCACCTCCACCACCTCCTCCTGCCTAACATTAACCTTTTATCTTTCTTCTGTTTAATATTACAGACAATGATGGTTTACTCCTTTAACCTTTTTGTTTGATGACAAAAAAGGGGGAGAAAGGATAAGAGAATTAAATTTATAAAGACAGTTTATTTTTAAGTATACATTTGTCTGCATATGCATGTCTCTTTCTGTATGCATGTCTCTTTCTATTTATACTTTGACATGATTTTCTATGCTAATATAAATATTACTCTGATTTATCTATTTTTATTGCTCTGATATTGTTTGCTATGATTTTTTGTATTGATCTAATATATCCTAAGTCCATGTACTCTAACACTGTTTGATATGATATATCTTATTTGCTCTGAAACTTGTTTAAGTTTGATAAAGACTTTAAAGCTCTGATACTATACTTAAATGATAAGTAGTTGTAGTGATTTGATAAGTTATATATACATGTGCTGCTGAATTTCTATCTTATGCTTTTCCTGTTAAAGTTTGTATGCTTTGTCTTAGGGGGAACTTTGTAAGCTCTCTTAGAATCTGCCACTCAAATTTAATTAGTTTTTGTCATCATCAAAAAGGGGGAGATTGTTGGAACCAAAGTGATTTGGATTTAATTAATCTCTAAGTTTTAATGTTAACAAAATAATTAAATTTGCTTGGCAAAGTGTTAGTTGAAATCTAACATGTGCTTTCAATTATACAGGAATATTTAAATATGAGTAATAGAATCTTGGGATAAGTTTTCATTGGACTCCTTGAGAAAAATACGCGTCCACCCTTGTAGACGGGCTACTCAATGTTTTGGTAAGGTTATTTATTTATTTAAGTAGACTGGTTTCTTTAAGTAGACTAGGCGCTAAATGCTTACTAGACGGAAATCAAAATAACTTCTTAGATACAGAAAGTCCAAAGAATTGATAGTAAACGTGTCTAGATTGCCACGTTAGCAGACAAAAGTAATTGGTAAAATTGAATGAACTGAAAAATAAAGTAATCAGGTAGACGGGCTCTAACTGCCATGTCACTAGACGGAGATTATGATAACTCATTGAGGTATAGCAAGTCCAAATACTTGATAAACGAGAGGATATGCCACGTCAACAGACGAGTAAAATAAATGAACAGACTTAGTCTCACATATAACTAAGTAGATGGAGTTTTTAAGTAGACGAGCTCCATCTTTGAATGAATATATGCAATCCGAATCTCTTGAATTTATTTCAAATGATTGATATTTATTTCAAGATAATTTTTGTTTTTCACATTTTTTTATATGCTTTAATGTTCTTGTTGTAAAAGAAACATAGTACCATCAAAGAAATGCAAAAAGCAGAATCGTACGATGAGAAACTGTAAAACGATCTGTACGATGACAACTTTATGGATGGAAAATGATGGATTATACACAAAGGAGGAACAACAAGTTCTCAAGCTGCAATACTGAGTAGCGAGTCTCCATTTTATGTTATCTCGATAACCAAGAGTACTATTCAGCATTGCCACAATCAAGCTATCAGTCACAACGAATATCATGCATTCAATGCTATATCTAAACGGGACTATTCAAAATAACCGTTGAAGAAATACAAGTGAAGAAGAAGGTCACTATAAATAGAAGACCTCAGATACTGAAGAACTACTCTTGCCTGCACAAGTTTTGCCAGCTCAACTTTTGTCAATCGATAATCACTCATACTCATATTTCTTTAAAAGCAAGAGTCTGTATTATTTAGTTTGAATATTGTGAAAATATTCATTTGATCTTAAACATTCATATCCTCACAGACAGTGAGTTAAGAAGATCATAAGTTAAATCTCTTTGTTAAATTTAGAGCCTGAAGAGGCTTGGTAAGAAAGAAATACTTGTAGCGTGGAAAGGTATTTAATATTGGGTTGTAATCTATTTGGAAAATAGTGGAGAAAAACCTTCAAGTAGAAGGGACTGGACATAGCTCTTCGTTGGAAGAGAGTGAACCAGGATAAAACATCTTGTGTGATTCTTCTACCTCTAAACTCTTATTGCTTTATTTGTTTTTACAGACTGAGGGATTTTGATATTGCTTTTGTTAAAGCTTTCCTTTTAAAATATCTATTTCTTGGTGCTTGCTTCTGTTTTAACCTTCTTGTGTGCAAAAATAGTTTGAGGTTGTTTTTAGAAAATTATTAACAAACACAATTCAACCCCCCTTCTTGTGTTTGCCTGTGTCATCTTCACATGCAAGAGTAGAATTCGGCCTACACACAAAAATAGACTAGGAATTTTATTTTTCAATTCTTTAACTACATGCATGTACTTAAAATGATGATCAAAACATGCATTTTTCTTAAAAATTGAAACTAGGCTTCCTCAACCCTCATAGCTAGGGTTTCGGCCATATCAACATAAATAAGAAAGAAAACTTATTTTTGATGTAGCTTATAAGCTTAAAAACATATATAATAGAGAGTCTTTAACCCAAATATAAGAAAAATTGAGCAAAATACCGACTTTCCTACATAGAGCATTTCAGCCACCCTATAGAAAATGGGTTTTGGAAAATCTTTTGTTACATGCAAGTCAACAAGATGAGAGTAGAGATGAGTATGAGTTCATAAAAATTGGTTTCTTGCTAAAAATATTTTTCTGAGGATTTTTCTTAAAAATTTTGAGTAGAACTTAGACATGCAACCATAAAAAGTAACATGCATGTAAATGGAAAGAAGATTTTTGAGAAGATAGAAAGCAAGATATAAGGATTATATCCTTAATGATGAAGAGAGGTTGAAGATGAATAGGGCTTCAAGCTTCCAAGAGCAACAATGGAGGAGATGTATGAGTGAGTAAGTGAGTGTGAGTGAGTGAGCTTGAGAGAAAGATGAAAAAGTGAAGAATGGAGTTGGAATGGGGTATATATAGAGAGGAAGGATAGGATTTTTCAAAAAAAAATCTTGAATTAAAAATGTTTAATTTAATGTAAATAATGGTTTCTTGCAAGACATGAAAAAATGATTTTATGTAATTAATGAAATCACTATTCAATGACAAATCTATCAAGTTTTCACATCAAGCCTTATCAAATCTACACCTACTCCTCTTTGGTCTAATCAACTTCCTCCCGGTTCCATCGATTTCCCGACCGTGAAAACCGATCGTATTTCCTTCGTGAAATTTTCACCCGAAAAAATTAATATTGTAATGTTTATGAATGAAAAATTTTAAAATAATGGGAATTGTTGTAATCTTGTTAGGAAATCTACAGTTTCATTTTACGAGTCGAAATTCATTTTCCTGTTCAGTAAAGTCTTACTGACAGTGAGAACGCAGACTGGGTCCGTCTGAAATTTTCAACTGAAATTTTAACATTAGCTTCCTAGAATAATTAGATTATGAAAATAAGTTTTGGTTTATTAAAAGAATTTCCTCTGATTAAATAATAAACACACTTACACATACATAAACACTAATTATTGAGAAACAGAAAAAATCGGGTGTTACAGTACTACCCCACTAAAAGAAATTACGTACCTGAAAACAGATCAGGGTATTGTAATATCATCTTGTCTTCAGCCTCCCACGTTGCTTCTCCAGTCCCCTCATCCCAAATAACTTTGACTAAGGGAATTTGTTTACCCCTGAGTTGCTTAATCCTCCTATCCTCGATCCATACAGGTGAAGTCTCATAAGACCGGTTTTCTTTTAACTGTACAATATCGGGTTCAATCACATGCGATGGATCAGGGACATACTTTCTCAGTTGTGAGACATGAAAGACATCATGGATATTTGAAATAAAATGTGGCAAGGAAATTTGATAAACAACTGGATCGATACGGCGAAGAATTTGGTATGGTCCAGTGAATTTAGGAGTGAGTTTTCTGGACTTTATAACCCTACCTACCCCAGTCGTGGGTGTGACTCGTAGAAACACATGTTCACCTTCTTGAAATTTGAGAGGTCGTCTTCTCCGATCGAAGTAACTCTGCTGTCTACTTTGTGAAGTCTCCATTCTTTCACGGATTTGTTTCACCTTTTCCGTTGTTTGTTGTACAATCTTGGGTCCTAAAATTGTGCTTTGGCATTTGGCATTTCCTCCCATCCTGGTACCAACACAATGGCATTTGGCATTTCCTCCCATACAGAGCCTCGTAGGGTGCCATCCTTATACTTGAATGAAAGCTATTGTACTTAATTCTTTACCTAAATCCGTTGAACACTTCAAGGATGCTATTTTGTATGGCAATGATCAAACCATTTCCTTGGATGATGTTCAAACTTCAATCTGGACAAATGAGCTCCAAAGGCAACAAGAGTTGAAAGCGGAGAATAATGATGAAAGCTTGAACGTCTCAAGGGGGCAGAACGAGAAGAAAGGGTCCAAGAGCAAGAGGTCTAGATCAAAATCATTCAATGTCAAAGCTCAAGTGTTTCAATTGCAATAAAACGGATCACTTCAAGAAAGATTGTCCTAAAAAGAGGGGCAAGGAACCGAGGAACTCCGCTGAGGTTGCAGTTGCTTCGGATGGCTATGAGAGTGCCGGGGTGTTGGTGGTATCAAGTTCAGAAACACAAAGGAGTTGGGTTATGGATTCCGGATGTTTGTACCATATGTTCCTAAGGAAGGACTACTTCGAGACACTGGAACTCAAAGAAGGTGGAGTGGTGCTTCTAGGAAACAATAAAGCATGCAAGGTACAAGGTATGGGAACTATTCGGCTCAAAACTTCTGAAAATCGTGAAATCCTTTTAAAGGATGTGAGGTATGTTCCTGAGCTTAAGAGAAATCTTTTATCCATTAGCATGTTTGATGATTTAGGTTATTCCATTAAAATTGAACATGGTATGATAAATATTTCTAGTGGCGCTTTAATAATAGCTAAGGGAACAAATAGAAATGGCTTTTATATTCTTAATGGTTCCACTGTTATTGCACAAGCATCGGTAGCTAGCCAAACACCACATGATAAAACCAAGTTATGGCACTTAAGGCTATGTCATGTAAGTGAAAAAGGATTGATAGAATTGTATAAACAAAACTTGTTAAATGGTGATAAATTGGAGAAACTGGAATTTTGTGATCATTGCATATTAGGTAAACAACATAGAGTTTCTTTTGGAATCGATATGCATGTTTCTAGTATACCCTTTGAGTATGTGCACTTGGATCTTTGGGGTCCATCAAGGGTGATGACTCATGGAGGGGGATCCTATTTTCTTACCATGATTGATGACTTTTCTAGAAGAGTGTGGATTTACATTTTGAAAAATAAAACTGAAGTCTTTCAAAAATTCAAGGAATGACACACTCTTATAGAAAATCAACTAGGCTCGAAATTGAAAGTTTTAAGGACTGATAATGGCCTGGAGTTTGTTTAAGAGCAGTTTAATGAGTTTTGCAGGAAACGGGGAATTAAAAGGCATAGGACTGTGGCACAGACTCCTCAACAAAATGGTCTAGCGAAAAGGATGGACATGACTATTCTGGAGCGTGTTAGGTGTATGCTTTTGGGTGCTGGACTACCTAAGAGTTTCTGAGGTGAAGCTGCGAATACTGCAGTGTACTTGATAAACAGATGTCTGTCTTCAGATTTAGATTTCAAGACACCTATGGAAATATGGAGTGGTAAACCGATGGATTACTCTAATCTCAGGGTATTTGGTTCTTTGGCATTTGCTCACATCAGGGAAGACAAGCTTGATTCACAGGCGGTAAAATGCATCTTCATTGGGTATCCAGATGGTGTGAAGGGCTACAAGTTATGGAAGTTGGAATTAGGTGGATCAAGGTGCTTTGTAAGCAGGGATGTCACATTTGATGAGACCAGGATGGGTATGATGTGCAGTGGCTTAGAACAAAGCAGCTTAGATGAAACAGACTTGAAGCTCGGTTTGAGGTGGAGTTTCCCACCTCTAACATCAGAGAGGAAAGTCCACCACCAACAAAACAGATAGATCAACAACCACCAGCAGTATTAGACTATCAGTTGACTAGAGACCGAGCTAGGAGGAATATTGTACCTCCTAAGAGATTTGGGTATGCTAACCTCGTTTGCTATGCTCTTAATGCGGCTGAAGAAATACAAGATCCAGAACTGAGAAGTTTCAGAGAGGCTATGGAAAGCACGGATAGCCAGAATTGGTTACAGGCGGTACAAGCAGAAATGAAATCCTTGGATAAAAATCAAACCTGGACACTTATGGACTTACCCAAGAATCAAAGGGTAGTTGGATGCAAGTGGATCTTCAAGAAAAATGATGGCATTCCAGGCATTGAGGAGGCAAGGTTCAAGGTTGAAGGGATTGACTACAATGAGATCTTTTCACCTGTCGTAAAACATTGTTCTATTAGGATATTGATGTCCATTGTGAATCAGCATGACTTGGAATCAGAACAGTTGGATGTCAAGATAGCTTTTCTACATAGAGATCTAGAGGAAACTATCTACATGCAACAACCGGAAGGATATGCAGAAGTTAAGACCAAGGTATGTCTCTTGAGAAAATCACTTTATGGGCTAAAACAAAGCCCTAGACAATGGTACAAAAAATTTGATGATTTTTCTCTTGAGAGTGGGATTTCTGAGGAGTAGTTATTGATAGTTGTGTGTACATACTAAGGAGATAGGAGGAGTGTGTTCTTTTCCTACTCCTATATGTGGATGGCATTCTTATAGCCAGCTCAAGCAAGGAAGAGATAAGAAAGCTTAAGGACCAATTGAATTCTGAATTTGAGATGAAGGATCCTGGTAATGCAAAGAGGATACTTGGTATGGACATAGTCAGAAACAGAAAGAAAGGGGAACTATTACTATCTCAACAAGGTTACTTGAGGAAAGTTGAAGAAAGGTATATGATGCATCAATCTAAACCGATTTCTACACCTTTGGGTGATCACACAAAGCTCTCCATTACTCAAGCTCCTAGCAACGACACAGAAATAAGAATGGATTCTATTCCTTATGCAAGTGGAGTGGGTAGCATCATGTATGGGATAGTATGTAGCAGACCGGATTTGGCACATCCCGTTAGCATTGTTAGTAGATTTATGGCGGATCCGGGGGAAGCTCATTGGGAGGCTGTGAAGTGGGTTCTAAGGTATTTGAATGGTTCTCAAAATTCTGGACTTATGTACAAGAAGGCAACTCAGGGGGAAGATGTTATTATGGGTTATGTTGATGCGGATTATGCCGGGAATGTTGATACAAGAAAGTCTCTTTCGGGGTATGTGTTCACTTTGTTTGGGACTGCAAATAGTTGGAAGTCTACTTTACAACCTGTGGTTTCATTGTCAACTACACAAGCAGAGTATATAGCTCTTGCGGATGGAGTAAAGGAAGCTCTATGGTTAAAAGGGATGATTGGTAAATTCGGAATTATGCAAAAGAGTGTGACTATCCATTGTGATAGCCAAAGTTCTATTCACTTAGCTAACCATCAAGTTTATCATGAGAGAACGAAGCATATTGATATAAGGCTTCATTTCATTAGAGATGTGGTTGAATCAAAGGAAATTTAGATTGAGAAGATAGCTTCAGAAGACAATCCAGCGGATGCATTCACAAAGTCACTACCAAGAGCAAAGTTCAAGCTTTGCTTGGACTTGATAAACTTCATTGAAGCATAATTCCATAAGCGGGAGAGCCACCACTACAAGGTTTAACTCAATCCTCTTATTTGGAGTCAAGGTGGAGGTGGAGTATTGTTGAAAGTGCCTCAAAATCAAAGTGTAAAAACTACAGAATTTGGTGACCAGAAACCAGATAATCGATTATGGAACAATCATAATCAATTATGGACCTTCTGGCAGGAATCCTGAGATTTCGAGCGAGTGAGACAGAAGCAGAGATAATCGATTATGGGAAGACCGTAATCGATTACGGTAATCGATTATGCAATTGACCATAATTGATTATCGCGCGTCAGTTTCTGATATTTACGTTTGTTACAACAGATTGGAGAAACGGATCTGGGCTTTCTTGAGTGTGTTTTTCAGAGTGAAAAACTTAGATAATACTATAATCTTGTATTGCTTTGATTCTATTGTGAATTTCAAGAAGAATCAAGATAGGATTAGATAGAGATCAAGGGTTGTGTGAAAATAGAGAGACGAAAGGCTTGGGTTTTCTTGTATGTTCATCTTAAGCATGGTGGAGTGAAGATCCAAGGGATCTCTATTGTAATCTTGATCAAAGTTCATAGTGGAGGAGGGTCTCTCCCGTGGATGTAGGCCACATTGGCTGAACCACGCTAAACTGTGTGTGTGCTGCTCTCTATCTCTTCTTCCCTTTCTTTTTCCTTTTTCCTTTTTCCATAATCTATTATCTGCTGGGCATAATCGATTATCATGTTTTGCTGTGCTTTTATTTGTTGTTTTGCGCTAAGTTCTGGCTGGTTGTTTGCTATAGGGTTTCTTCTACATTATGTGTATTTGGTTTAGGTTGCAAAACTCTATTTCTTGGTACTGTGTAGTCTTTGTGTATTGTTTCAGGGATCTTCTTTGGATTCTTTGATACATTGGACCAACAAAGTGGACACAATCGATCAGCATCAACTAACCATCAATCTGAGCCCTGCAGAATGCTGTGAAGCCACTAGACACATATGTGTATATAACAAAACCTAACTATGCACCAGTAGCATGCCGTGAAGCCACTAGACACAGGACAAAGTTAGAATTAAGATCTGCCAGAGAAAGATTGCGGACAACAAATTGGATTTAAGCATCAGTCCACAAAAGAAAAAGAATTATCATTTGCTGCTGCAGTGCACCAAGACCATGTGTTCACCTTGATCATGTCTATTACCTTGTCTAAGTCAGAATTTGCATTATTGACCAAATAATAGAGAACCACCATACTCTTTTAGGAACCCTGTTCACCACAAGGCCAGAATGTTGGTTGAAAAAAACTCTAATGTCTGATGGCAGTACCTCCTCCAACCCCAACCAGTTATACATGATCATCCAGATGCTATGAGAGAAACGACAAAGTAAAAACAGATGAGAAGTGCTCTCTAAATCATAGTTGCAAAAAGGGCATTGACTGTTGTTATGAGGTAGCACCACTCCACGCTGCACCAAATTCAGCTTGGAAGGAATTTTGTTAAGGATTGCCTTCCAGCAGAAGCCTATTACCTTCAAAGGTGTGATGTTGTTCCAAAACGGTTTGAACATCTCCTTATCTTGAAGAGAGACGTCTGAAGAAATGGCTCTATAAGCATATTTTACAGTATACGAACTAAAATTATCTTGAATCCACCCCCAACCATCTGACATATCCGCCGGTAAAGACTTTGAAGCTAAGCTGTCCAATAATGAATTAACTAACTCAACCTCCCAGACAAAAAGATTTCTACACCACACAAAATTCCAACACCAAGAACTTTCCCTCCAAACACTCATTTCCTGTATAGCAGCATCCTTGGAGGTAGAAAGCAGAAATAACGTCCCAAAAGAGGACTCCAAGCTCGCTGAACCTACCAAAATATCTTTCCAAAAAAGAATCTCACTCCCGCAACCTAATCTTCTATCTAAGCTCGATAAGAACCACCCTTGTTTAGGTGATGCCTGACCATCCAAATTGTGCAAGTCTCTCCACCAGATAGAACCCTCCCTCACCATACCCGAAGCCGCTAGGTTAGCTCCTCTCAAACTCTCATGACCATATCTCACTCTAAGGATTTTCAACCAGGTACCCTCCCGCTCCGACAACATTCTCCACCTCCATTTGCCTAACAAAACCAAATTGAAGTTTAGAAGGTTTTTTACACCCAACCCACCCTCTTCCTTAGACCTACACACCACCTCCCAACTAACCCACACAATTCTCTTATTGTTCTCACAATGTGACAACTAAATTACCAACTTCTTTTTCTTCATTAATTAAATGACCATAAGAATGAAAACATGTACTGGGATTAAAAAAAAGAAGATCAATTACAAATCTTTTTGATAACACTAATTGTAAAACTCAAACAACTTGTGCAGATTCATCAAGCAAACACCATATATAAAAAGAAAACAACTTCAAAGCCAAATAAAATCACCATTGAATGCCTTGCCTTTTGGTTATGATTCTTTAAACCAAGACACATCTTGCATTTGAACATAGACTCGTCATATTAAGAGTTTGTTTGGGAAATATTAAATATTTTTTTTTTTAACTATTTTTGGAGTGATAAGTTATTTTGTGAAAAATTTATTATGTTTGCATACATTGCTTATTTTTTTTAAAAGACTTTTTTAATCCCTTTCAGTTGTTTTGCTTCCATCTAGGGGACTGAACGGTTTTTAAAAAGCTTTTTTAATCCATTTGTCTGTGATTGCCGCTTGGTAATCCCGGTCCGTCGTGCTTGTCATCACCGTGTGGGGTCCGTTGATTGTGCTCTTGCCGTCCCTGCCAACCAGGTGGGTAGATCACTAGATCTGTCTTCTATTTTCTTTCCTTAGTTCTTCTCCTTAGTTTTTCTTATTTTTTTTTTCTTCTCCCTTGTATGCTAGATCTGTGGTTTTAGATGTTTCTTCTCCCCCACATATTTCTGGATCTATGATCTACCTTGTTCTATTTTTTCCTTAGTTTTTTTCCCTTCTTTTTCATTTGGGTGCAACATCTTTTGATAGTTGCTGCCATTTGTGGTTTGCCTTTTTCCCTGATGAACTTGGTTGGTGAAGTTGGTTGATGTGCCACATCGTTTGATAGTTGCTGCCATTCGTTAATTCGTGCGTGTGATGGTTTAGTGATCCTCATTTTAAACTCGTCAAATGTACAGAAATCAAGTAGTGGTTAATGTGCCAAATTCATGATGTTGTGTTTTTCGTATTGAAATGATGGTTGAAGTTCAAATTTGTTATCCAAATAATAGAACTATTTCATACTAACATTAATGTTTCTGGACATACATGGCTATGAAAATGCAAATTTTCAGTTAAATGTGTAGCATAAAGAGAAAGGCTAAGGCCTAAGGAATTGCTAACGAGGATGCTTAGCTCACAAAAAAAGCTATGGTTGAGAATGCCTTTCAAAGTTTCATGTCATATATCAGCTTAGCTCACGATTCTCTCAACCTTTAATTACCAATTCTGTCACGTCTAATTCTTTTCCTTTGCACTCATTTTTCTCAATTGTTGCTTCATGTTTGGGTAAATTTAATCCATATGATACAATCTAGGCACACATTCACGGGATATGAATATCACAAGACAATGATATTGGTACAGCTTACAATGCATTAGGAGGAATCAAATCAATTGAGATCACCAAAACTGTTTGTTTATAAGTTATATAGGAAAGGAGGTTTGGTCTTTTGTTTCCTAATGTTGTTTTATAGGTTTCTTCTCCAAATAAGCTAATGTTCCTGTTTTGGTTGGTTAATGAAGGCTTTATCCAGATTAGTTGTTGGTGAAGGTTTTGCTCTATTAAGTTGTTTATACTTTCAAAATTCCTGGTTTAGTATTAGATATATCAAATATAAGTGATTCTAGGTATCATTGGAAAACCCATCATAACAAGTGTTTGCTTAGGACTTATGTCTTATTAGGCATTTTGGCTCTATTTGTTTTGGACATTGCATCCCTTTCCCTGTGTTACATTTTAGCCAAAATTTCCCAATCTGCTCATTCAGTCTGTCTATTTATATGACAAAAATGACAAAAAATTTCACTCCTAAACAGAGTTCTATCACTCTGCATAATAGCTTCCATAGCTATACTATATATTCTACCCAAAATGTTTTCCTCCAATTCCTTTTCTTTCTTTTCTTTTTTGTTGTATCTTCATTTTTTCACAAACTATAAAGAGAGATATGACTTGAGAATTGTGAGGCCACCAAGTCATTAAGGGGTCTTTCTCATTATAATTTGATTTCAGTCAACTAACAAAGGCAACCTATTTTTGAGAAAGCCTTGTGTTAGTGGAACGCATGTTTAAGTTCCAACATGCCTAAGTCATTAACTTTATGGATAACCTCTAAGTTGATTTCACAAGAGATCTATCTAACCAATCAGAGGTATTTTCAGTACATGTACATTTATGGATTTGTGCTGATATGCTTTAGCTTTTGATCTGCCTCTCTTTCATTGTTCCTTTTTTCTACATCTTAACACTTTTGGCTCTTTGCATGCTTTGTTCCTTTTTTGTTTACTGTATGCATTTGTTATTGAGATAGGATGAAAAATATACAAGGGAAAAACAAGTCTTCGGTTGGCCTGTCTAATGAAGAAAAAAAAACAAGATGGGAGGATAGTATTGTTGAGGTTTTAATTGATTGTGCTTTGGAGCAAGCAAATCTAGGGGAACACACTGGGGGTGGCTTGACTAAACAGGGGTGGAGGAATGCTAAGGCAAAATTCAGGAGTATCACTGGCTTGAATTATGATGAGCTTCAAGTGGGATGCTATAGAGAAAAAATGATAACTGTGGTATCGAATCTTTGAAAAGGAAACCGGACTTGGTTGGAATTACGAGACAAATAACTATGATGCAGCAACTCACTGGTGGGAAAAAAAATCTTGGTAGGTTTTAATAAAAAATAGTTTAGAAACATACTTACAAATATTTGTTTGGTGTTAAATCTTAATCCTCCCCCTGGTTTGATATTCTAACCAGTCCTTTATATATTATTTCCATGTTTCATTCAATATATCTTTGCCTTAACATATTTTTTAAATATTGCTCAGGCAAATATTATTTGGCTGATGCTGGTTATCCAACACCCATTGGCTACTTAGGGTCATATAAATGTGAGTGATATCGTCTTCTAGATTTCAGGTGAACTACTAGATTTAATAGTCACAATGAAGTTTTCAACTACTTTCATTCTATCTAAATGAGCACAATAAAAAAGACATTCGGTGTATGAAAGAATCGATTTGCAATTCTGAACCGCATGTCGAAATTTAAATATTCCACGCAGGTTCAGATAGTTATTGCTACAATGGCAATACAGTACTTTATTAGACAAAACATCATCACGGTGTTGAGTTTAATAACATTGTTAGGGATGAGAATTTACCAAATGATGATGATGATGCTACCAATCATGGCAATGACCTACCTGAACGCATGGATAATACTGTCTTCTGAGTACTTGGATCATATTCGAGATTCAATGAGGGATGATATTGTTAAAGCTTTACTAGAAAACTAGGAGTTTGTGGCATTATTGTTATTTATTTGTGGATTGTCTAATTTCAAGTTGACTTGTAAGTAGGGCTGTCAATTCGGGTCGGGTCGGCCCATTCGGGCCAAGTTACTTTTCGGGATGGACAGGGCCGGGCCAAAATTATGTCGGGGTGCTAATTTGCTAGCTCAGCCCAACCCTTCGCGGGCTGCGGGCCAAACGGGCTGGCCCATGGGCCAATATATTTACAAAAATTATTGTTCTTTTAAAAAAAACATTTTTTAATTAGATTTTTTTTACTGATCTATAAAATTATATTTGACTGATCTATAAATTACATTGATCATTCACTTAAAAAACAATTACAGTGTCAAAAGATATAAAAGATAATAAATGAGAAAATGTAACAACATCATATCAAATTGTACAAATTCAAAAGAATATGAAAAGGAAAAAAATAAGTACAAGCAACGTTAAAAAAAAATTATGAACACCAAGCTAACAATTTTTTTTAATTATATGGCCATTTTATTATCCCACTTGTGATCCTGTCTTTTTCATTTATTGATTTCTTTAGTCAATGGCGGATTTATAAAAAGTTTGTTTGGTTTGTCAAATCCGTTAGCGTAGAGCGGATAGCTTATAGCGTTTTTCATTGGCGTATAACGTTTTTTTCAGACACTACTTGAAGTAGCGTTTGAGCTTATAGCGTATAGCTTATCGTTTTTTCTTCCATTTTTATTCTTACTATCTTAATTAAATTTGTCACTCATCCATACTAATAATTTAACATAGTATATAAATAAGAATTAATATCACTATTTAGATTTATATTTAACATAAAAATAAGAAAATATATTTTAATTTATAAAAAAGATAAATTTTATATAAAAATCATATCAATATATAATTTATTTTTATTATTTCATATTATTTATTAAAAATAATTATGACTAAATTAATATCAAAAATAAAAATTAATATTTCAATTTTTGAAATGATAAATAATTTAAAATAAAATAAAGTCTTAAAAATGATAATTATTTTAAAATAATATAAATAATTCATATATATATATATTATTAAAAAAATGCAAACACATCCTTTTATGTCTTTACATTTATCAGCTAATCCAACCCCTAGTTTTAACAAACACTTCAAATCCAGTCCGCTAGCTAATCCGCTATCAGCTAACTTATCCGCTATCCGTTAGTTTTTACCAAACAAAGCCAAAGACCACAAAGAACCTATATAGAAGAAAATAATCAATAGGGGGGTCTGGGACCAATCATAAACCGAGGTTGAGCGCTTTATAAATATATTTTTGTGCCGTTCTGGAAATATTTGCTGGCCCGTCCCATCTCGGGTCAGCTCGCATGAGTTAATAAATTTTTGGACAGGGTCGGGTTGGGGTAAATTTTGTTCGAGCTCTAATTTTAACAACCCAGCTCACGATTTATATCGAGCCAAATGGGTCAGTCCATCGGGTCGGGTCTGTTTTCACAGCTCTACTTGTAAGAATATATTTTTTTTTAAGCAAAGAATGGCATGCAAAAGCATCACAATAGAGCAAGACATCCCATCTAGGTTGGCACCTCAAATCCTATCCATCATTCGCAGCACGCCAAAATTTATTGATAAAAATAAAGAAAAAGCAAACAAACATGGGGGGCATAAACCTAACCCATGAGGAAAAAAACAAAGCTAAGAGAATCTATACATAGGCAAACTCCATTTGAAAAAGTCATGCCTAAAAAAGCTAGGAATTATTCCACCAAGAATAACATTTAGAGGTCACTCCATAAACTGCGAGCTTATCAGCACAATGATTTCCTTCTCTAAAGACATGAAAGATCTTAAAATTCATGCTCTTAATCAGCATTAGGCAGTTCTTCCATTTGGTTCTAGCTCTCCAAGGAACTATGTCTGGACATGAGAAAGCTTGGACCACAAGTAAGGAATCACATTCTAGCCAGAGACTCAACCAACCCTTTCTCCAAGCAGTTTCAATTGCAGCTATGGAAGCAAAGAGTTCAGCATGAAAAGCATCAAAATTACCATAGAAATCTGAGAAACAACCTAGGACAGCACCACTCTTGTCCCTAAAGATTGCACCTCCACTTGAAGGACCCGGGCACCCTAAGGCTGAGCCATCTGAATTGGCTTTAATCCAGCCACACATAGGAGGTGTCCAGCAAACTAGAGTGGCTTTTGGAGCTTTACCAAGGTGGGCAGAAACCTTAAAAGAGCCAAGAATTCGTCTTTCAATGATGGAGGAAAATGAGTGACTCTTTGAAATATTTCCAGTCAGGGATGTTGAGGCTATAACCATGCTGATAGCTGCACGGATGGAGACCTTTTTGTTATCAAACTTAAGCTTTTTTCTACCGAACCAGATCATCCAGATGATGTTAATCATGGCTGCTGCTATGACATCTTTCACCTGCTTACTCCAATTCATCTCACAAATGTCTAGAATGGAGGATAAGGTGATTGAATTCATGTTATAGTTAAAGACTGAACCAAACCAGTTCCAGAGGCTACATTGAAAGAATATATGGTCAATAGATTCCTGATTCTGGTAGCAGAAGCAACATACCGAGACAGTTGTGCACCCTTTCTTTTGAAGCTCATCCTCAGGAGGCAGCTTCCCATATAACAGTCTCCAAGCAACCAAAGATTTAGATGGGGGAATGTATTTGTTCCAGATGTGTTTGTGCCAATCCATTAGAGGTTTAGGAGGATTGAAATATAGGAATGCATCTTTGAAAGAAAGGTTACCCGAGCTGGACTCCCTCCAGATCAGCTTGTCTTTTTCTGAGAAAATTGGTACAGGGACTTGAGAGAAATCAATTCCTGCATTTGAGAGCCTTTGTAGCAAGTCTTCAGGAATAAACCACTTTCCCTCTTTAATAAAGTCAGCAACTGAAGCAGCTAGAGAATTATGCATAGAAGCTGGAATATTTAGCATGTCCACAATAGGTTTAGAGAGCCAATTATGCGACCAGAAGTTAATGTCCTTGCCATCCCCAATTAACCAGATTGAATTAGAGAATGCAATTTTCACAAGACTCTTGATTCCTGGCCAGATTGAAGACTTTACATATCTGGTAGATGGTTTACCATGCTGCAAGAATCTACCCCTTAAGAAAGTGGCCCAATCCTTATCTGAAGTGATCATATTCCAAGAGAGATTCAACAAAGCAGCCTTATTCAGGCATTTAAGGGATTTGATGCCTAGCCCTCCTTCTTTAACAGGACAATACATCTTATTCCAGGCCACAGTTACCATTTTCTGGTAGAGATATCCCCAGAACAAATGAAATTCCTAATGCATTTGTCAAGATGGTTTAAAAGTTTGAGAGGCCATGCATAAACTTGAAAGCTGTAAAGCAGCATACTTTGAATTACAGACTTTGTTAGTTCTACTCTTCCTATGATTGACAAAAGCATTCCTTTCAAAGAGGCAAGCTTGGATAAGATTTTGTCTGCTATAGGTTGTAGATGAGCTCTAGAGGGTTTACCTTTGAAAATAGGAACCCCTAGATAGTTGAAGGGGAAACTGCTAGCAGAGAAACCAAGAGTGGCTGAGATTTGAGCTATTCTCCTAGGGGAGCAGTGAGATCCCATATAGAACTTGCATTTACCTAAATTGATATGTTGCCCTGTAACTTTGTTGTACTCACTCTTGAATGTGTCTCTCCCTGACAAAGCCCCTCTATTGAGTGGAAATGATCCTTGGAGCAATAAGAGCAAGCCTGTCTGCTAGGACTTTTGAAATAATTTTGAATTGAAAATTTGCTAAGGCTATAGGCCTACAGTCCTCTATTCTGTCTGCCCCTTTGAATTTAGGAATGAGAACCAGAGAGTTAGAATTCAGATTTGGCAACATCCAACCTTAAACAAAGAACTGAGATACTGCCTTACAGACCTCAGGGCCAATGATCTCCCAAAAGCTTTTATAGAAGCATCCACCAAAGCCATTAGGACCTGGAGCCCCTTCACCATTCATGCCAAAAACAGCATCCTTGATTTCCAAGTCAGAAGGCATTCTTGTCATATTGACATTACCTTCCTGAGAAATAGAGTTTGGAATCACAGTAGAAATAAGATCATTTTCTTCACATTCATTCACAGATACAATGAAGAGTAGTAATCAAGCACATGATGCTCTATATCAGCCTGATAAATGAGAAGAGTATCATCCTTTCTAAGCATGGTCATTGATTTAGAAGCCTGTCTAATCTTGGTCAATCTGTGGAAGTAACTGGTGTTTCTGTCACCATTGCAATGCCAGTTTATCCTGGCTTTTTCCCTCCAGAATTCTTCCTCAAAGCTTAAAGCCTGGTGCAGTTCTACTTGAGCCAAAGTTTCTTGTTGGGTGAGGCTATCCGAGGCACTAAGTTAAGGTTACTGATGTCATTCTGAATTCTATCCACTGCAGCAAGAGCATTTTTCACTCTCAAATGGATGTTCCCTAACGCATTTACATACCCAACCTTCAAAGTAGATTTAACATTTTTGAGCTTTTGAGATAGCATATACATTGGACAACCATACATAGGATTGCTCCAGACTTCTTGGACTAGCCTTTTACAATCCTCATGACCAAGCCACATTTTATGAAACTTGAAAGAGGAAGGGAAGGTGCTGGTACCTTTTTTAAAATTCATTAGAAGGGGAAAATTATCAGACTTACTCCTTACTAGAGTGCAACAACTAGTTGAAGCCCAATATTCTAGCTAATCATCATTACAAAGGCTTCTATCAAGCCTCTTTTCTGTCATAGCAGCCCCTCTTCTGCCATTACTCCAGGTATAGTTGGCCCCTCTAGTTAAGATGTGAGTTCAATTTCCAATGGTTGTGAAAGCTCTGAAGTCTTCACAAGAAATTCTAAAAGGCAAAGAAGAGCCTCTTACCTCATGAGAGCCTAAGACAGTGTTGAAGTCTCCAATGATGCACCAAGGACCAGGATTGTTAGACTTCAAATCATTCAGGTCATTCCAGAGACTTCTTCTCAACATGTAAGTAGAACTAGCATAAACCACTCCAATAAAACACTGCTGAGTCTCTAAAGTGACAGAGAAGGACACTTGCTGGGTAGTATTGGAAATAATAGCAGGGTTAAACTGCCCACTACAGAAGCCCCATAAATTTGGAAGAAGATTATTTTTATCATTTACAAAGAACAACCGTAGATTTAGCTGTCTCCAAAAGGAAGCTGGAATGTCATTAACTGAGATCCATGGTTCTGAAATGAAGAGGAAGTCAGGATTGTTGGACCTACATAAATTCTTTAAGACTGACCTTGTCTCAATATTGCCAAGGCCTCTACAGTTCCAATATAAGATCTTCATTAAGCATAGAGTTTAGGACCACCCTTTCGGGCATTACCCTTGGCATTCTGAATAACCTTTGCCTTCTTCTTAAGCTTCTTCTTTTTAGACTTAGAAAGCACCTCTTGAAATTCAGCATCTGACTTGTCTTTGCCTGAAACTGATGCATCCTGCAAATATTTACTAGGATCAGCTCTGTGTATTTGGATTCGAGTATTCAAATCTTCATTCTCAGCTTCAATGGTATCCTCATTCTAGAATGAACCAACCAATCTCAAGTCTTTATTCACTACAGGATTGTCCACCTGAATGATAGCATTAACTTCTGCTGCTGGCTGATTAGCCAGAGCAGGGACAACAGTAGGAGATTCCTTGGAGTTAACATAATTTTCAACAGCATCTGCTGGAAAACTGGCTCCTGATTCAAATGTGTTAAAAAGAGGGGAGCTTGCTAAAGAATCCCGAGAATTCTGAACTAGAGTTCTATTGGAACCAGAACTGTTGCATCCATCAATCCCATTATTCAGCTGATTGCTGCACTCAAGAGACTGATTAATTAACTGGTTATTAAAAGAGGCATGAATTAATCTGTCAGACACTGAGATTATTTACACCACATAAGGAACATCCTTAGGTAGAAAATCCCCCCTGCTCCTTCTTGAATTATTTGTCTCTGGGACATCCTCATGAGCCACCACTCCCTCATTATTGACAACATTTTTGCAAATCAACAGCATGAATAACAATAGGTGTCACATCCCTATGCTGCTCATCATTCTGACTAGGAGCAATATTATCTCCCGAAGTGCCATTCTTAGCAGAACCATCATTAACAACAACATCTATGTTGATATCAACATTAACATCATTACCAGAATTATTGCCATTATCCTTTTCTTGATCAGGACCACCATTCTCTTTATTAGGATCAGTATTATTATTATCATTTCTTAGAAATCTTTGGAACATAAATTTGGACTATTGTTTTAAAGTGATGCCTTTGCATATCATTCTATTTGATTAAACAAAAAATTTGGACTACTGAAGGATTACCTTTTTTTCGATAAAGATTGGTTCTTGGAGGCCAGTTGAGCATCTTTCTTACTGCAGTTTTGAATAAAGTGGCCAATGGTTTGACAGTAGTCACAGAAGTTATGAATTTTTTCATATTCCACTGTCACATAGAATGAGAAACTTTCCCTTTCCACCATATCTCAGTAGGGAGGCTCTAGGATAGATCAATAGAATGTGTTTGCTTTTGATTTTTTGGATTAAAATCAGTCGTCCATTGAGATAACCTAAGTAACCCTGGTTTTAGATTCCAAGTCTCCATAGACTAAACACTTCGAAGATCTTCTTGTGTTGAGAAGCCAAATTCAAAATACCCTTTGCCAAGGGAAGTCATACGCCATTGACTTATTGGTCTCCAAAGGGCTATTAACTTATCACGCAAGTCATTGTATTTCAAAGGCTTATCTCCTTTAGACAAAAGTAAACGGCCACGGAGGTTCAATTTGCATGCATAGATGCTTTTGTGATACTCTTCCTCCGATATCTTGATGGACACGGCATCACCTATTTTGCAAGGTTTGGGAAGTTGAGAAAGAGAAACGTCAAGAGAATTGCTCAAGGCATGAACAAAGGATTTACGTTGTGTGGGAGAAGCATGGTGAGAAGGAGAAGTAGGAGGGGAGGCAATGAAGCCCTAAGGAATGATTGGAGGAGGTGCGGTGCAAAAACCCTAGGAGTTTACGTGGTGTGAAACCCTAGCAGAGCCATCTTTTTTAATCAAATAATCTGTAACAAACCCTGACCATTATTGTATAACAACACCTACTTTGTGATATATGATTAAGTGTGCAATTTATAATTTTTCTCAAGTAAGCATGCATCAAATAAGCATATTAATCATAACCATATCACAACCAAGCACCAAATTTATAATTTATTTCCGAACTTCTCTTTATTTTTTATTGCTTTAACTTTTGTGATTGATATTTATGTTGTAAAACAATGCCATATTTTTATTTTTGTTTAGAATTTACCTCTCAAATTCTCTTTGTTATTAAATTGAAATATATATTGTTTTTATTTAACGATTGTAAAAAATAATATATTTTTAAAAAGTTAGATTTTTTTTTTTATCAAAAGGCTAAGGCATGCAAAAGCGTCACTGTAGGAAAGGTAATCCCCATTTGGTTGGTACCACCAGTACTACTAATCATCTGCAACACACCTTAGTTTATTAAAAATGAAAAAGAATAACAAGAAACATGAGGGAATTAAAGCCAAAACCCATGGAAGAAAATCATCTAAATCTGTAAACAGGCAAGCCTAGCCTATTTCTAAAAATAATCTTCCTTTATAAAAATAGGAAGTTAATTCCACTAAAAAGAATTTTGATTTACAATACTATAAGAAATATTTTATCTGCACATGAATTAGCATCTTCGGAGGCATAGAACTTGCAATTAGACCATCTGTTTTTGAACTTCCAAGGGACCAATTTGTTTGAACTAAAAGCATCTACCATAAGCTTGGAATCACATTCTAACCAAAAGTTTGTGCCAACCTTTTTTATATGCTATCTCAATAGCAATCATAGTTGTTGTCATTTCTGCATGATAAGCAATTCTGTTTCCAATATAGGATGAGAAACATCCCATGAATGCACCAGATGAATCTCTGAATATACCCATGCTGCAGCATGCATGTCCAGGATTTCCTCGTCACTACATCAGAATTGCACTTTATCCAAGTAACTGGAGGAGATTGCCAATCCACCTGCTTGATTGAAGGAGCTTTACAGACATGACCTTCAATGCTGGAAGCTTTAGGATAACAGAATCATTTATAGAAGAAGAGTTGTAGCAAGAGTTGTAGCCTTTCGAAATTGATCCAGATAAGTTAGTTGCTGCCACAATCATTGAAACACTTGGAAAAGGGATTTTCTTGTTCATGAATCTGCTTTGGATTCTGCAAAACCAAATAACCGAAACTGTGTGCAAAATAGCTGCTATAACCACATCTTTCACTAGGCTGCTGCTGAATCTGTTCATTAAGCTCAGGATAGAACTGATGTTTGATAAATCAATCTGCTTCATCACTATATTACTAAGCCATAGCCACAGATTTTTTGAGAAAGCACATTCCAGAAAGAGATGATGTGCAGATTCCTCAGAGCTACCACAATGATCACACATAGATACAGTGATGCATCCTCTTTTTCTAAGGTTGTCATCTGTTGGAACTTTGTTTAGAATTAGCCTCCAAACCAGTGAGGATTTTGAAGGGGGCACACAAGGACTCCAAATCAATTTACTCCAAGGGGCTGGACACACAACCGGGTTTAAAAAAACCAAAAGCCTCTTTAAGAGTCAAATCTCCTGAATCATTGGCTATCCATATAAGTTTATCTTCACTACTGCCAAGAGGTAGAACATATTGACCAATTTCTTCACCAAGGGATGGAAACTGATTAACAAAGTCCAGTGGCAAAGACCAACTGTTATTAATTATATATAAAGTCAAATACATTTGCTTCCATCATATGAGACATAGACTCTGGAATTTGAATTCTGTTGGCAATAGGAACCTCAGAGAGCCACTTATCAGAAACAACTTTAGCCTTTTTTCTATCACCAATAAGCCAAATAGAGTTGTCTAGAACAATATTGGTGAATCTTTTAATGCCACACCAAATGGATGATCTTATGAAAGTTGCAACAGGCTTGCTATGTCTTGGGAATCTTGCCTTTAGTAATTCTGCCCAAGAGGAAGTGGAGGAAACCTTATTCCATGTGAGTTTCAAGAGAGCAGCATCATTAAGTGCTCTTAAAGACCTAAGACCAAGGGCACCCTCATTCATAGGCATACAAACCTTATTTCAAGCAACAGTAACTATCTTTTTAGTGTCAATATCACC
Organism: Sophora flavescens; assembly: GCA_030762895.1. Classification (NCBI taxonomy): domain Eukaryota; kingdom Viridiplantae; phylum Streptophyta; class Magnoliopsida; order Fabales; family Fabaceae; genus Sophora; species Sophora flavescens. The sequence goes on along the minus strand of CM061065.1, from coordinate 51,706,361 downwards.
TGACCACACAAAGTTTTCGATCCACTTGTCCAATAGCTTAATCAAAGAAACATGCCATGAATAAATTTGAAAGCTATAGAAGAGCATACCGTTGATGATTGAGTGAACTAATTGCATCCTTCCCATAATAGATAACAAAGATCCCTTCCAAGAACTCAGTTTGGACTTTATTCTATCTGCAATAGCTTGAAGGTGAATTGCTTTTGGCCTTCCTTTTAAAAATAGGGACTCCCAGATAAGTAGAAAAAAAAAATTATGACAAGATATAAAAAAAATTCTAATGTTAAAAGAAAAAAAAAATTATAAACAAATTTCTTCATATCTTTTTTCATAATTTACTATGTAAGAATGATTATTTTTACACCACCTAAACAAAATAGATTATCTTAAAATTGTTTTTTTAGCAAGCATACCTAAACAAAAAATTGATTCCGATTATAATCGATTATGACAATAATTAACTATATAAAAATAGATTATCAGCATAATCTTTTTTTTTTCAGCTTTCTCAAACACACTCTGATATGACATCCCTATAATTACTTGAGAATGAAACATTATTCATGCTTTAGAGAGTAAAAAAAAAGAACAAACATAAGTAAAGAAAAGAAGGGTAACTCAGTATTCTGCCTTTCAAACAAAACAAAAAACAAAAAAAATCTACTAAAACTCCAAAGTGCTATCGGATAAAGAAAGACATGTCTCGGGGCATTCCAAGTAAGTTTTCCAACTTTGTTACGCAGAACCAATTGATGTAAATGAAAGCAAATCCAGTTTTAGGCATCCGTAAAAAAAAATCAGCAACTGTTATAAATGGAAAAAAAAAATAGAGAAACAAATGCTAGTTCTTCCGTAGCTAGGATTCAAAGGCTAGTTCTTCGGGAACTAGTTGTCATATTTGTTATTGATATTATCATCAAGTGTGTATCAAATACAATCTGACTACTGCTATTTATAATATAATAGTAGACTCCTAATGTTAATCAATTTCCTATAAGATAGTATCTGAAAGGATAAGATAGGAGATAAGATGATATAGTCATCCACTAAATCAATTTGTTTATAACACTTCCCCTACCATACCTTGTGAATATTGGATTCGGATTTGGTGCGGTTACAAAAGTGACAGCACCAAATCTCAACCCTTCAAATTTTGTGCAACACATGAAAATATTAAATACAAACCTCAACCCTTATTTCCCAGCCTTTGGATTTTGCCCAATGCATGAATGCGGGATTTTTCCCATTGCCCCAAATCCGGATTCGTGAATATTGCCTCGTTAAAACTTTGTTATGAAAAACCCAGTGGGATAAAAACTTAGCGAAGGAAAAAATAAGTTAGCCCTTAATACAATATTTTTAGTAACTTACTTCCCCTCAAAATACATCAATTATGAAAAATCCCTTAATTGACACATTCCAATATTATGTACATGCTTCTTGAAAACCGAATTTGATAATGTTTTTGTGAATAGATCTGATGGGCTGTCACTTTTTTGTAACCAACTTTGATTTGCGCAATACCTGCTGCATCATCTTCATGCCATATCGTTGGCTTGTTATTATATTTCACCAATCCACATGCTCCTCAAATGTGTCATGTCATTTTTCTTAACCAAAGGCATTGATGATCTGCTTCATGAATATAACCAATACATCTGGATGTTTTGATAAGTTAGCCATGATTGTTTACTTCACAGACCGACATGAGATAATAGTATTGTCACATATGAAGACATAATCATAGAGATAACAAGAAACATGTTTCACTTAATTCCAATGCCTTTGAGTTTGTGCAGAGCGAAATTTTGGTAGTAAACTGATTGCAAAAGTTATATCTGGTATAGTACTATTCGCAAGACACAAAAATGCTTCAATGACAATAAGGTATGATACTTTCAGGACCAAGGTTCTTTATTGCCAAGTGCTCGATATGTAGGTCGAGATAGAACCTTATCTTCCAAAAACATTTTATTTGAAGATATTTCTTTTATGTATTCCATAATTTGGAACAGCTTCAAGTCACTCAAATAATATTTGAATAATCAAAATTCATAGAAATTATATTAGACAAACTTACAAAATTTCTTTATGTAGTCATATAAGAAAATAAAATTTTGAGATAAAATTACTCACAATTGCATGAAATACTAACATATATATAAACCAAGCATTACTTACCAATATGAAACATTCAATATGATAAACAAAATAATATATATTATTTGTATGTGTAAATCAAGATTACTATTTTTGATACTTTTGATCCTTCTGGGATTCTCAAGTATAGATCATTCTCGAGTCAACCATGTGGTGCAATAACACATATTTGCATCAACCTAGTATATACTTTATAAGGTTGGGACTTCAGGTCCATTACAAAATCCTTTAAGGCTCGAACTACAGATTCAAAATCCTCATATTTTGTAATTTAAATTAAAGAGTACATATATATGTCAAAGTTTTATATAATACATTTAAGATATCTTAAATCTTTCAAGGATATGCCACAGGCATCTTGATTCTTCCAGGGATATGTTTTAGTCATCTTAAATCCTTCAGGGATATGCTTCATGCATATTAAATCCTTCTGGGATATGCTTCATGCATCTTAAGTCCTACAGGGATATCCGGATATGCTTCATGCATCTTAAATCAAACTATCAAACTAATCAATAATCTAAAAGTAATTGCACAAACAACAAAGGTCAACAACTTCAGGTGCCTGGACTACTGGTCCAAGTGCTTTATGTCTGGCTAATAAATTTAATCAATTTATATTATTTCTTTCCATTTTGGTCAATCAATTGAATGTCGACATTCCTCTATAATTTGAGCTTCATGCTTAATATCATTAATAATTTTAGAAGCAATTGCTATTAAATATACAAATACATTTTCAACAACATTATATCTGTGACACCCTCTACCCCGCATATTATTTATAAAACATTCACTTGAAAAAGGTAATATAAAAACATGCATTTATTTCGTAAAATAAAAATTGGATAAAACGTACCACATTGTAACAAATCAACATGGAAAGAACATAGTTTTAAAAAGAATAAAACATAAACAAAACATAAACAGAAACATAACCCAACCCCGATGTCACATACAGAGCTAGTATAATCATTCAAGAATAAATCATCGGAATACAACTGGAACTAAAACAAACTATAGCTACTGAAACAACTAAACAAACTAAGCATCCTAACTAGAATCGCAGCTACTCAGAGTCACTCCTCCACAGGCTGCTCACCGTCCTCTGCATAAAGAGATACATGCCAACAACAGAAAAAGAGAAACGGGGAGTAAGAAATCATGTAAACACAACAACATGGAAGTAGTTGATCAAGATGAACATACATCATATACATAGCATTTATCACCATATAGCATATAGCAACAACATATAATGATATCAACATATTAAACCAATCAAGTATGCTATGCGGTGCAACACTACTCCACTACTCCATTATGCATGTGGATCCAAACTATCTCAGGAAGGCAACTTTGGAGTTACATATCCACATTGGCCAAAAATCAACAACACCGGCAGTTCACCAAACCATGGGCGAACCCCTTGGATAGCCGGTGCACCATACCTAGGATGCGCCACGACGGGGGCGCACGGTTCACCAAACCTTGGGTAAACCACCCGCGGACGGCCAGATCGCCGTACTCTAGGACGACCTCCCCTATGTTGATCTTCCCCCGCTAATAGCTTCAACGTATGAATGCATGAGCACAACAACAAACAAGGCAACCACCTCCTTTGCTTGGGTCAATAAGCACCCAAGACTTATCACCGACTTCAACATCAACAACAACACCCTGACCTTAAGAGTCAAGGCCCCCTGGCCAGAAAGCACCAAGGTTCAACTCATCAACACCTTGACCAAAAAGCATAGAGGCCACTTTGACCAAAAAGCACCAAAGCTTATCAACATGCGGTAACCCATTAGGCACCGGCTTAACCAACTTGTTATTCTTATTTATCTTAATTAGTATTTAATTAAGTTATCTAACTCTCCTTCATTCAATTGGTGTTTTATCATGTTATTGGGAACATTTGGGGTGAAACATCCCTTAATTCTTTTAATTCACGTTCTGACCAGTAAAGGGAGCACGGGCATGCTCAACCCCCAGTATGATCGTGCTGCCACTTAAGTGGAGCACAGTCATGCTCACTGTCCTGCACGACCGTGCTTAATGTGCGGCCATATTCCAGATTCAAACTGGGAGCAGGGGCGTGCTCCCTGTTCAGCACGATCGTACTCCTGGAGCCAGCCGTACTGTTCTGGGTAGATTCAACCTGTGTTCTTGGAGCCAAAACTCCCTAATACTCTCAAATCAGATCCTAGGGTCCTTTGACTAATCCAGTTGGCATCAAAACTCACCTCTCATTAACAGTTCATGTTTTTGAAACTTTAGGGGAATTAACCCAATAATTCTTATGTTAGTTAAGAGTCATATTAACTAGTTAGGGTCTTATTAACTATTTCAACATAACAACAACATAACTCAGCCAATCAACATCACGTCAAACAACATAATTCATGACATAGAGCATATCACACAGTAATTGGCATACAGTCTCATAAACAGTTTACAACAATGACCAATAGGCATATAACGGGCATATAAACCACTAGTAAACAATTATAGCAATTAATCATACATAACAGGTAGACTCATAAATCAACAACATTGATAGCAGTTAATCCAATTGAACATACTTATAAACTATAACATGGCATTAATAACTAGTAACAACAATGGGGTTATGGGGACCCCTCATCTTACGCTACCCCTTGCCTAATGTATACACTATCCTTCTCCCCATACCTGGTATGAAGAATTCCTGTTAACAGATGCAGATCCTAACTGGTTCCCTCGAACGGCTCGACGAACGATCCCAAGCTTTGGCCAACACGAAAAGGTTGACCAAATCAGTTCCCAATTCAATAAACAGAAAAGGAAACAGAGATCGGGAAAGACCATTACCTTAGGATCGACACTTAGCGTGTGACTCTACTCTCTCAAACACGAATGGAACACCAAACAACGATTGGGTTCAAAGGGGATGAACGAGAGATGCTGCCATCACACTTAGGCTGTCGTCACACTTACGAAGCGCGGTCTGCCATTGAGCACGGTCGTGCTCAACTTAGCTTCAGCAACATGGGCTTACCCAACGATCATGGTCGTACTCTCTATTGAGTACTACCGTTCTTGTGACTCATCAAGTCACTAGACACAAGCCTAAGAAAGGGATTTTCCACTTAAAAACCCCACTTAACCCACTCTAAACCTTCCTAACAAACAAGACACACACAAAAGCACTTAACGGAAAATGGGGTGTTATAATATCTTCCCCTCATATTTCTAGATTGTAGTGAGATCTCATAATTTTCGATACTGGAACCACTTCTAGGGTTGCTTACATAGAAATATGGGATTGTTGATCTGTATTGTTTTCTACCTCTTCTAGAGTGTCAATGACCTCTTCTAGAGCGTCACGTTGAAAATTTCTTAATTCCTCCCTTTTATAAGGAACAATAACCTTTGCACCAATAAGTGTATAACGCATTCAAAATAATTTATATTCATGGTACTCGTAGCTTGTCCTACAGGGACAGTAAATCATGTAGTAGTAATTGCAACCGACACATGTGATTTAATGACCCTTAGGCATCTTTAAAATATTTAGCAATTGATTTGCGTTATTGGGCAAATGAGTTATTCTTTGAACTTCAAGTTCAAGTTGGTATGCATGTGTATTTCCATTGATACATTGTATCATATTTGAACTTGTGTTACAAATACAATCACACCAAAGTACAAAAACTTTAGGATAAACACTTCCGGTGTATATAATTGAAATCATCATTACTTTTGTAAAATATAATATATAGATATTCTACATCTCCCTCATTTATGATGTCAATATGATACCATTTGCAACATATATATTTGAAACTTAGTAGATTTCTCCGGGATCGACTATAATACAACACATCAAAATATAATATTTGTTTCATTTAGGAATATAATATGAGCTCTTTTAAAGCCTTTAATTACTTTTGCAAACATCTGGTTGCAAATTAAAAATAAGCAACCATATAACCATCTAGCTTCTGGCCATAAAATTATAATATATAAATTCACTTCTGGGAATGGAGTTCAATCCATTTGATTGTCTTTCCCATTTTTGCTATTCCAGGAGCATACTTTAGAGACATTGATGAATTTCTATCACTTTCCTTTATTTTAAAATATACTAAGATCAAATGATCTTTTGAATTTCATTCATGGTTCGAAAGTCTAGTTCTTCAGGAACTATACCACAAATATTCATATAAACGACTACGAAGTGAAATCATTGATTTTGCGCAATCCTTCAAGGATGCTTGAACCATAAATTCTTCCGGAATTTTTCAAGATCATAACAAAGACATTCTTTTGTATGGATGAAACACTAAAAGATTTTCATACTAAAAATAACATGGAAAACAAAGTTATAATAAAGAACGTAGCCATGAATTAGATTAATCAAATAGAGTGTGTAGAAGAAGAATTCTTGAAATATAACTTCTAAGCTGATTAAGCCATCACTCCCACAGTAAAGTCTTGTTCTTTCCTGAAATAAAACACGAAGAATTTTTGCTACCCCATTAGAGACTTGATCGTGCTGATAATGTGTTATAAATGGAAAAGAAAATAGAGAGATGAGGAGAATATAAATATAGACTCAAATGCTAGTTCTTCCAGAACTAGGATTCAAAGGCTAGTTCTTCGAGAACTAGCTATCATATTTGTTACTGATATTATCATCAAGTGTGTATCGAATACAATCTGACTACTACTATTTATAACATAATAGTATATTGATAATATTAATCAATTTCCTATAAGATAGCATCAGAGAGGATAAGATAGGATATAAGATGATATAGTCATCCACTAAATCAATTTGTTTATAATAGCAAGACACTTGCAGCATGCTAGTAACAGGTTTCAAAACAAAACATAAAAATACAATCACCTCCTCATTTTTTTACATGCTACATCAAACTCAGCTTTTGTGTGGTCTTTTAAATTCAAGACAAAAAGAATTTCAAATCATGGATAAATAAACATGTTATTTGTGCAAATGAGTATTGCCACACTCATCCTACTTTGACATGAATCAATTAAGGAGTATAACAGCATCACAAACAACATCCAACAAACCAATAGTCAAGGCCAAACTATGATGATTTTTATCAAACAGCATGTGTGCAGAATAGTGACATAAGCATAAATTTGATGGTCAAGGCTTCAATTTGGCAAACAGCAGCGAATGTATAAAAGGTAGAAAATCAGTATTACAAAAAAAAAAATCAGTATACATTACATGACACAATTTGGCAAATTCCAGTGTGCAGCTAAAAGTGAAAATATATTAAATGACAAGCCCCAAGCACCAATTGTTCACATGCTTGAAAGAATACAAGATTCAAAGTGGAGGATTTGTATGAATTTATGAAGCATAATACTGAATACATATATAACATTTATCAGAAAGGCATGAATTTAAATATCTAAGGTAGTATAATTAGTTAATTACCAAGCTGTAATTCCTTCCAAAGTTCTAGAATTCACCCCTTTTTAAAGAAATTTTTGGAGCCAAAAAAACAACTTAGAGCTCACTATTTCAACATACAGAGACCAGAGAGTTAAAACATTAGTTGAGCTCTCTTGGATTCCACAAGAGTTTGAGAATTGAATAAAGTGCAAGCTATTTCACAAGTACTCTACGAATGGGCAAGAAGCCCACATGTGATATGATGTTTGTTAGGAAAACAGGGAATATCGATAGTTGGGTTGTAGATGAACCACATCCTTAAAAGCAAGATTTCGGTAGACCTCAAGTGCAATCTGACAACCCGACTTGCTCCCCATGGTTAACACATTAAACTCTTGAACTTGTGCACTCAAGGCCAAGAGCAATGGAGTTTACATGATTCAATTACCCAGAACAACTTGCTTTTAAGGCAGTGGTTCGTCCACGGCACAACTATCGATCTTCCTTATTTTCCTAATAATTTAAAAGCAAGATTTTCTCAAAAAAATCTCTCAAAAAAATTCAACTATTTTCTCACACAGTTTCTCACTCAAACTATCATCTTCTTCAACCTCTTACTCTTGAGTTTGAAGACTTGGAGAGCTTTCTCATCTCCTTCACATCATCATCAAGAGGGTATAACTTTCATACTTTTCTCTAAATCTTCTTAGAAATCTTGTTAATAGCTACATGCATGTCATCTTTGCATGTTTAAGCTTTTGATTTCAAGCCTTTGCTAAAAAGTTTAGAAGCACCTTTGAACTAGAAACCAATCTTTATAAGCGTACCATCATCTTTACTTTCATCTTAATGGTTTGCATGTAATGAAAAAAAAAAAAAAACTCCTCTAAACCTATTTTACTATGATGGCCGAAAATCATAGGTGGAGGAAAGTTAGGGTTTTGTTGAGATTTCTCATTGCATGTATGTTTTAGAAGGTCTAGGACCCTTGCATGTTGGTTTTATGGCTTGTGGAAGATGCTAGAGTGAAGATAATAACTTGGTGTGGATAAACTTGTGTAGATTTTGATTCTTGCTGCATGATGTATCTTTATCCGTAAGCCCTTAAGTTTTTATACAGAACGGATTTTTGGAAAATAAATACATATTTGGAAAGAAGACTTCTGGAGCTTTAATTTGACATATAATATGTTGATATTCGGATAAGATTTTCTGGGTTGAAACACCTCTCAACATAGAATCAAATTCTGACTGCGAAAATAAGAACATAGTTGGTTGCATGATAGTTTTAAATATGATTTTGAAAGATAAAAACTTTTATAAATTTTTCTGGGTTATTACTAAAGTATAACTAAAGTTTTGTTAAAGTTTTATAATTTGTACATATGTATATAAAGATAAATAATTTCATAAAGTTACAAGTTACTTAAATTGGATTTCCAGAAAAATCCTGTGAAAACAGAGGCAGTGTTTGATTTTTAATAAATTAATGCATTTTAATTTTTACATTGGACCAACTGCACTGTATTGATGTGTGAGTTGGGTACCTTCCATTAAATTTTCAAAAAATTTAAAGGTCTTTTGAATGGTCATTCGCATTTTAAAACCACTACTTTCTGAAAATGCTTTTATAAAAGAGTTCATCATAATTTTTGAATGAAAAATATGATTTTGAAAATAATATCTTTTAACATGATCAAGTAAAGATTTTATTATAAAATGGACTATCAACAAGTGTTAATGTAAAGATATAAAAATATGGGATTAAAGTATATATATATATATATATATATATATATATGTGTGTGTGTGTGTGTGTGTGTGTGTGTGTGTGTGTGTGTGTGTGTGTGTGTGTGTGTGTGTGTGTGTGTGTGTGTGTGTGTGTGTGTGTGTGTGTGTGTGTAAAAGTAAGTCTTGAACAAAATACAATCCAAGAATTTGAAAAAGATTGGACATCTCTAGCATTATTATTCCAGCCATGGCCAAAACCTATGCTTAGGAAGATAAGATGACTTTGTTGATTTAACTTAAGTCGTTCACTTAATTCGTAGACTTGCGGCACGCGGTGGGTAAAAAAAAAAAAGGAAGTTCGCTCTGAGCAACGCAGAAACAAAGACCTTGTCTATCCGTCGAATTAGGTAAGGGGAGAAAACCCGAGGGATAATTATGTTATGATGAATATATGCCTTGTTTGTTTATTTTGATGTGTTTGATTGATGTCATTATTGTTGTGACCGTTTTGGTTGGATTTTGAGTTCATGATATATTGATGGTTTATGAAAATATGCAAGTTGCTTATATGTGTTGAAGTTGTTGTATTTGTGTTGATGATTTATGAAAATGTGCATGTTACGTATATATTTTGAAGTTATTGTATATGTGTTGAAGTTGTTTCATGGAAGCCTAATCATTGGTTAGAGCTCAAATAATGAAGATAAAAGCTTTAAGAAAACATTTACAAAGAAAATCACAAGTAAGGATTTCCTTTAAGAAGGTTTTGACAAAAAGGGGAAATTAAATAATTTTAATGTTTAATGAAAGTTTTATAAAATAAAAACAAATTTTATGAAGGAAATTCAATTGAAAATTTAGATGATTTTACACTAAGAAAAATCAAACTTTAAAAAGATTTCATGGTAAGAAACCATGAAGAAAAACAAATTTATTTTGAAGTTTTGGAAAATATTTCTTTTATTAACATTTTAATAAAAGATAAAAGTTTTAGATTCAAAACAATTTTGTAAAGGGAAATTATTTAAGCTGAAAGATATTATTTTGAAGAAAAAAAATAATTTTGATAACACTTGTAGTAAAGTACCATAGAAAATGGGATATTGGTTTCTAATGTTCTTAAAAAGAGTTTTCCTTTAAAAAGGTTACTGTATTTTTGAAAGGAAATAGACCTTTCAAAAACAAAGGAGATTTTTAGAAAAAGAAATGGAGTTCCTAAAGTTTAAAGTTTTGAAAATGAATTTCAAAAGAAAATATTGTTGAAGAGAATTTATTCAAGTAAAAATATCTGGTAACTTGGGTCAGTTACGGAAGTTTTGATTTTATATTTGTTTTTCACTGAACGAAAAATAACGTTGAAAAGTGAACCTAGTAACCGAGACATCGGGATACTAAAGTTAAAGCATGTGGATCCATGATCTGTATCACAACGTTGTGGATTGTGTGTCCTATATATGAAGTTGTGGATTGTGTGTCCTATATACATTGTTTTGGACTGTGTGTCCTATACACGTTGTGGACCGTGTGTCCTACATACGTTGTGATAAAACGTGGTGAAAGTAGTAAAAAGGTGAAATTTTTTTCTACGACCACAAAGTCTGAGACTAGTGCACAGGTCTAGGACTGTTGTGATTGGACACTCAGGCTAAAACGTCCTGTGTCAACAATGAAAGTTTTAAAACATTGAAAATTTATGGGAGGTCGTGAGCCTTGAGCTTCGACAAAGGAAAGAACGAAGCACAAAGAAAAGTTACGAAAAACAAAAATGATTTTTTTCATGCATTTGGCAAACGTGCCCACGTTGTTTCATATGAATGCCTTGCATGGTAAGGTAATTCATGCTATGTTGTTTCATTGTGCCTTGATGGACAATGAAGTCCATATGCCTTGGTTGTCATGCCTTGTGTTGAACAGTATGCTATGGACATCCACACATGTTGATCACTGTGCCAGGAGTTTTGGGCAATGTTGTGGAAAAACACATTGTGCCTTATTGACAATCGAGCCTGATCAGCTCATCTTTTAAAGAAGTTTGGATCTCCGGAGATTAGAATAGAACGTTGAAATATATAAGTGCCATATGTTTTTCAAAAATGACGGTGAATTATGTAATATTATGCTTTTACTGGAAATTATATGTTGAATATGATTGATTATCTGTAATTGTTATTTATGTGTATTGGGCTTGTAGTTGTCCTAATTCATCCATATATTGGTATCTCACCCATACAATTATCAAGTTCTACTGGTTCTTTGCTGATGTACTTTAGCACACAAGGGTGAGTGGTGCCGAGATGTTCTAACCTGGCATGGGGACTTTAATCCCGCATCCTTGAAGAGGTTGGTGAAGATTAAAATGGTGAGAACTACGGAGTTCTTTCCAGTTGATCTCTTTTAGAATGACCAGCTTAGGATTTTTCGTTGGGTTATATGTTTTGAGGAAGTCGGTTTATGTGGTCTGAACACCTTTTTGAATTCTGTTGTGAATAATTAAGTATTTTTAAGAGAAATTTTTATATTATAGATGAGCTATTTTTGAATAAAATCAGTCTATATATGTTGATAAATATAATATAGTTCGTATTATTGTGTTGTGCGCTCTATTATATTTTTAATACTCCGCCGAAAAGAAAAAAATTTACCCCAATATTTTCAGACTGATGAAAATAATGAAGTTTTTCCGAACACAACCAGTAAACTTCCTTTTAATTTATATGTGCCATACATGCGTAGAAATTTGGTATCTAGAACTTTGCTTAATAATTCTGGACTACAAATTGTTTTTGAGGCTAATAAAATTATAATAACTAGAAATGGTGATTTTGTGGGAAATGGATACTTGAATGGTGGGCTGTTTGTTTTGAGCACTATTGATATGAGTATTTCTTAGAATAAGAAATATTGGAATAAAATTCTGACTACTGTTAAAATCTTAGAATGTGGAAATAAAATTGTTTGAATTTATCTTCATGGTGAATTTGGATGGAAAATTCATGAGTTTGCTCATAGTGAAATTCTCGACCTTCCCGAAATTGCTTCTGGTTTTGCATGATTTTATTTGAGTGCCAAATTGCATGATATGATTATTTTTTTATTGAATTGTGATTCTGATATTAGAATTTGTTTTGGTAACCCAAGTATTTCTATTACAGTTGCAATTGAAGAAAGTAACAACAATGTCTACAATGGAAAGAAAAAAAAAGTATTAGACAGTTGATTAAAAAAGATATGGTGTAATTTTTCATGAGTATGTGAGAAGTGAAAGAAATATATTTGAGTCTCTTACTAGAGGATTATCTAAGAAAGCGGTCTTGGATTCCTCGAGGGGATAGGTCTTAAGCCTTGAGTCGAGGAAAATATGGTGGACACCATTTGTTGGTAAAACGAAGCTATATGATTACTCATATGCATTACATTTCCATCCCTATGGCGTGTGGTAATGCTTGTTGATAATAGATACATAACCCTTGATTTGGGTGCACTACAAGAAAAGGAGTATTTACTGATGAAAAATTTCCGACGAAACACGTGACTGTCGGAAATGTAGACATTACCAATGGAATATGGCGTCGCTAATAAAGAATACGAAAAAATTTCAACATTACCGACGGATTGTCTGTCGGTAACATTTCCAACGGCTTTTTCGTCGGTATATCCGTCTGAAACTATGGCGCGTAGTGAAATTTTTTTGGCACCAATCACTACCGACGGACCTTTCCGTCATAATTTCATTTACAAATATCGACGGCATGTCCGTCGGTAAAATAAGGGACGAATACCGACGGCATTTCCGTCGGTAATTCAAAATTTTGAATTACCGATGGATATTTCCGTCGGAAATGTGAAGTTGGCCGTCAGAAATTTGTTATTAATTCTGAAACCAAACCCTTTCCCTCCCCACTTTCCCCTTTCTTCTTCTCTCTACATTTTCTCTCTTCTCTACGAGACCACCCCCCCTTGTGCGACACCGCCTGTTGTGCCACCACCGCCCAGCCCCCACCACCGCGGTCACCGCCCCCTTCTCTTCTCCCTTCTCCCTCTCCCTGGTCCCCCATTGTCTTCGCGCTTGCGTTTTGGGTTTCCTTTTCCCCACTCTCTGCTCGCGCCACCACCGGAGGAGCCAGTACTGCCACCACCGGAGAAGCATACAGGTTTGTCATCTTCTACATTTCTCCTTTTTCCATCAATACTCATTTCGATTTTTGCTTCTATTTAGGATAGAAACTAGATAACTGTACAGTACATTGGATTTGAATAGATTTTAGCTTTGATTTAGGATTTGGATAATGTGTATTTGGTTAAGTACTTTGGATTTTTGAATGCAAATTTGTTTGTTTTGATGATTGTTAGGTTGTCACCGGCACCGAGACTATTACCCCGACCACCACTATTAGGCTGCATTTACAGGTTTCTATTTTATTTATTTTAAAAATTGTTTGAAATTGTTTATTTTATTAACTATGTACAATTATCATATGTAATTTGTATAATTTGTCATGATGTTATACTTTTGTTTTAATTATGCGATTTGTATATATATATATATATATATATATATATATATATATATATATATATATCCAATTTGGTGATGTTTTGATTTTGATTTATAATTGTAGGAATAATGATTTTGATATTTAATTGATTTGATGTAATTAAATAAGTTGGGAATAATGAAGCATCCATCAAATTAATTTATTTGAAGCAATAAATTAAATGATTGAAGAAGGGTTTCCAATATCCAAAGTATTACAGTGGGGAATGGAATCGATGTCTAGCTGTTAGTGTGCGGGAGAGTATCAAACGTAATAAGTGAGAAGAATAAAAAATTATTTAAATAAATAATTTCTTAATAACTACTTTCAAGCAAGCAATAATTAACTAATATGCTAATACTAGATTTTAAAATTCGAGATTTTAAAAGTCTAGTATACAAACATAATTAATTAACTAATCCAATACGATGTTTTATTAATTAAATTAAATTGAAAAAAATAAATGATTTAATAAAACGTTAGACAAATGATTATTCGATTTTTTATGTACAAATGTAAGTTTATGCTGAGTGCTTAACTATGTGTTATAAAATTTGTTGTTATCATCAAACTTTATGCAAATTATCTATGTTACTTAAGTTTTATTTTATCTTAGAGTCGATATATAATTAATACGTTCTTGAAAAAAAACCGTAGTTTACCATTCAAGGTTCAATATTATTGAGCATGTGTATTCGTGGTCATGGTATTGCTCGTTTTATTGAATCTTGAATTGTCCAATTGGGACAGTTTGGGAAATAACTTTTTCCCCACTGATATACTAATTACTCGTTGATTCTCATTAGTTAAATAGTTGATGAAATTTCAGGTCGAAACATTTCCTTTTGTTCTCTGAGTCCATACTTGATTGTGATATTTTACCGCGGTCAAGCCGTGTACTTGGAGACCAATGGGAAATGCTGCCGAAATTTTGTCAGCTATAAGACATGAGAAGCGATGAGTAACTAGTATAATGCAGTGGTGAAAAAGTTTTTTTCTCGAATGGGATAGGGCCACACCTTTGGAAGAAAGGGAACGATTTGAGGTTATAGTATCATGTTTAAAAATACGTCAATTTATGTGAAAATGCAGAAGGATGGAATATTATCCCCCAAGCCGTAGTTGGGTGTATGATAGGAACGAGTCCGGGAGACCACTTCTGAAACAATCATTTGTAGATGGAATCGAGGAGTTTATATCGAAAGCCAAGCAACATTGTGATTATGCCAAAGAGGTGGGGGGGGGGGGATTAGATGTTCGTGCATAAAGTGCAATTGTATGACAGTTTTGAGTGATGATGACGTGAAGTTACACTTATACAAATGTGGGTTCAAGCCTAATTATTGGATATGGACTGATCATGGTGAGGAGTTGCCGGATATTGATTTGAATGAAGTCGGTGGTGACAATCTTGACATGGGTGCATCGGGCAGTGGCTTACAGGACGACTATGTTGAACAACTCCAGTCAATGCATATGATGGTGGATGATTGTCTTAGGCAACATGGGAATTTCGAGGTGGGTGAGTCTGATGACATGGAAGAGCCTCCTAATGAATCGACGTAGAGATTCTACAATCTATTGTTAAAGACAAATAACCCATTGTATGAAGGGGCGTCAGATTCAAAATTATCAATTTGTGTTAGGCTTCTAGCTTGCAGGTCCAATTGGAATGTCCCCAAGCAGTGGAGTGTTTTTGTAAAATTCTTCAAGATGTGATACCCTTCAAAGAGTTGTTGCCAAAAAGTTATTATGATGCGAAGCGGATGGTGTCGAAACTGGGGTTGGGGGCTAAGAGGATTGATTGTTGTCCGAACGGGTGCATACTATATTATGACAATGCTTCGGGCACAAATGACAGTGCGTTGGAAGAATGTAAATTTTGTCAGACACCCAGGTACCGCGTTCAAAGTAGTGATCGTAGTAAGAACAAACCAGTTCATGCGAAGGCAATGTTCTATCTGCCAATAATTCCAAGGTTGCAGAGACTGTGTGCATTAACACAAAATGTGGGGCAAATGAGGTGAAATTATGAAAATAGAAAAAATCTGGGTGTTATACGCCACCATTCTGATGGTGAAGCTTGGAAGCACTTCGATAGGGTACATCCTGATTTTGCAGCGGATCCTTGCAATGTAAGACTTGGGCTATGTTCAAATGGTTTTACCCTGTACATTCAGGCGTCTGCCTCGCCATATTCATGTTGGCCAGTGATTGTTACACCGTACAATCTTCCTCCCGAGATGTGCATGTCAAAACCATATATATTTCTGACTTGTCTCATACCGGGACCATCTAATCCGAAGGCTGGGATATATGTATATTTGTAGCCTCTGATCGATGATCTGAAGAAGTTGTGGCATGGTGTGTTGACTTATGACATTTCAAAGAAGCGAAACTTTATGATGAGGCCGTCACTGATGTGGACAATCAATGATTTTCCTGCATAGCATGCTCTCTGGTTGGGGGACACATGGTAAATTGGCATGCCCGTATTGCATGGAACATGGAAATGCTTTGACCCTAAGATATGGTGGCAAAAGTTCCTTGTTTGATTATCATCGTCGGTTCTTAGATCGTGAACATCCATTCCCAAGGAATACCCGAGCATTCTAAAAGAATCAGGCAGAAGAGGAAGGTCCACCGCCTTTGTTGACTCCTGAGCAAATATGGGGTCGGGTTAGGGATTTTCCTAAAGTCACTGAAGCAGGTGTCAAAATTACCGGGGTATGGAAAATGGCATAACTAGACAAAACAAAGTATTTTTTGGGAACTACCGTACTGGAAGGATAATCTGTTAAGACATAACCTTGATGTGATGCATATTGAGAAGAATTTCTTTGACAACATTTTTAACACGGTTATGAATGTGTCTGGCAAGACAAAGGACAATGAGAAGGCAATGATGGACATAGTTCTATACTGTAGACGAAAGGATTTGGAGCTGAAGCTGCAGCCTAATGGAAAGCTGTTAAACCAAAAGCTGGTTACACTGAGCGCTGGTGAAGCGAAGTCAATTTGTCGGTGGTTAAAAGACCTTAGGATCCCAGATGGTTATTCCTCTAATTTGGCACAATGTGCTGATGTCAGAACGGGGAGGCTTCATGGGATGAAAAGTCATGATTATCATGTATTCATGGAGTGTTTGCTTCCTATCGCTTTCGGCTCATTGTCCCAGCATGTTTCGAACCCGCTTATAGAAATCAATAATTTCTTCAAAGATCTATGCTCTGCAAGTTTAAGAGCGGATGATCTGACGAAGATGGAAGAAAACATTCCAATAATTCTGTGCAAGATGGAGAGGGTTTCCCCCCCAGGATTTTTTGACTCAATGGAACATCTCCCTGTCCATCTTGCATATGAAGCGAGGCTTGGTGGACCAGTACAATATAGGTCGATGTATCCATTGTAAAGGTAATAATGTTATATTATCACATTTAAATAATTAGCGTCCCTTGAATAATGACTTGTCACTAATGTTTCTCCTCACTTAGATTCATGGGCGACTCTAAACGATTAGTTAAAAACAAGGCTAGGGTGGAAGGATCAATATGTGCGTCTTACACCGTGAGACAACCCATTTCTGTTCCCACTATTTCAACAACTGCATGTTGGCCCCGAGAAATATTAGGAACGAGGTAGATGCTGATAGTGGAGGGTGTCCTTACATGTTATCCGTATTTAATCTTCCTGGTCGTCATGCTAGCAAGGAGCTTATTTACTGGTTAAGTGATGAGGAGTATGCATCGGCTCATGTTCATGTCTTGATAAATTGCACCGAGGTGAAACCATACTATGAGTAAGTTTCAACAACCCATTTCTTAAATAATGTAACTCATGTTATATCAATTTCTCCTTTAACACATCTTACACATTTTATTTGTCAGTGTGATCCTGCAAATAAATCAATTATGTGAACAAGTTGTTTCTGTTCTTACACATGCAGATTTTCCTGAATGGTTCAAGTAACAAGTAAGTGATGTATACCTTAGCAAACAATATATTAAGCTTAATTACTAATTTAAATGTAATTAATTAACATGACATACCTATTCGTAGGTGTATCAGCAACCATTAAATGTGAAAAATCAACACTTGAGAGATTTAGCATACGAGCCCTATAGCAGTGTTAGATCATGGCATACATACTTTGTTAATGGGTACAAATTCCACACAGATGAATGGGACATGGGCAAAAAGACAGTTAATAGCGGGGTTGTCGTACAGGGTGAAGGTACTGGTGATTTTTATGGGGTCATAAAACACATATACGAGTTACGATACAATACTACTACTTATCCTAAAAAAAGTAGTCTTATTTTATTGTAACTGGTTTGATCCATCGAAGACAGGCACAAAGGTGGATCCCAAGTATGGAACTGTGGACATTCGTATGGATAAAAGATATCAACAGTTTGATCCGTTTATCATTGCTCACAACGCAAAACAAGTTTATTACGTCCCTTATCCAGCAATGCGAACGGACAAACGAGGTTGGTGTGTTGCTGTCACTACCAAGCCTAGGGGTCGCATAGAAATCGATGATGCAAAGGATGATATGCCCTTCCAGGTGGATGAATCGTCACATGTCAATGAAGTAATCGAGGTCGAGCTTATTACTGGCATGTTGGGATCTGCAAATGATGGGGAAGAAGTGGTCATTGGTAATCATTCATCGATGCATGCATAACCAGAGGAAGAAATCCAAAGTGATGACTCAATGCAAGAAGAAGAAGAATCAGACTTACAATCAGATGACGATATCGAGTCTGAATAGGAATTTGACTGTTAAGTTATTTTTATTGTATTTTAAATACTTACTTATGAAATTAAATGTAAGACTTGACAAATATTGTTGTATTTTAAATATTGGCTTATTATATTAGTCTTTTACATGTCGTTTGATTTATTATTTTTACGTTGACTTATAATTGTGCAATAAAAATAGATATGTCAGCATCAGGAGGAGAGCTGCCCCGCCCCCCACCGCCTAGCGGTGATAAGGGGAAGGGGAAGGCTAAGCGGGGACGATACACCATAAAGTCTCAAGTGCTTGCCCGTTTTGCTACAGGTCCATCCGCACCCACCGTACCCACCCCGACCGCACCTATAGGAGCCTCCCCTGACCATTCTACACCCTCCCCCACCCGTTCTACACCCTCACCGACCCATACTACACCAAACCCTTTCCCTCCCCACTTTCACTTTGGGACACGATGCCCACTAGCCGTCTACTCGCCGCCCCCTACTGGACCCACACCCACACCCAGCAGCACCATCATCATCGGTTGTGTCGGCCACACAGCCAGAATGATTATAATTTATGCCGACTCCTGGGATGCCGCCACAGCCGGACATTCCATCCTCATCATCCGCGCCCACATACGATGACGGCACGGACATTCCGGCCACATCATCTGTGCAGCAACCGGCCGCGCAGGAGATCTTGCCTGAGTGGGCCAGGATTCTCGCACCCGAGGATCGACCATGGGTCACACCTGTTTTTGGATCGTAAGTCATTTTTAATTTAATGTTTATAATTTTGACAATTTTAGTTACTATTCATCAAGTATATAATTTTTATTTGTAATATTGTTGAATTAATAAAATTATAAATTTTTCATCTTCATCCCATCGAAAGTGGGATCGAAGCACGTTACCTACACCCTCAAGGCACAGTTTCGTCGCTTCTGGCCATCATGGGGGCCGATCCCGAAGGAGGACCGGGATCGTATCTTCATAGGATTCGGGGTAAGTTGTTTATTATTTTAATTTTTATTTTTCACGCATTTTATATTTTTTTTTTGTATTATGTTAATAATATTCCTTCTTTGTTAATAAATAGGCCCTTGTGCGCTGGTTGCCGGAGCATACAGCTTAGATACGTGCCATTTTTTAAAACAGAGCTTCTGCTCGACTAAGGGACATGCTTCAGGAGGCTAGGGAAAATCGGGAGCGTCCAGATTACATCGGCACCAAGATTTGGGCACGGCTATGTGCGTATTGGGACACTCCAGAGTACAAGGCGAAGTGTGAGCAGGCGAACAGGAATCGGGCCTTCGATAAGGGTGGGAGCATGCACACTGGTGGCTCGATTAGCCACATGCAGCATACATGAACATGGTATACATTTATAAATTTTATTTATAAACTATATCTTATTATTCAAAATTTATATTATAATTAATTGCTTTTATTCCTGTGTCGGTTGCAGGCATGAGAGCTTGCTCAGTCTGTTGATGTCCCCATGGTCTTTGAGCAGACGCATATTCGGTCAGACACAGGCGAGTTTGTTGATGAGAGGTCGAGGCATACAATGGTGAGCTAAATTGTCTTTTCTACATTTAATGTATCTTTTTATTATTATAGTTTAATAATATAATTTTTGTTATGTATTGACGCATGAGGATTACAATGCAAGGTTCAGTCAGGTAGCGTATGAGGTTGCCTCCTGCTCTGGTGCCTCGGATCCTTCACGGTTGGATCTGATAGTGTGATTTTACATCATATTTTCTGTACACTTTTGCATGCATATTTCATATAGATTAGGCATTCTTTATTTGATTTTAGTTAGTTTTTCCCTTGGAACGGGTGAAGCGGTTTCTTGGTGTTATTTTGCAGGAACTTGAGGAAAACTGTGCAGATTTGGCCATAATAAAGCTTGGATGAATTTAGAGCTTGAAAAGAGAAGAAATTGAGCCAAGAAGAATTCTGAAGACTCGCCCCGCAAATCACACCTCGCCTCGCGAGCCTGACTGATGACTGTGCCAGAAAATACAACCTGTTCTGTCTCGCCTCGCGAACGCGCGCAGAACTGATTGGTATAAGTTGTTATTTTAGGGCAGAAATGAAAAAGTCTTTTTAGTTTTTTAGTTCTTGGAAGGGGAAGCACTTGGGAGCTGCGGCTAGACTAGGGTTTCAACCCCAGAAGGGAGTTGCTGAGAGGGATTGCTGTGAAGAAGAAGGAAAGCTCCCACGGAGCCTCTTCTCTCCTCTTCTCCTATTTCTCTGGTTTGGCTTTCTTTGTAATTATGAGTAATTAAACCCTGTTTGTTGGGATTATATGTAATCAAACTTATTATTATGTATTTGCCTTGACTGATTATTCTGTGTTCATGCCTTCGTATTAGTGTATATTTTTCTGTGCTTAATGCTTGTTGTGGCTAGCACCCCCATGACTCGATTAGTGTTTTGGTATGTAATGGAGACGTTCGTATCAGAACCGGAACTGAAATTAATCACCTAGTAACCCTTGCATCTAGAGATGGAGTTTGGTTTACTAGTAATCGCGTAATCCCTAATCCTACTGCAATTTCATTAATCTAGGCCACCTAAGAGATTAGGGTCTATTAGTGGAATTAGGCTCTTGTCATCCGAGAGATCGGGGCTTAAGTAGTTTAGTGGATTGATTTTAATATTTGAAGCATGAATGGGAGGTATCTAGTCCTGGCAGTACATGAGAAAGAGGTTTGGTGAAGTCTAGTCCCAACATATCCTTTTCCGCACTCCAAGTGTTCGATAAAAAGACAAAAAGATTTTATTCCTTTTGTTTTGTTTGTTTTGATTTCTATTGATTTTTAGTTTAGTATAGATAGTTGCCGAGTTTGTGAATTGGTAGTTGACATCCAATCCCCGTGGATACGATAACCGGTCTCACCACCGTATTACTTGCACGACTGGGTATACTTGCCCAGATCCGTCAAAAAGTTTTTGGCGCCGTTGTCGGGGATTGGCTTTGCCAATATCATTAGTAACAAAGGAGGCAACTAATTTAGACATTTTTATTCTTTTTTATTTTTCTGTATATATTTGATCTTTTTGTTTTGAGTTGTTTTTGCAAGGTGGACGAAAGTCATGGAAAATTTTTATTATACACCTGATGAGGAAGCTTCTAGTCATATTTTGGAGGATAACTTGTGTTGGGAAGACGATATAAATTTGGGAGAATTCTTCGAGGAGTTTTCTCTATCTCATAATATTCCATCACGAGTCGATCCTATGACTGGTGAGCTTATATATATATACTCCAAGGAGGATTGGGAAACCTTTTTGTCATACTTGCCACCTCCACCACCGTGTATTGTGATTCCCATAGAGCCACATGAAGCAGAAGTTGAGCAGAATCTGGTTGTGGGAATGGATCAAATTGAAGATGAAGTGGTGATGGTGGATGAGCCACAAGAAGAGGAAGTACATTTCACAAGTCCTTGGGGAGGAACAAGTGAGAAGGCAGAGAATTTGGAAAGCATTCAATCCACCATGTATGCTGAGCAATCTGATTTTACTGCATTAGAAAAATATGTTGGCTTGCATGCATGTGTGGACACTGGTAAGTTAGCCCCTTCCACTTGTCTTCCAAACTTCCTGGTGAAAATGCCATTTGACCCTCTAGAAAGCAAGTGCATTATTGTGGTTAAAGAGGTCAATGGTGCTTTTACATGCTGGCTGGGTGGAGTTGAGGATAAAGTCATGTTACTCCTGCAATCGCCACTCCAAGTTCCATTTGATCCGGGAGGAGGATCCTAGAACGTCAAGCTAGTGACGTTAAAGAAGCGCTTATTGGGAGGCAACCCAACTTTTCTTAACCCTTCTCTTTAGTTAGTTTTTGTTTTTGATTTTTAACCTCTTGAATAATTTGAGAAGATCAAGAGGAAAAATAATAAATTGAGAATTGCCAAGTGATTTTAGGGAAAGAAGGGAAGGAGAAGCAAAAAGGAAAAAAAGACAAAGTCAACACCCTTCACGGCCGTGATGCATTTGCCAACAAGTTTCTGACTGGAGTTAGAGCCAGCACCTGCTACCGCCTCGGTAAGCCGTTCCAATTTTTCTCCTCTCTCTAACTTGATTGTTTACATTGGGGACAATGTAAATTCTTAAGCTTGGGGTAGGGGTATTTTGCATTTGCATTTTTCATGTTGCATTCATACAGTTTTGCATTATAGTTTTGCATGATCACATGATTAGATTGCCCTTGCTTAGATTTTGCATCCAATTGTGAAAACTGAGTGCCAATTAAATTGTGATAGTGAATTGTTGAACCCAATTTTTTTATTCTTGTGATAAGGCTGCAAATAAAAATGCTTGAGATAATCTTGGATAGTTGATAATTAGCATATGGTTTCATAGATTTATGTTTCTCATTGATGGTTGAACTACTAAAATGTGAGATTTTCAGCCGAAGGGGTACTCACTAAATTTTACCCCATTCTTTGTGTTAGAGTGTTATTCCTCTTGGTTTGTATTTCTCTAGAACTTGACTTAAAACCATTTTGAAGATTAAAAATTTTTGAAAACATTTTTGAAAATGATTGAGGCAATAGGTATTTTTCCGGCCTTATGAGCTTTGAATGACTAAATGCTACCCCTTAGTTGACCAATTTTGAGCCTACATGGAAAAAATGCTTTTCTTGGTACCCTGAAATATGTGGATGAATGATGCTCGATAAGGAACCTTCTAAAGTATTACAAAAGGGTAAAAAGGTAGTTGAAAAAGTATGGGAAAGAATCAGAAAAATATTTCTCTTGAGTGAAAAAAATATCCCCTTCTCCAAATTAAAGAAAAACAAAAGAAAAAGAAAAATTTATAGAGAAGGGGATGACAAAAAGAAATGAGAAATAAAAAGAAAAAGAAAGAAAAGAAAGGTGGAAAAAGGAATCAAAACCCATAAGGGTATTTTAGAAGGTCATTTTTGCAATGCTTGATGTTTTGTGTAGCCTTTTGAAAAATCCTTTTATTGATTTCCCCACCTAACGATTAATCCCATGGCCACGTTACAACCAAGTAAAAGACCTCTTGATTATTAATTGTTTTCATTAATAAAGTAGAGATTTGGTTGATAGTCAAGCCTATGGTAGGATTCATTCCTTGAGGAAAATGGAGCGAATTGTCTTATTCCCCTAAACACTTGAGTGGGGTTAGAAAGAGAGTCAAGCAAAAGAACAAGCTTGGGGTGATCTTCATGTGAGAAAGAGTGCCCAAATCAGTGAGAATATGAGTCTAAGGAACCTAAGCCTCTAATTGGACTTGAATTGATTGTCTCTTGCTGAATTGTTTGAATTGCCTATTACTTGGATCATTTACTCGGGTTCTTGGTTCACTAACCATGTTCTGTTTCTTCTTCTGGCCTTAGTGATTGCTTGAGGACAAGCAATTGAATAAGCTTGGGGTGATTTGATAGTGTGATTTTACATCATATCTTTTGTACACTTTTGCATGCATATTTCATATAGATTAGGCATTCTTTATTTGATTTTAGTTAGTTTTTCCCTTGGAACGGGTGAAGCGGTTTCTTGGTGTTATTTTGCAGGAACTTGAGGAAAACTGTGCAGATTTGGCCATAATAAAGCTTGGATGAATTTAGAGCTTGAAAAGAGAAGAAATTGAGCCAAGAAGAATTCTGAAGACTCGCCCCGCGAATCATACCTCGCCTCGCGAGCTTGACTGATGACTGTGCCAGAAAATGCAACCTGTTCTGTCTCGCCTCGCGAACGCGCGCAGAACTGATTGGTATAAGTTGCTGTTTTAGGGCAGAAAGGAAAAAGTCTTTTTAGTTTTTAGTTCTTAGAAGGGGAAGCACTTGGGAGCTGCGGCTGGACTAGGGTTTCAACCCCATAAGGGAGTTGCTGAGAGGGATTGCTGTGAAGAAGAAGGAAAGCTCCCATGGAGCCTCTTCTCTCCTCTTCTCCTATTTATCTGGTTTGGTTTTCTTTGTAATTATGAGTAACTAAACCCTGTTTGTTGGGATTATATGTAATCAAACTTATTATTATGTATTTGCCTTGACTGATTATTCTGTGTTCATGCCTTCGTATTAGTGTTTATTTTTCTGTGCTTAATGCTTGTTGTGGCTAGCACCCCCATGACTCGATTAGTGTTTTGGTATGTAATGGAGACGTTTGTATCAGAACCGGAACTGAAATTAATCACCTAGTAACCCTTTCATCTAGTGATGGAGTTTGGTTTACTAGTAATCGCGTAATCCCTAATCCTAATGCAATTTCATTAATCTAGGCCACCTAAGAGATTAGGGTCTATTAGTGGAATTAGGCTCTTGTCATCCGAGAGATCGGGGCTTGAGTAGTTTAGTGGATTGATTTTAATATTTGAAGCATGAATGGGAGGTATCTAGTCCTAGTAATACATGAGAAAGAGGTTTGGTGAAGTCTAGTCCCAACATATCCTTTTCCGCACTCCAAGTGTTCGATAAAAAGACAAAAAGATTTTATTCCTTTTGTTTTGTTTGTTTTGATTTCTCTTGATTTTTAGTTTAGTCTAAATAGTTGCCGAGTTTGTGAATTGGTAGTTGACATCCAATCCCTGTGGATACGATAACCGGTCTCACCACCGTATTACTTGCACGACTGGGTATACTTGCCCAGATCCGTCAACAGGATCCCACCGAGGTTGAGCGATTACAGACTCAGGTATGGATGGATGTGGCAGGTGGGAAGAAGAAGGGGCGGATTTACGGTACCGCAACTTTGGCTCGTTCCATCACTCGGTGGTCGACGCCGAGCTTGACCATTTGGGAGTCTATCTCCTCCAACTCATAGGACATGGAGGAGGTGTGGCAGCTGAGGCAGGAGGTACTGGAGCAGAGGCAGAATGCAGAGTGCATGGAGCAGCGGGCAGATCTCATGCAGCAGTAGATGGAGACATGGTCTACGATGATGACCTCTCTGATTGATTTACTTCCACCAGAGAGGCGTAGCGCTATACAGGAGGTCATCCATGCCGGCCAGGCCTCCACTACTTCTACCGTGCCACCACCACAGCCGCATGATGCCAGTGCGTCTTCTAGTCCGCAGCTTGAAGGTCAGCTGACGCTGGTGAACTCCCCCCGACAGGATGACGATGGCAGTTATTATGATGATTATTAGGATAGTTTTAGATTTAGTTATGTTTTGTAGATAGACGGATATTTTATGTATGAAATATTTATGTTTTTATGTTAATTTAAATGCCTTTTTAAATTTATTTGTAATTTCAATTTTGGTTTTAAATTAATAATATGATATATTAATTATAATAAATCAAATAAAAATAAATATTTAAAATAAAAAATAATTTATATTTAAAAAAATTAAAAATAATTTAAAAATAATCACCAGATTTCCGACGGATAAATCCATCGGAAAAGTTTCTGACGAAAATTACCGTCGGTAAGCGCAGCACCAAATTTCTGACAAAAAATCCGTCGGAAAAGTTTCCATCGGAAGTTACCGT
Organism: Sophora flavescens; assembly: GCA_030762895.1. Taxonomy (NCBI): domain Eukaryota; kingdom Viridiplantae; phylum Streptophyta; class Magnoliopsida; order Fabales; family Fabaceae; genus Sophora; species Sophora flavescens. The sequence continues at coordinate 51,680,293 of CM061065.1, read as the reverse complement.
TGGTAAACACTCACCAGATTTCCGACGGAAAATCCGTCGGAAAAGTTTCCGACGGAAATTTCTGTCGGTAATGCGCCAACACTTTCCGTCGGAAATTTCCGACGGATATTTTGCCTGTCCGTCGGAAACCTTTTCCTACGTGTCTAGTACGGACCGGATATTGTCCGTCGGAAATCATTTTTCCGACGCCTTTTTGTCCTTTTCAATGACTTTTGGCCGTCGGTAATACCCCTTTTTTTTGTAGTGGTTGTGCTATAGAGACGCACTTGATGTAACTATAAATGTTTATTGTGAGGTTGAGTTTGATACATAGCCTTTGATTTGGGTGGTGCTATAGAGACGCACTTGATGTATCTAATAATGTTTATTGTGAGGTTGAGTTATAAAACTCTTAATAGATACATACCCTATTTTTTGGTGGTGCTAGAGAGACGCACTTGATGTATCTACCTAAGTGAGAGAGAATGTAGAAGCCGCTTTCTATGAAAAACTTAGACAATCTTTCTAAAACACTCATGAGAAACCCATGGTACATGAGAATGATTTTATAATGTATATATATTTGTGTTGTTATTTATTGCGGATTTTACATAATTCTAAAGGTACACTTAGTTCAAGAACAATTCACTTCTTGGACGAAGTTGTTGTCTCACTTCATTACGTGTTAATTCAAACCTTTAGGGTATTAACACTTAAGCATTAATCCTTTCCTTTGCTCAGAAAAATTTCTTTTTGTTGCTTGCCATTAGTGAGGGAATGTGAGATAATGGCAACAAGCAAAATAGTTTTTCACATAAAATATATTAATATTGTTAAGACAAGAACGCAGAATTGCTACTGTCGACAGAAATTGCTTTGTCGACACAAACGCTTCTTGACGGAAATGCTTTCTTGACAGAAAACGTTTCTTGACAGAAATCGCCTTCTGACAGAAATCGCAACCAGTTGTTATGCCCAACACGCAATTCCTCTGCTTTGACAGAAATGCTTCTTCCGACAGAAAAGCTTCTTGACAGAAATTGCGTTCTTGACAGAAAATCATAACTTGATAGAAAATGCTGAAATCGATGTTGTTCTGAATGCAGAATGCAAGAAACGAGATTATGCAGAAAGTATACGAAAGAAGAGATTAACAACAGTATGTTATCATGGTTCAGAGCAAGTTGCTCCTACATCCACACTGAGGCAAGACTTTCTATCCACTAGATAAAAAGAAACTGGTTACAAGACTTTCAGGGTTGAAACTAAACTCTCTCAATCCTCACTTGCACTCCTTTCTTGATCTCAATGAATCACTTCCTCTCTCTCTGGTTTTCCGTGTATATTAAACTTTGAATCTCTCTCTCAAGTTTCTCTCAACAATGACTTATATATCTGTTCAAAACAAGTCTCTCTCAAGGTAGTTACATAAAAGAAAAATAGATCTAACTACCTAACAGACTTAACTACTTTTTCAGATATCACATAGTTGAGAAAACTCTATGCATAGCCTAACTGATTAACTAATTGATGAGCCAACTGCCACAATTCTCCACCTTGGATCTTCAATTCAAGTACCAGCTAGGTATGCATCCAGTCTCCTTAAAGAGACTTATTTATCACAGGTTCCAATACTTGCCAAATTCATGCAGTGCTGGAATTTGGCCCTTGGAACTACCTTGGTTAACATATCAGCCATATTGTCTTCAGTAGCAACCTTTTTCACTTCAACTATGCCATTTGCAATGATGTCACGAATGTAGTGCATTCTGATGTCAATATGCTTTGTCCTCTCATGGAACATTTGGTTCTTTGAGAGATGGATAGCACTTTGGCTATCACACCATACTGTCATAGGAATTTCCCTCCCTTCCAGTTCTTTTACAAAGCCTTTGAGCCATATTGCTTCCTTTATGGCTTCAGTCAAAGCAATATACTCAGATTCAGTGGTAGATAAGGAAACTATTGATTGCAAATTTGCCTTCCAACTTACCACATTTCCATAGAGAGTGAACAGATATCCTGTTAGAGACCTTCTTCTGTCAATATCCCCTGCAAAATCAGCATCCACATATCCTGCTGCATTGCTGTTTTCTGATTTTGATTTACCAAATATCAATCCAATAGATTTTGTCCCTTTCAAGTATCTAAGAATCCACTTGACTGCCTGCCAATGCTCCTTCCCTGGGTTTCCCATGAATCTGCTGACCATGCTGGCAGCATAGGCGAGATTAGGCCTTGAACATACCATAGCATACATAAAACTCCCTATGGCATTGGAGTAAGGGATGTTATCCATGTACTGCTGGTCTTCATCAGTTTTGGGAGATTGTTCAACTGATAGCTTGAAATGACCAGCTATGGGAGTTGAAACTGCCTTGGCATCTTGCATATTGAACCTTCTAAGCACATTTTCAGCATACCCTGACTGATGCAAGAAGAGAAGTCTTTCATTTCTCTTTCTCCGGATTTCCATCCCCAAGATCTTTCTTGCAGCTCCTAAGTCCTTCATCTCAAATTCTGAACTTAGCAGGCCCTTGAGCTTGGTTATTGCCTCTAAATATTTACTTGCAATGAGCATGTCATCAACATAGAGTAGGAGATATATGTAGTGACCTGAGCTGGCTTTCTTGAAGTAGACACAACAATCGAAAGAACTTCTGTTGTAGCCATTTGTCACTACAAAAGTGTCAAATCTTTTGTACCATTGTCTTGGTGACTGTTTCAGTCCATACAAGGACTTTTTCAGCAGGCATACCATTTGTTCCTTTCCTTCTACTTCATACCCTTCAAGCTGTTTCATGTATATCCTTTCATCCAGCTGACCATGTAAGAAAGCTGTCTTCACATCCATTTGCTCAAGTTCCAAGTTGTAGACAGCAACTAGAGCAAGAATGACTCTAATACTTGTGTGTTTCACAACCGGGGAAAAAATCTCATTGTAATCAATTCCTTCCCTTTGTGTGAAGCCTTTTGCAACGAGTCTAGCCTTGTATCTACTTCCTTCAACCCCTGGAATTTCTGGTTTTTTCTTAAAAATCCACTTGCAACCTACAATTTTGTGATTTGCAAGTTTCTCCACAAGTTCCCAGGTGCTGTTTTTCATAAGGGAGTTTACTCATCATTCATGGCAGTTTTCCAGTGCTCTTTATCTGAACTTTCCATTGCCTCCTTGTAGTTAATAGGATCAATTACCTGACCCTCAATTTCTACACTTAGTGCATAAGCAATGAGGTCTGCATAGCCGAGCCTTTGAGGTGGTTTGATCTGCCTTCTAGCCCTGTCTTTGACCAGATTATAGGATGATTCTGCTGCTGCATGTTCATCAGTTTCAATAGGTGGCTGAGTAATGTCATCTGTTGTAACTGCAGTACCATGCTCCACCTCCAATTGAACCTTGTTGTCGGGTTCCTCTGGTTCCTTAGGCATCTCAGCTTTCTGTCCTGCATCCTCAAGCATGCATTCTTCTTTGAAGACAACATCTCTGCTAATAACAGCCTTTCCTCCACCTGGTTTGGTTAACCACACCTTGTAACCCTTTACACCATCAGGATATCCCAAGAAGATTCCCTTCTTTGATCTAGGCTCCAATTTCCCTTCATTTACATGGATATAGGCTGTACATCCAAATATTCTCAAGTTGTCATAGGTTGGTGCTCTACCTGTCCACAACTCCTCTGGTGTCTTGAAATCAATAGCTGCTGAAGGAGACCTATTGATTAGATAGCATGCAGTGTGAACTGCTTCTCCCCAAAACACCTTGCTTAGGTTTGCATTGGACAACATGCACCTAACCCTCTCCAGAATGGTCCTATTCATTCTCTCAGCAAGACCATTTTGTTGAGGAGTTAGTCTTACTGTTTTGTGCCTAGTTATCCCATTATCCTTGCAAAACTCAGTGAACTCTTCACTTAGATATTCAAGTCCATTGTCAGTTCTAAGTACCTTAACCTTCCTTCCTGTTTGATTCTCAACAAGTGCTTTCCATTGTTTAAAACACTTGAATGCTTGATTCTTGTGTTTCAACAAATACACCCACACTTTTCTTGACCAATCATCTATGAATGTTATGAAATATCTAGCACCACCTAATGAGGGAACCCTTGCTGGCCCCCATATATCAGAATGCACATAATCAACCGAGGCTTTAGTTGTGTGTATGGCAGAAGAAAACTTAACTTTTTTCTGTTTGCCATCAAGACAGTGTTCACAGAATTCTAACCTTTCAAAGTCTCCATTTCCTATTAGACCCTGCTTGTACAATTCTTCCAAGCCTCTTTCACTGACATGAGCTAGTCTGAGGTGCCATAGTGATAGCGTGCGAATGCACGTGCGATTCCGGCAAGTGTACCGGATCGTCGCCAAGTAAAAAAAGATATCGATCCCACAGAGACTGTGTTCTCGAATCGCAACTAATTATCAAATCGATTAGATCTGGACTGTTTAAAAAGATTTTTATATTTTTGAAATGGTTTTTGAATTTGAATTTAAGAGATAAAACAGAATCAAACAAAACAGAAAACAAATCTTTTTGATTTTTCAGATCTAAATGGGTTCCTAGGGATTTAGGTTACCACAAGATCGTTTACGTTATGAAGTTGATTACCCTTGTTAATTAGCGAAATTGCCTTGAAGGCGAGTTTATCCTCTGATAGCTTAAGCTCCCTCTCGGGTTACAAAAGCCGTGCCCAATTGACCTGACCCCTACTCTCGTGGTAGTCGATCCCAGATTGGACCCTTTGCGTTTCATGACAACTCGTTGCTCCTCGAGGGACGGCTTCTAACTCTCGTGATTTCAGTCCCAAGTCTGACTTCTATAGGTCCGACACCTAAGTTCACCGCTAGGTTCCTCCTTTTAATGTCTAAGTCATGCAAATAACCTAAGTTCACCGCTAGGTTCCTCCTTAGATCATCCACATCTCACAAACCAGTGGCTGCCGGGCTTTACGAGTGAAACACCCTAGAAATCCTAAGTTCACCGCTAGGTTCCTCCTTAGAACGTCTATGTCACGTAAATAAACGGTTGCCGAAATTTATGAGTGATTAACACACTAGAAATCAGATCTAAAACAATTATGAAATTAACAAAGAGTTTACATCAAATTTACATCATAAACAAACTTGGGCAGAGCCCTAATCCCTAGAAACTATGCTACTACTCACGTCTTGCCATGGAGATGACAAGCATGATTACAAATAGCATGAAAATACAAAAATCAGAGAAGAGAAGAGAAGAGAAGAGGAGAAGAGAGATCTAAGCCTAGAGTAGTAGCCCCTAATGTGTTGTGGATCCCCTGTTTCTGATGCCTTGGTCCATATTTATAGAAATGGGGAAGTTAGAGTCCCAAACCAACTCAAAATCTGATCCATTTCGGTTTCTTCAGGTCCAAGTAATGCGCGTCACGGCCGTGATGGCTATCCAGGCCGTGACGGTCTCTGCCTCTGCAAATCTGGAAAATTCAATTTCTCGCGACGCGAGATGCTGCTCGCGACGCGAGCCTTCCTTTCATGGCCCGTGATGAATTTCACGGCTGGGCCGTGATGTGCTCTGACTTGTGGTGGTTTTGGGTCACGGCCGTGATGGCTATCACGGCCAGGCCGTGATGACTCGACTTGACCTTTCTTCTTTTTCAGTTTTGCTCGATCATGGCCGTGATGGGCATCACGGCTAGGCCGTGATGGGCTCTGTTGGCTCATTTTCTTCAGTTTTAAAGCTCCATCTTCATCCAAACTTCATCATGGTTGATCTTGAGCAATTTACCCTTGATATCTGCAAAACAACACACGAAAACCGCCTTACCCGTTCCAAAGGAAAATTAACCTAAAATCTAATAAAAATATGCCTAAACTACATGAAAATGCATGCAAAATGATGGACAAAGATGAGGTGGAATCACACTCATCAAATCACCCCAAGCTTAAAACTTTGCTTGTCCTCAAGCAATTACTCGAGCCATAAGATATAAATCATTCAAAGCATGGATAGTGAACCAAGAACCCTAGAAGCTAATCCAAGTAATAGGCATTTTTAATAAGCACTCAAGAGATAATCAATTTCTAGTCCAATTAGAAGCTTAGGTTTTTTTTTTTTTTTTCAAGTTCATGTCCTCACTGATTTGGGCACTCATCTCACCTCACTCAAGTGTTTTAGGGTTTATGACAATTCACTCCATTTCCTCAAGGAAAGTATTTTACCATAGGCTTGACCATTAACCAAATCTCCACTTTATTAATGAAAACACTTAAGAATCAAGAGGTCTTTTCCTTTGGTTGTAATGTGGCCATGGGATTTATTGTAAGGTGGGAAAATCAAGGAAAGGGAATTTCAAGAAGGCTAGACAGATTATCAAACATTACAAAGCATGACACCTTCTAAAATACCCCTTTTTGGGCTTTGGTTTACTTTTCCACCTTTCTTCCTTCATTTAATTTTTTTTTCTTTTTCTTTTCATTTCTCACTTTCTTTGTCATCCCCTTCTCCATTTTTTTTCTTTGTTTATTTCATTTTTATTTGTTTGGAGAAGGGGAGATTTATAGCTCAAGAGAAATTACTTTCTAGCTCTTTCATCCCATACTTTTTCCAACTACCATTTTGCCCTTTTTGTAATACTTTAAAAGGTGCCATACCAAGCACTATTTATCAAATTAATTCAAGGTACCAAGAAAAGAATTTTTTCTTTAGGCTCAAAATTGGGTAACTAAGGGGTAGCATTTATCATTCAAAGCTCGGGAGGCCGGAAAAATACCTAGTGCCTCAATCATTTCCAAAAATGTTTTCAGAAATTTTTAAGTTTTGAAATGGTTTCAAGTCAAGTTCTACAAAATACAGTCCAAGAGGAATTACAACACTCTAGCACAAGAAATGGGGTAGATTTAGTGAATACCCCTTTTGGCTCAAAATCTTACATTTAGTAGTTTAAAAATCAGTGAGGTACACAAGTTTAAGGAACCACATGCTAATTATCAACTATCAAATGATTATCTCAAGAATTTTTATTTTTAGCCATATCACAAGAATAATGAAAAATTGGGTTCAAAATTCACTATCTCAATTCATTTGGCTCCAAGTTTTTACAATCGGATGCATGTTCTAAGTGAGGGGAAATCTAGAGAATGTGATCATACCAATCTAAGCCTATGTGAATGCAACATGAATGCAACAATGCAAATGCAAAAATAAATACCCCCACCCCAAGCTTGATTACTTACATTGTCTCCAATGTAAATAATCAAGTCGGAGAGAGGAGAAAAATGGAACAACTTACCGAGTCGGTAGCGGGTGTTGGCTTCACATTCCAGTCAAAACTTGGGTGGAAATTTTATCACGGCCGTGAGGCTCATCACGGGCAGGCCGTGATCGTTTCTGGTCCTCAGGAGTTTCCCTGTCACGGCCGTGATCTACATCACGGCTAGGCCGTGATGCTCTCTGGCCTTGGCATCCTACTCATCACGCCCGTGATGGTTTTCACGGCTAGGCCGTGATCCTTTCTGGTGCTCTTGTTTAGTTCATCACGGCCGTGACAGTGGTCACGGCCAGGGCGTGATGGCCTCTGACTTTATTTTTTTTTATGCTCTTCTTCTCTTTCTCAACCTGAAAACACTAGACAAACTTATTAATGATATTTTTGCCTCTTGATCTTCTCAAATTATTCAAGAGGTTAAATCAAAAACAAAAGGAAAAAGGGAAAGAAAACTTGGGTTGCCTCCCAAGAAGCGCTTATTTATGGTCTTAAGCTTGACCAAACTTCCTTCAGTCAACCGGGGTCGGCTGGGCGTAGAAGTGCCGGAACACTTCTCTTCCATGGAGCTCCTTCAAATAGCCGTTTCTGCTCATACGGCCAGTAACGCTTCCGCTTTGCTCTCTTCTCTCGGAGCTTCCTAGCCTTCCTTCCTTCCGGCGGAAGTTTTGTTTCTGCATGGACAGCAACTCCAACTTCACCACTGCTGGGTGCATCATTAGCCTTGCACATCTTTGGGGTTGCTTCCATGCTAAGTTCTTTCTCTACCGCTGGAGACGTTACATCAATTCTGCACACATGGCTCTCAAAAGGAGGGTTGTTACAAGAGTTAGTCAACTGAAAATTTACCCTACCTTCCTCTACATTTAGAGAGAGTTTGCCATTCCTTACGTCTATTAATGCTCCAGCGGTTGCCAAGAATGGCCTTCCTAAAATGATGGGGAATTTAGAATTCCCTTTCATGTCCAATACCAGGAAGTCGGTAGGGATGAGAATTTTCCCTACCTTTACAGGAACATTCTCTAGTATGCCTAGAGGAGTCCTAGTTGAGCCATCCGCAATTTGTAAGGGGAATTTGAATGGTCTCAACTCTTTGATTCCCAACCTTTCCATGATAGTGAGGGACATCAAGCTCATGCTAGCCCCTAGGTCACATAAGGCTTGGTCAATTTGCAGTTGTCCGATCGAGCAAGCGATGGAGAAACTACCTGGGTCTTTCAGTTTAGTAGGCATTTTAGTCTCTACATCTTCTTGCTTTTTCCTGACCAACCTCTGTGGGAAAGGTATCGGGGGTTGGTACGGTGGTGGAGGGACATATTTCGGTTCTGACTCTTCCTTTTCGCTCGTGTCCTCCTCCGGTTCCACGTCCATTTCAGCTACCCCCACCCCAAGCTTATCATCCCTCAAGTGTATGACATTGCAATGCTCATTGGGATTTGCTTCGGGTTGCCCCGGGAATGCACCCTTAGGTCTCGAGTACGTGCTGGCTTGTTGGGCAATCTGGGTTTCTAGTATCTTGTTATGAGTTGCTAAGTTGTCTACCTTAGATGCTAGATCCTTTATTGCCTCACTCACTGCCCTTCCTTGTTGTCTAAACTCCTCATTCTGTTTTGTCTGAGTTTCGACAAAACTTTCAAATAAAGTCTCGAGTTTAGATCTTTGTACCTGAGGGTACCCCGGTGTGGTTCTCTTATTACCTTGACCTTCTTGGAACTCATGGTTGAGCGTGTTGCTGTAGTTGCCGTAGGAGAGGTAAGGGTTGTTCCTTCTTTGGTTGTAGGGATTTGGGGGAGCATAGTTGGGCAGCTTCGGGTTCGTATCATAGTAGTTGTTACAAGAGTTCACTTGTTCACCCGGCGCTTGGGATCCATGTGGGCATCCCATCATGTCATGTCCCCGCATTCCACAAATCTCACAAACAAGGTTAGTAGCACCTAATGCACTCACATTAGCTCTTTCCACCGATCAAAACGTTTATTAAGTGAGTCTATCTTTGACATAATAAGATCTGTGCTATTTACCTCAAACTTACCCCCGAAATCTTGTTCGGGTTATTACCTCTTTCGGATCCCCATTGGTGGTAGTTGGTGGCGACATTCTCGATGATGTTGAATGCCTCGGTCGAGGCCTATTCATAAACGCTCCACCGGCTGCAGAATCTAGTGACACCTTCAAGAGTAGTCCAATCCGTTATAGAAGGTGTGCACTATTAACCACCTCTCGAGTCCGTGATGTGGGCACGACTCCAGCAGATCCCTTTGTATCGATCCCAGGCTTCCGATAATGATTCTCCATCTTTTTGGAAGAAGCCGGTGATCTGGGTTCTTATGTAGGCCGTCTTGGATGGAGGGAAGAATTTCTCCAAGAACGCCTGCTCCAATTGGTCCCAAGTGGTCAAAGTGTTAGCGGGGATTTGCTTAAGCCAGGCCTTCGCCTTTCCAGTGAGAGATGAGGGGAACAGTCTCAAACGCACAACATCGACTGAGGCTCCATGAATCCGGATTGCGTCGGTGAACTCTAAAAATGTCTCTATGTGATCGGTCGGGTCCTCCGAAGGCAATCCTCCGAATTGATGTTGCCTAATCATGTTGATTAGCATAGGCGGTATGGTGTAGTTCTCCGCCTCAATCTCTGGCCTTGCAATCCCAGTTCGCAAGCCTCTCGCATTTGGGGCTGCGTAGTCCTTCAAAGGCTTTGTATCCGGTTGATTCGCCATGAGTGGAACGGGACTCAACCTTTCTCCCTCTCTTTGTAGTCTTCTACATCTGTGGAAGGTCCTCTCGATCTCCGGATCAATCTCACTAAGGCTCCCAAGACTTAGAGATCTTTGCATATAACACACAGAGAGATGGATACAATAGAAGGAAAAGAAATTTTTTTTTTAAAATTTTTTAAATTTCAGAAATAAAAATCAAACAAAAAGAAAAGGTCCAGAAAAATCAATTCAAAATTTGAATTGAGATGCGAAAAACACACAGATCCCAAAACGGCGCCAAAAACTTGATAGCGTGCGAATGCACGTGCGATTCCGGCAAGTGTACCGGATCGTCGCCAAGTAATAAAAGATATCGATCCCATAGAGACCGTGTTCTCGAATCGCAACTAATTATCAAATCGATTAGATCTGGACTGTTTAAAAAGATTTTTATATTTTTGAAATGTTTTTTGAATTTGAATTTAAGAGATAAAACAGAATCAAACAAAACAGAAAACAAATCTTTTTGATTTTTCAGATCTAAATGGGTTCCTAGGGATTTAGGTTACCACAAGATCGTTTACGTTATGAAGTTGATTACCCTTGTTAATTAGCGAAATTGCCTTGAAGGCGAGTTTATCCTCTGATAGCTTAAGCTCCCTCTCGGGTTACAAAAGCCGTGCCCAATTGACCTGACCCCTACTCTCGTGGTAGTCGATCCCAGATTGGACCCTTTGCGTTTCGTGACAACTCGTTGCTCCTCGAGGGACGGCTTCTAACTCTCGTGATTTCAGTCCCAAGTCTGACTTCTATAGGTCCGACACCTAAGTTCACCGCTAGGTTCCTCCTTTTAATGTCTAAGTCATGCAAATAACCTAAGTTCACCGCTAGGTTCCTCCTTAGATCATCCACATCTCACAAACCAGTGGCTGCCGGGCTTTACGAGTGAAACACCCTAGAAATCCTAAGTTCACCGCTAGGTTCCTCCTTAGAACGTCTATGTCACGTAAATAAACGGTTGCCGAAATTTATGAGTGATTAACACACTAGAAATCAGATCTAAAACAATTATGAAATTAACAAAGAGTTTACATCAAATTTACATCATAAACAAACTTGGGCAGAGCCCTAATCCCTAGAAACTATGCTACTACTCACGTCTTGCCATGGAGATGACAAGCATGATTACAAATAGCATGAAAATACAAAAATCAGAGAAGAGAAGAGAAGAGGAGAAGAGAGATCTAAGCCTAGAGTAGTAGCCCCTAATGTGTTGTGGATCCCCTGTTTCTGATGCCTTGGTCCATATTTATAGAAATGGGGAAGTTAGAGTCCCAAACCAACTCAAAATCTGATCCATTTCGGTTTCTTCAGGTCCAAGTAATGCACGTCACGGCCGTGATGGCCGTGACGGTCTCTGCCTCTGCAAATCTGGAAAATTCAATTTCTCGCGACGCGAGATGCTGCTCGCGACGCGAGCCTTCCTTTCATGGCCCGTGATGAATTTCACGGCTGGGCCGTGATGTGCTCTGACTTGTGGTGGTTTTGGGTCACGGCCGTGATGGCTATCATGGCCAGGCCGTGATGCAACTCGACTTCACCTTTCTTCTTTTTCAGTTTTGCTCGATCATGGCCGTGATGGGCATCACGGCTAGGCCGTGATGGGCTCTGTTTGGCTCATTTTCTTCAGTTTTAAAGCTCCATCTTCATCCAAACTTCATCATGGTTGATCTTGAGCAATTTACCCTTGATATCTGCAAAACAACACACGAAAACCGCCTTACCCGTTCCAAAGGAAAATTAACCTAAAATCTAATAAAAATATGCCTAAACTACATGAAAATGCATGCAAAATGATGGACAAAGATGAGGTGGAATCACACTCATCACATAGCTGTGTGGAATTCAATTTTGATGCAGAAATCAAACTAGCAGGGTTTGATATAGTTGCACCTTGCAATCTGTACAGGCCATTCTTTCTGGTTCCCTTCATCATGACCATTGAGCCTCTGCATATCTTCAGAACACCACCTCAGGGTGTTCATTCCACATGACCCCTAATCAAGAATGGTTTGAATCCTACAAAAGGATCGATGCAGGAAAGGTGCTGATGGGGAACAATGTTGCTTGCAAAGTAGCTGGAATTGGCAATGTCAGGATCAAATTCAGTGATGGATCAGCAAAATTGCTCACAGATGTCAGACATGTACCCAAGCTGAAGAGAAATCTCATTTCTCTTGGCATGCTGGATCAAGCAGGATGTACATTCAAAGGATGTCACTGCCAACACATCCGAGCTCTCATAACCATCTGCTACCACAGCGATATCATTTGAGTTTTGCTTGCCATTATTCTTCCTTTTCCTCTCAGGACAGTTCTTTCTGAAATGTCCCTCCTTATGGCAGTAGTAACACTTTTTCTTGCCTTTGGATTTGGAGAGGTTCCTCCTATTCTTGCCCTTTGTTTCTCTGTTATCAGTTCTGCCTCTGACAAATAGCCCTTCTGCATCTCCACCTTCACCTTTATCATACGTAATTCTCTTCTTCATTTCTCGAGAATTGAGAGTGGCTTTCACTTCTTCTAAGGTGAGGCTTTCTTTACCAAACATCATCGTGTCAACCAAGTTCTCATAGGAGGGAGGAAGGGAGCACAGCAACATCACAGCTTGGTCTTCATCATCAATCTTTACATCAAGATTCTTTAAATCAAGAACTGCCTTGGTGAATTGAGAGACATGTTCTTTGATTGATGATCCTTCCTCCATTTTCAGCTGATGGAGTTTCTTCTTCAAGTAGAGTTTGTTCGTCAATGACTTAGTCATGTATAGGCTTTCAAGCTTGACCCAAACACCTGCAGCAGTGGACTCATCTGCTATCTCGCGAAGAACTTCATCTCCCAAAGAAAGAATGATCAAGCTATGAGCCTTGTTGATCAAGTCTTTCTTCTCTTTTTCTGAAAGTGTTTCAGGAAGTTTGTTGATTCCTCCTAAGGCTTCCTCGAGTCCTTGATGGACAAGAAGGGCCTTCATCTTGATCCTCCACAGGCTAAAGTCATTCTCCCCATTGAACTTCTCCAAATCGAACTTTGCAGTGCCCATCGCGGAAGCAGCCCCGATTCAACGAAGCTCTAGATACCAATTATTAAGACAAGAACGCAGAATTGCTGCTGTCGACAGAAATTGCTTTGTCGACAGAAACGCTTCTTGACGGAAATGCTTTCTTGACAGAAAACGTTTCTTGACAGAAATCGCCTTCTGACAGAAATCGCAACCAGTTGTTATGCCCAACACGCAATTCCTCTGCTTTGACAGAAATGCTTCTTCCGACAGAAAAGCTTCTTGACAGAAATTGCGTTCTTTACAGAAAATCGTAACTTGACAGAAAATGTTGAAATCGATGTTGTTCTGAATGCAGAATGCAAGAAACGAGATTATGCAGAAAGTATACGAAAGAAGAGATTAACAACAGTATGTTATCGTGGTTCAGTGCAAGTTGCTCCTACATCCACACTGAGGCAAGACTTTCTATCCACTAGATCAAAAGAAACTGGTTACAAGACTTTCAGGGTTGAAACTAAACTCTCTCAATCCTCACTTGCACTCCTTTCTTGATCTCAATGAATCACTCCCTCTCTCTCTGGTTTTCCGTGTATATTACACTTTGAATCTCTCTCTCAAGTTTCTCTCAACAATGACTTATATATCTGTTCAACACAAGTCTCTCTCAAGGTAGTTACATAACAGAAAAATAGATCTAACTACCTAATAGACTTAACTACTTTTTCAGATATCACATAGTTGAGAAAACTCTATGCATAGCCTAACTGATTAACTAATTGACGAGCCAACTGCCACAAATATACTAAATCTGTTTAAATATATGTTTCAACTAAATCTTTAATATTTTTTAATTCTTATTAATATATAATTTCATATTCATATATTAGTACTCAACGTAAAAAAGAGCAACGTTTTTTTTATGTTCATTAGCCATTAACGGTATAGTTGCTAGTATTGATTAGAAATCAATTGGCTTTTTATGGTATTTAAGATGCTGAACGGTATAGGAGAATTCTTGGGATTCTCTACAGAAAAGTCTATTTATATATAGGCTACGGTGAAAAAGATAAGGAAGAGTTTTTTTGGCCTGAAGCTTCTCCAATAAAAAGTAAAATATATATATAGATGTCACCGTGTAACTTTGAGATGGAGAAGATTCAAGGCCATGTATATTCTTTGATAAATTATACACACAAGAGATATAAGATAATATTTTCTGGGTAATTGAATCGTGTAAACTCCATTGCTCTTGATCTTGAGTGCACAAATTCAAGATTTTGTTGTGTTAAGCTTTGGGAGCAAGCCGGGTTGTCAGATTGCACCTGAGGTCTGCCGTAATCTTACTTTTAAGGCATTGGTTCATCCACGATACAGCTATTGATCTTCCCTATTTTCCTAACAATGTTGTGTGTTGATGTTGTGATATCTAGTTTGACAAGAGTTATGTGTTGACATGAGTGAATGCTCGAATGACTATATGCTATGATTTTATTTTCTCTTGCTTGTCTGGTTGTGCATGTTTGGGAGAGTTTCCTCAAAGAGTTAATGGATTCACCTCACGTTTAATATTTCAATTACCAGAATCTATGTAGCCAATTGAAAGCCTTAGATGTCATGTCGAAAGCTTTTGGTGGGTTGTACCCGAAATTTAAGTTATATTTAGTCATTGGACTTTATAATTTATGTTTGTGTTTTGTTACTAAGATATATTATATTCGTCATTGATGTATTGATGAATATAATCATTTTGCTTTAGATGAGAAGAATTAGTATGCTTGAGAGTCAGTGAAGGGAAAAAAATACTCTTTCCTTTTCAGCTGGTCATGACTGTGAAATTCGGGTCACGACAAAATCTCCAAATTTGTCTCTTCCTCTCTCTAATTTTTGAAAAAATATGAAGGGGAAGAGAAAGGCTCCTATATTTATATAATAAAGCTAACTCTAAAGCATTACAAAATTAATGTCCCTAACTAAAAGGGCATGATTATGTGCAAGTCCTAAAATTGACATTAACTTACTAGTTAATTTGCTAAGGGTATCTCAAAATATGTATTATTCTATTGGTGTCTTAAAATCAATGTTTTTAAAATTGGTTGAACC
Organism: Sophora flavescens; assembly: GCA_030762895.1. Lineage (NCBI taxonomy): Eukaryota > Viridiplantae > Streptophyta > Magnoliopsida > Fabales > Fabaceae > Sophora > Sophora flavescens. The sequence continues at coordinate 51,665,223 of CM061065.1, read as the reverse complement.
GATATTAAAAAATATGTTTTATTTATTTTTAAATAATCAATAAAATTATGAAACAAAAATTATAAAAAAAATATTCATTAACTTGTTAACATTAAAACTCAATATATCAATAACACACTAAAACTCAATATATGATGAGGTTGGGTTCGGGTATGACATCCTTTTGGTATACTGACTGGCTTGGATGTGGTCCTCTTTGCAATATTTTGGACTATGCCCATATTTCGGACACTCATCTTTCTATCAAGGACGTCTTGGACACGGGTTCTTGGTGTCTGGATAAACTTGCGACCCCTTCATGACACGAATCTGCAGAGATTTCATGTTTATGCTTCCCTCATTGCTCGTATTATGGATCTGATTTGAAGAGACTGTAATATTTTACCGGTTCATACTTTGGCTAAAAGAGGAGCTAGGGACGGGTGCGATTTGAAGCTTTGGGAGGATGGGTCCCTGCTGATGCATGATGTAATGGGGCTTAAGTTCCCCCGCTAGTTTTTCTTCTTGTTTCTTTTTGTTCCTTTTATCTTCCTTACCCAAAAAAAAAAAGTCCATAGGGATCATTGGTTTAGGAATTTCATATGGTCAGGTGATATTCTTGTTAGGAAATTGGTAACTATTTCCTAGTCTAAGCTGTGTTGTCCTAAAGATAGAGGTGAAATTGGTTTAAGATCATTAAGGCATATCAATGAAGCAGCCCTTTTGAAGTTAAGCTGGGAAATGCTTTCCTCTAACCAAAGCTTGGCTGTTTTAATGAGATCTAGATTTATTAGACATAATTCTCCAATTATATATCATGTTAAATCATCCATTTGGCCTGGTATTAAACATCATATGCATTCTGTTTTTTCTAACATTTGCTGGATTGTAGGCACAGGTGACAAAATTTGTCTTTGGAGGAATAAGTGGCTCCCTGAATCACTTGCAAGCTTGCTAAGTATTCCTGAAGCTGTTTTACCTCATCTAAAGGCTAAAGTTGCAGACTTAGTCTTAGATAAGAATTGGCACTTTCCTGATAACTTCAGAAGTGTTTGTGGTGCTGCATTACAGCATATCCAGAAGATTGTGATTCCTCTTTCTGATAGTGATGACAAGTTGGTTTGGCAAGGGTCTGCAACATGAGTTCTTTGCTTTAAAGAGGCTTATCTTCATGTTTGTACCTCTTCAGCCAATGCATCTCTGGTTCAATGGGGTAAATTCATTTGGAATTCCTATGTTCCTCCCTCCAGATCTTTTTTAGCATTAAGATTACTGCATAATTGATTAGCCACAGATGAGAACTTGCAATCTAGAGGTTGCACACTGGTTTCAATCTGCAGCTTTTGTGGTAACTCAAATGAGTCTTCTGATCATTTGTTTTTGCACTGTAGCTATGCTTTAAATATATGGTCTTGGTTTGCATCTGTTTTTAAAACTCATTTAGATTTGTCTTCTTTTACTGCTGTTTTTTCTCTATACAAAGGGTAATTGGAGCTCTCAGGTGAAAGATTTAGCTCTTTCTTCTATTATTCATGTACTATGGTTTATATGGTATGCTAGGAATCAAGTTAGATACCATAACAAGTTGTATAATCTCCAAGATCAAAGCTGCAGTTTGCTTGTCAGGTAGCTGTTCAAAAGGTTTTATGTATTCATCTATTGATGAGTTCTGTATTGTAAAGTCTTTCAATGTGATGATTCGGACTCCTAAAGCTACAAAGGTCATTGAAGTCATATGGCAGCCTCCTCCCTGGGCATGGTTCAAGATTAATTCAGATGGAGCATCATCCCAGAATCGAGCAGCTTGTGGAGGGATCATTCGTGATAGTAGAGGTGCAATTTTAGGTTGCTTTTCTGAAGCAATTGGAGCAGCATCCTCATTGGAAGCAGAGCTTTGTGCAGCCATGACATCAATTGAAATAGCTTTCCATAAAAATTGGTTTAACATTTGGCTAGAATCCGACTCTATGCTAGTTGTTCAAGCTTTTAGTAATGATGATATAGTTCCTTGGTGGCTAAAGATTAGATGGTTGAATTGTAAAATCCTTTGTAACAAAATGAGGTTTATGATCTCTCACATTTTTATGGAGGGAAACACTTGTGCTGGTGGTTTAGCCTCTTATGGTCTAAGTCATAGTAGTTTCATATGGTGGGACTCAGTGCCTACTTTTTTCCTTTAGATGATTTTAATAGGAATAGGTTTTTCCTTCCCTTCTTTAAATTTGGTTGATTCATGGGTTTTGGTTTTATGTCCCCTCACGTGTTTGTATTTGGTTTTCTTTTTTTTTTGTTTGTTAATAAATATAGGAAGGGTACTCTTTTTCTTTATTGATGTTTTTATCCCTAAGAAGGGTTTTGCATCATAAGGTTTTAATGAGGCCCTTCTTTTGGAAAAAAAAAAAATCATAATGAATCTATCTAATATAGGTATGGGTAAGATACCCATAAAAAAAACAATAACTATGAGAAGCAAGAATATTTAAGGTATATAGCTAGCATGTCAGTATGTAGATTAACACAATAACACTTGGCCCCAAAATAGGGAGAACAAAAACAGAGAGAGTCCATATTAAAGATAAGTGATATAAATGTATGGCCCAAGAGCCTACTAATCCCCAAAAAAAACCCTAAAAAGTAAAAATTAAAAGTGAACTTTTACCCCTCTCTCCTTATTGTTTCACATTCCAGCAGTATTTGGCCCATGTTTCACATTTCTTTTTTCTTTTTATCCATGTCTGCGCCTTGAGGAGTAACCCGATGATACTAAACGATGACGGAGAATGGATGACTAAGACGGCAGTGATGGAGAGACTGAGACGACGGAGAAGACATACATGGTTAACTGGTTAAGACAGTCTTAACCAATGAACTGTCAGTTTTAACCAATTTTAACCAATGAACCACTGGTTAACCGGTTTTGCCAGTCCTAACCAATGAACTGTCAGTTTTAACTCTCCTTAATATATATTTATTGACTAACACATTAAATTAACTAATTTAACTAACTTAACTAAGCAATTTACAATTATATTCATATAAAATAATACTCCACTTCAGATATCAAATGATACACCCCGTTATCATGATTTTATTTTTAATCGTGTGCAACAAAATCATGAATAATTATCCACATGACTACAACTATAAGCATCTTTTTTTATCAAAAAATTGACTACCATCACAGTGTTTGGCCAATGACTTAACTATCCATGTAATCTTCGAAAGTTTTTGAACATGACAAGCAAAGATTTCTTGGTAAAAATTACAATTATATTCATATAAAATAATACTCCACTTCAGATATCAAATGATACACCCCGTTATCATGATTTTATTTTTAATCGTGTGCAACAAAATCATGAATAATTATCCACATGACTACAACTATAAGCAATTTACAATTATATTCATATAAAATAATACTCCACTTCAGATATCAAATGATACACCCCGTTATCATGATTTTATTTTTAATCGTGTGCAACAAAATCATGAATAATTATCCACATGACTACAACTATAAGCATCTTTTTTTATCAAAAAATTGACTACCATCACAGTGTTTGGCCAATGACTTAACTATCCATGTAATCTTCGAAAGTTTTTGAACATGACAAGCAAAGATTTCTTGGTCACGAAGGACCATCTAGTTAAGTATTTTGAATGTTTAATTATGAATCCCAGCGTTAGCAGCCTGAAGATCAGAAGCTAGTCTTTAATGTCATAAAATCCATTGAATTTTGTCCAACACACGATGGCAAATGGATGAACCGGATAGATTTTGATTCGGATTATAATAGATGGGTCAAAAGTAATCCACCAATCCATTTCGATCCACTAAAAATATATTTAAAAAATCTAGTTCATTCATGACTCATTTAATAAAAAACCATCCAACCCATCCGTTAATCATTTTTATATGGATGGATATCAGACTCATCCATTTAAAAATATATTATACATTAAAATTTTGTTTAAACAAATACTAAATATTTACTCTAGAATTTTAAGTACCTTAATTAAATACATGAATTTTTTGCACAAAGTTGGCACAAGTGAACGATGCGAGACCAACTAAGGTTGACGTAAGTGGTTAAAGACCTCTCACCCCTTAACCAAGGTCTCGGGTTCAAATCTTGGGTATGAAAAAAAATCTCAGCTGGGAGGGATGCCACCCATCGAGGTGCCGAACAAACTCCTGAGGGAGAGTAGTCGCCGTCTCAGGTTGATGGTGGGATACTCCTCGAAGTAGATCAAAAAAGTGAACGATGGGATCTTACGTCAAACACAGTTCATAGAAAAGTCAAACCCAACCCAATTTAGCATCAAACACACTCCATAACGATGCGATCCCCACGTCCTTGTTTGGCAAAAAGAATACGACCTGTCTAGTGTAACACCTCGATTTTTACTGCTTTCTAATATCGGTAATAAATATATAAAAGATTATATTTTTATCCGAGACTTAGAAAATGATTTTGGATAAACCAAGGTCAATTCTATGTTATACTTATTTTCATAAGGTTGTGGGAAAGATTTTGGTTGAAAATTCTGACGGAAACTGGTCTGCCATTTCTGTGTTTTCACTGACAGTAAAAGTTTACTGCTCAAAAAACCTAATTTTAATTCATGAACGAGATGAATAATGTTTTTATCGTATTTACTACGATATTGGAAGTTTTGAAAATTTTAGCGTAAAAATATAATATTATATTTACTGTGGGCAAAAAGTCTAGTGGGTGAGCGAAAAATGATCTTATCTTTAGAAAGTGTATTATTTAACTACAATCATCCTTTAGTCTAATGGATAGGAAGTGACGAGAGTTTTGTTGAGGAATAGTTGTGACTAGTAAGATGTGAATCCTTGAGATCAATAACAATAAGTGAGGTAATTATTATGAATCAAATGTTGATCGGGGCAGAATACCGTTAAAGGAATGTAGGGTAATGATTAATGTCTATAATTGAGATTGGTTGTATGAGTTTGGAGATTTACAGGAAAGTGTCTATAGTAGTTTTCCCTAAGTTGGACGGAAGCAGTAAAGATGAATTCTTGAGTAAAATTAAGTTGTTAGAAATGTTCAATATTTATGATTTTGGAAAATTCAAACCGAGGTGGTTCCTTTTTGGTTTTAGTTGCATGAAAGAATGTAATCATGTTATTTAAGATTGAAATGTATGATTTTGATAGGATTTGGAGTGGTAGAATATGTTTAAAGGAAACTAAGATTACAATGGAATATCTTGAATAGGATCTGATTTGTGTGTTGTGAACGGAATGTGAATAGTAATTTCACTTGAGTGGATTTGAGCGAGAGGGATAAGCTCTTGTGAAAATTAAGTTTCAGAAGAAGTTTAAAGTTGATGAGTTAGATAATCCTACCCAACGAGGTTCCTTTTTGATTTCAGTTACCTTAAGAAATATTACGATGTTTTGATTGGAGACTTGAAATGTGTTTTTGATATAATCTAGAAGAGTAGACTATGCCCAAAGGGACTGAGACTACGATTGAATACCTTAGAGTATGAAGTTGATACATGTTATGGTAAAGTTAGTTTTGATATTGATAATCTATGAGAGTTAGAAGTGTGGAAAGCAGTTTTCTAGTGGACTAGTAATTGAGAATAAAAGTGATTAAGTTTGATTTTGCTCTTCATGTGAGAGGAATGTGTATCTTAGTTAAATCTTGGTGTTAAAAGTGAGAGTTAAGGATGTAGAGGAAAATTTTTCTAATGGATTAGTAGTGAATGAAGGAGAGGTTAAGTTTTAACTATATCTTTGGTGTACGAGAGATTAAGGTAAAGTATCAATGAGGGAGAGTATGAACTGAGGATAAGTGATTTGATATTGAGGATAAATAGAATGAAGACTAAGTATGAATTTCATTATTAAGTTATGAATTATGAAAGTCATCTAAGGGAAAGTGAATACGGGAACACCCCGGTTTTGAACTGTTCTTCAATAACAATAAATATATATTTTAACAGTATTTTATTTGGGTTGATTAATTATCTGGATGATTATTTCAAATTTAGTTTTATGTAGTTTGGTTTGAGTAATGTTAATTACCCATTTAAAAATATTTATTTAATGCCTTATTTCAGAATATACACGCTTATTAGACAATAATTTATGTTATTGTCACTATTATTTTCTATATAGAAATATGTTTTAAATAATATGATTGAAAGAAAATTATTTTCATATTTCATTCTATTTAATTTTAGAGTTAAAAATAAACTGGTTTGGAATTAATCGGAGATTAATTTTGGACCGTTGATTTTCTTAGTTGATCAGTTCAACTATCAATCTTGACTCTAATTTGAATTTTAAAAGTATATATTTATCACTCATTATTTTTAGATCTACTAGTTAATATTATTTCCTTTTTTCTAAAAAACAATTTCAACCACATATTTTACCTATTACAAAAAAAAAAGAGATCCTCCTCCTTCTATTTTCTCTGCTTTGCACGATCCCCCCCCCCAACGACCACCACACACTTCTTTTTCTTTTTTCACTTCTTCTTCCTCACACCTTCCTATTCCCTTACAAGTTTCATCTTCCTCCTCCTACCAACTACTAGACGCGGACCAGCCATCATGGAGCGTCGTCGAACCGTGCTTGGAGTGAGAAGACGACCACCAAACGCGACCCAACTCTCCACATCGCATGTCTGTTCGTGCGCCACCGCTGGGTCGACGTCCAACCGAGAGCTCCACCAACGAACGCGTGCGCGGGATTACCGTTCCGGCCACCATGTAGAAGGTTCGACCACCGCATGTAGAAGGTGATGATCGACTTGTTGGTCCACCGTTTGCTGGAGCTTTGCCATCGTAGAAGGTTCACGTCAAAAGCGGCGGTTTTATAAAACGTAGTAGGCGGACAACTGGATATAGTCTCACAAGGACTTTGGTATTCAACACAAAATTTTTTTGGGGGGTTGGTTTGATTTAATTGCAAAACAAGCAAAAGAGAATAAAAAGAGAGTTTAAAGGTTATAATAGATAAGCGATTAATTTCGATTCCCAACTATCATCGGTTCATGTAAATTCCAAGCCCTAAGCAGATTCTAATCCCCTTTCGGTTGTAGCAACAATTAACAAGCGAAATCGCTACTACGAGATATATGTTCCTAATTCCCGAATTAAGCAAACGGGGTGAAGTACTCATGAACTAAGCGAACATGAATGAACACACGCGAATTAAGCAAACGCGATTCGATATAGGAACATCACATCACCGAAATAAATCAACACAACACTATACACTCCTGAATTAAGCAAACAGAAATATATAGCATATCATTGAAAAGGGAAAAGCAAACAAAACATGAATTACATAACCTCAAGTGCGGTGGAAATCAATTACAGTAGACTAATCCAAGAAGATTAGTTCTCCATAAAAACGTAGCACACAGAAAATCTGTAAAGAAAACAGTGGATAATCAAAAGTTTTTTTTTTAATCTGCCCAGACAGCAATTTATAGCATTCAGGAACTGCGCCCTCTCGCCAGGCGAATCCTCGCTCGCGAGGCGAATCTTATGAAGAGTCTGCAACGTTTGGTCTTCTCGCGAGGCGAAGAATGGCTCGCGAGGCGAGGAATGGAAGAGTCTTCTTATTACGCCCGTTATGAGTATCAGGGGCCAACCGTGATGCTTTCTGACTTCCAGGCTCGCGAGGCGAAGAAATGGTTCGCGAGGCGAACCAAAAAGGTTTGCAATTTCTGGAACAGTCAGCCTTCAGGGTCGCGAGGCGAGTAGAGTATTCGCGGGGCGAGCCAGAGAGGATGACATTCTGCTGTTCAGCTGGTCTCAGGTCGCGAGGCGAAGAATACTCTCGCGAGGCGAATACCTCCAGGATTGAAATTCCCCTGTTTCTTCATTCCCTTGACTTCTAACTTAACCTGAAAACAATGAAATATCCATAAGTGCTTTATTTGACTCAAAACTGGCTAAATTAACCTAAAACTACTTAAAGGACTCAAAATGTTGCTTGAGGACAATCTAATCTAATTTGGGCAATAACGAAATATAATTAGCACAAAACCCTGGTCATACTAGCCATAAAACTAGATGAGCCAGAGGCTTATCAAAATACCCCAAACTTAAACCTTGCTTGTCCCCAAGCAAACAAAAACTCTAAAAGACTCAAGACATGGCAAGCTTAAAGGATTCAATCAACTTTGCACAAATTTCAAGCAATTCATCAAAATAATTTTTCCTTCAATGTTCCCCTCTTTCAAATAAAGCAATCCCCACATGCATTCACTCTAAACATTTGAGAGTTTCATCATTCAAGCAATCATTAATCTAAGCAAAGGATCCAAGTTACACACAAAAGAGAGATCACCAAATTCAAACAATTGCCTTCCTCACAAGGGCATTTAGTGTTTCACTCATTCGCTCAATTTTTGTCTAGGCTAACAACATTTCACTCAATTTCACTTTTAAGAGCACTTCCCATGAGTTTGATCTTCATCTCAAAATGGTTCCCACAGAAAACATGCATGCAACATCAGAAGGACTTTCAAAGGTTGTAATGGGGCCTGGCTAAGGGTAGGATATACAAAGGTACTGGGCTGAAGTCCCTAGGAACTAAGAGAGCATGAAACTTTTTACACTTTGAATTTCCACTCAGATTCCTTTTTCCATTTTTCTTTATGCTTTGGGTGACTACAACCTTTTTCTTCAAATAGCCTTTTTGATCTTTTTTTTTCTTTTTTTTTTCTTTTTTTTTAAAATACTTTTTTTTTCTTTTTTTTTTCTTCTTTTCTTTACCTTTGGCTCCAACTTTTTTTATTATTTTTTTTTCTCAATCCCAAACAACACATCCTTGCAGCCACCCCAAACTTAGTTTCTTACAACCCTTTTCTTGCTAAGCTTCCATGCTCTCCTAATCCTAAGATCGGGTTAACATGGTTTTTCAGATTTTTGGCTTGTAACATCAGGTTATCAAGAATTAACAGGCTAATTAGGCTCAAAGGGGCTAACAAAGGAACATGCAATAGGGACTGGTTCTTTTCAGGCCAAGTGGTTATTTACAAAGAAAATGCCTAAATCATCTCATGCAAACACATAGACATGCAAACCAAGTAGAGACTCAAGCAAATTCGGGAAAGTGCAACTCAAAAGTGATTCACACAGTTAAAAACATGTTGGAGGCTCAAATCCTCACCTAGACATTTTTGAAAATTGTTTGACTGAGATTCTATCGCTAGTGTGTGCTTCCCATCACCCCAAACTTATCATAAATCATGGCATCACAACAAAATATCTCAAAATTCAATTTTCAATTTTTTTCAAAAATTTTTTGTCTAGGCTAACAACATTTCACTCAATTTCACTTTTAAGAGCACTTCCCATGAGTTTGATCTTCATCTCAAAATGGTTCCCACAGAAAACATACATGCAACATCAGAAGGACTTTCAAAGGTTGTAATGGGGTCTGGCTAAGGGTAGGATATACAAAGGTACTGGGCTGAAGTCCCTAGGAACTAAGAGAGCATGAAACTTTTTACACTTTGAATTTCCACTCAGATTCCTTTTTCCATTTTTCTTTATGCTTCGGGTGACTACAGCCTTTTTCTTCAAATAGCCTTTTTGACAATTTTTTTTCTTTCTTTTTTTTTAAATACTTTTTTTTTTCTTCTTTTCTTTACCTTTGGCTCCAACTTTTTTTATTATTTTTTTTCTCAATCCCAAACAACACATCCTTGCAGCCACCCCAAACTTAGTTTCTTACAACCCTTTTCTTGCTAAGCTTCCATGCTCTCCTAATCCTAAGATCGGGTTAACATGGTTTTTCAGATTTTTGGCTTGTAACATCAGGTTATCAAGAATTAACAGGCTAATTAGGCTCAAAGGGGCTAACAAAGGAACATGCAATAGGGACTGGTTCTTTGCAGGCCAAGTGGTTATTTACAAAGAAAATGCCTAAATCATCTCATGCAAACACATAGACATGCAAACCAAGTAGAGACTCAAGCGAATTCGGGAAAGTGCAACTCAAAAGTGATTCACACAGTTAAAAACATGTTGGAGGCTCAAATTCTCACCTAGACATTTTTACAAATTGTTTGACTGAGATTCTATCCCTAGTGTGTGCTTCCCATCACCCCAAACTTATCATAAATCATGTCATCACAACAAAATATCTCAAAATTCAATTTTCAATTTTTTTCAAAATATTTTTGTCTAGGCTAACAACCTTTCACTCAATTTCACTTTTAAGAGCACTTCCCATGAGTTTGATCTTCATCTCAAAATGGTTCCCACAGAAAACATGCATGCAACATCAGAAGGACTTTCAAAGGTTGTAATGGGGCCTGGCTAAGGGTAGGATATACAAAGGTACTGGGCTGAAGTCCCTAGGAACTAAGAGAGCATGAAACTTTTTACACTTTGAATTTCCACTCAGATTCCTTTTTCCATTTTTCTTTATGCTTTGGGTGACTACAGCCTTTTTCTTCAAATAGCCTTTTTGACATTTTTTTTTCTTTCTTTTTTTTTTAAAATACTTTTTTTTTCTTCTTTTCTTTACCTTTGGCTCCAACTTTTTTTATTATTATTTTTCTCAATCCCAAACAACACATCCTTGCAGCCACCCCAAACTTAGTTTCTTACAACCCTTTTCTTGCTAAGCTTCCATGCTCTCCTAATCCTAAGATCGGGTTAACATGGTTTTTCAGATTTTTGGCTTGTAACATCAGGTTATCAAGAATTAACAGGCTAATTAGGCTCAAAGGGGCTAACAAAGGAACATGCAATAGGGACTGGTTCTTTTCAGGCCAAGTGGTTATTTACAAAGAAAATGCCTAAATCATCTGATGCAAACACATAGACATGCAAACCAAGTAGAGACTCAAGCAAATTCGAGAAAGTGCAACTCAAAAGTGATTCACACAGTTAAAAACATGTTGGAGGCTCAAATCCTCACCTGGACATTTTTGCAAATTGTTTGACTGATATTTTATCCCTAGTGTGTGCTTCCCATCACCCCAAACTTATCATAAATCATGGCATCACAACAAAATATCTCAAAATTCAATTTTCAATTTTTTTCAAATTTTTTTTTTCACATGGGGATCACTTTTTCAAAATATTTTTCAACCTAGGGGGAATCATCACATAAATCATGCAATCAATCTGTGCAAAATTAATCAAAACCAAGCAAGCTCACCGACACAAGACTCACACAAATTATTGAAGAGCTAAAAGAAAAACAAGACAAAACATAAAGCAAATTATTCCCTCCCCCACACTTAAAACATACATTGTCCCCAATGAAACAACATAACCATAAAATCAGAGTGAGGGAAAGGAAAGGGTGTTCCCTGATCAAGTGGTAGTGTAAGTGGGAGCTTCCAAGGAGAGCTCCTCAACAGTAGCATTCTCAGGCACCGAGCTCTCATGGAATAGCTTTAGCCTCTGCCCGTTAACCTTGAAGGCCTTGTTGCTACCTGCACTTTTAATCTTTACTGCACCATAAGGAAAAACGTTAGTAACAACAAACGGGCCAACCCACTTGGACCTAAGTTTCCCAGCCATCACTTTCAGGCGGGAGTTAAACAGTAAGACCTGCTGACCCACATAGAATTTTTTTCTAGCAATCATCCTATCATGGTAACGCTTGGTTCTTTCTTTATAAATCCGGGAGCTTTCATAGGCTTCTAGCCTAAGCTCCTCAAGCTGCTGTAATTGCAGTTTCCTTTCAATACCAGCTTTTTTCATTTCCAAGTTACAGCACTTGACTGCCCAATACGCACGGTGCTCAACTTCCACAGGGAGATGACATGCCTTACCAAATACAAGCCTAAAGGGGGACATCCCTATTGGTGTCTTGAAAGCGGTCCTCTGAGCCCACAGTGCGTCTTTTAGACGGCGGCTCCAGTCCTTCCTATTCGGCTGCACCATTTTCTCTAATATCTGCTTGATCTCCCTGTTTGATATTTCAGCCTGGCCATTGGTCTGTGGATGATAAGCAGTGGAGACTCTATGCACAACTCCATACTTCCGGAGTAAGGCTTCTATGGTGCGGTTGCAGAAGTGAGTGTCCTGGTCACTGATGATAGCCCGAGGTATGCCGAACCTGTAAAAAATATTGGATCTAACATTTTGAAACAACTTTAGAATCGTTAGTCCTAGTGGGGATAGCTTCCACCCACTTTGAAACATAGTCAACAGCCAAAAGAATGTATAGAAAACCAAAAGATGCAGGGAAAGGACCCATAAAATCAATTCCACACACATCAAAAACCTCACAAAAAAGCATGGGCTGCTGGGGCATTTCACTCCTACGAGTGATGGCAGTGCCTGCTGTTTGACACTCCTTACAAGTTCGGTAGACTTCATAAGCATCTCTAAAAATGGTGTCCCCCTACTCGAGAGGCATGAGAAAAGTGTAAAATGGACTCGATCTCATAGTCGGGGACACACCTCCGAATTACCTGATCACTGTAAAACTTCCAAAGGTACGGATCATCCCAAACATAGTACTTGGAATCACTCTTGAGTTTGTGGTTCTGTGATCTAGTTGCATCTGCAGGAAAAACACCAGAAACAAGATAGTTAACAATATCAGTAAACCAAAGGGTCACCCCATGCAGATGTAGAAGCTGCTCATCAGGAAAGTCATCATGGATGGGAAAAGGATCCTCATCCCTTGCTATTCTGCTCAAATGGTCAGCTACTAAATTTTCAGGTCCACTCTTGTCTTTTATCTCCACATTAAACTCTTGGAGCAACAGCATCCACCGAATCAATCTCGGCTTCGCTTCTGGTTTCTTCAACAGGTATTTCAGAGCTGCATGGTCAGTAAAAACAATAACCTTGGAACCTAGAAAATATGGCCTAAATTTATCAAGAGCAAATACAATAGCTAGAAGTTCCTTTTCAGTGGTGGTGTAATTAGATTGTGTAGCATCTAAAGTCCTAGAAGCATAATGAATGACGTGGGCAGCCTTGCCCACCCTTTGTGCCAGGACCGCTCCCACAGCATAGTTAGAGGCATCACACATGAGCTCAAAAGGGAGGGTCCAGTCAGGGGGCTATATGATGGGGGTAGAGGTCAATGCCCTTTTCAGGAAGTCAAATGCCTTCTTGCTGTTGTCATCAAAGTTGAACATGGCATCATTCTTCAGCAAGTTTGACAAAGGAAGAGCTATCTTGCTGAAGTCCTTAATGAAGCGCCTGTAGAAACCTGCATGACCAAGAAAAGAACGAATCTCGTGAACGCAATATGGATAAGGCAATGTAGAAATCACATCAATTTTAGTAGGATCTACTGAAATACCCTCTTTAGAAATAACATGCCCCAAAACAATCCCCTGTTCTACCATAAAGTGACACTTTTCATAGTTCAAAACCAAGTCAGTTTCAATGCATCTTTCTAGAACTAAACTCAGACTATGCAAGCATGCATCAAATGAGGAGCCATATACAGTGAAATCATCCATGAACACTTCCATGCAATTTTCAATAAATTCAGCAAAAATGCTAATCATGCATCTCTGGAAAGTGCCAGGAGCATTGCAAAGACCAAATGGCATCCTCCTGTAAGAAAACGTGCCGAAGGGGCACGTGAAAGTGGTCTTTTCCTGATCCTCTGGTGCAATATGGATCTGGAAGTAACCGGAAAAGCCATCAAGAAAACAGTAATGGGATTTACCAGCCAGCCGCTCGAGCATCTGATCTATGAACGGCAAGGGAAAGTGATCCTTTCGAGTGGCCTGGTTCAACCTCCTATAATCAATACAGACCCGCCAGCTATTCTGGACTCTAGTGGGAACAAGCTCATTATTATCATTTCTTACCACTGTGAGGCTGGACTTCTTGGGTACAACTTGTACTGGACTTACCCAACTACTATCAGAGATGGGGTATATGATACCCGCATGCAGAATTTTAGTCACCTCCTTCTTTACAACATCCAGAATCAATGGATTGAGCCGCCTTTGGGGCTGCCTAACTGGTTTAGCCCCATCCTCCAATAGAATTCTATGCATACATCTGGAGGGGCTAATTCCTGGGATGTCAGCCAAGGTCCACCCAATCGCTTTCTTGTGCTTCTTCAGAACCTCCAAGAGCTTATCTTCCTGATCAGAGTCAAGGTTGGAGGAAATAATGACTGGCAGTTTTTCATTCCTCTCCAAGTAAGCATACTTCAAATTCCCAGGAAGTGGCTTGAGCTCTAAGGAGGGTGGTTGCTCAATGGATGGTATATTTGGAGCAGCCATGATGTCAAGAACTTTAGCTGAACAGACAGCTTCACTCACACTATCATCCTGCAAAGCAGAATCAAGAAACTCGGCACAAACAGCACAAGGGTTAGTGTTAGTACAGTCAGTACATGAATAAATATCATCAAAGCCAGAAACAAATGGAAAATCAGAAACCAAGTCCTCATGGGTGTCATCAATAATTTCAGAGAGCAACTCTATTTGGAAAACAGAGTGCTCTTTCAGGGGATGCTTCATAGCATCGAAGATGTTAAACTTTGCCACAATATCACCAAACTCCATGGACATGGTTCCATCATCAACATCAATCTTTGTCTTTGCCGTCTTCATGAGCGGTCTGCCCAGGATGATGGGTGATCTACTTGAATTTGTTTCCCCTGCCATGTCCAGGATGTAAAAGTTAGCAGGGAAAATCAACTCATCAACTTGTACCAGCACATCTTCTACCATTCCCATGGGGCGAGCATTGGTCCTGTTGGCCAACTGGATAGTGAGACCCGTATACTGCAAGGGACCAAGATCAAGGTTATTGAAAACAGAGGTGGGCATGACATTTATGGAGGCTCCCAAATCCAACATGCAATTTTCGAATTTCCTGTCCCCAATAGTGCATGGAATAGAAAAAGTGCCCGGATCCTTGCACTTCTATGGTAGTGCCTGAGTCGGGACTGAAACAGTAACTCTTTCAAGTGCAGGCTTAGGCTGAATAAGAGCTGAAACATTCCTTCCCAAATTAACTCTCTCATTGCCCTTCAACCGCCTCTTGTGGGTGCACAAATCCTTCAGGAACTTAGCATACTTCGGAACCTGCTTGATCACATCCAGAAGGGGAATGTTCACCGCCACCCTTCTGAACACATCTAAAATCTCCCTCTCCTTGTCTTCCCCACCAATCTTCTTATTTTTCTGCACTCTGTGTGGGAAGGGAATTGGTGGCACATATACTCTCTCAGCTTCAACACTTACAGAGGGTTCAGGAGTTACCTCAGCAGTTTCTTCATCCTTTCCAAGGGCCGCCTCTACAACTTTCCCAGATCTCAAAGAAATGGCACTCACATTAGGATTGGAGACATTGGGATTCACCACTGTTTGTGCAGGTAGTTGGTTTGATCTTTGAGCTTGCTGTATGTTATTTATGGATGTGGCAAGCTGTCCAACCTGTGTCTCTAAATTTTGAATGCTAGCATCCGTTCGCTGCGGAGATTGACCAAATTGTGTCTGCAAATTGTGAATGCTAGCATCATTTCATTCTTTGGCTCGTGCTGTGAGGCTCGGAATCGCCCAAATTGCTGCGCTGAATCGGAGGTTCATTTGATCAGTCTTTTGGGTGACTACAGTCATTTGTGAAGTCATTTGCTTGAACATGTCCTCTAGTGAAGGTCCAAAAGGTGCAGAAGTGGTCACTTGGGGAGGATTCAGTGGTGGTGCCACCTGTTGCTGTTGGGATGAGTTCCCATACCGAAGGTTGGGATGATTCCTCTAGTTGGGGTGGTACTTATTTGTGGAGAGGTCAGGAACACTGTACCGGTTCTGATTGTTGCCTTGATTGTAAGGATGGACTGCATAAGCTTGAGACAAATCAGTAACTGACCCTTCTTTCAGAATGGGGCATGCTTCATACGGGTGCTCAGGAGAGCTGCACATGCCACACAACCTTGCCAGCTGAACCTTATCCATTGCCAATTGCTTCACCAAAGAAGTGAGCTCATCAATTCTATTCTCAAGGGCCTGGTTGGAAGAAGAGCTATGGACCTCATTCACACCTCTTGTCTCAACAGAATTTCTCCTGGTTGTAAACTGCTGGGAGTTCAGTGACATATTTTCAATTAATTGCTTGGCAGCAGCTGGAGTCTTATCAATAAGTGCTCCCCCACTAGCAGCATCCAAAATATTTTTATCCATCGGTAGTAACCCCTCATAAAAATACTGAATAAGGAGCTGCTCTGAAATCTGATGCTGAGGGCAACTGGATACCAACTGCTTGAATCTCTCCCAATACTCAGCTAATGACTCATTGCCTTGTCTGATGCCACATATTTCCTTCCTGATTGATGCAGCTCTGGAGGCAGGAAAATATCTCTCTAAGAAAACCTTCTTCAAATCGTTCCAGGTGGTAACAGAGTTTGGCTCAAGATATAATAGCCAATCCTTTGCAGCGCCCTGTAGTGAAAACGGGAAGGCTCTCATCTTGATGTGATCCTCAGTTATTCCCTCTGGCCTCAAGGGTGTAGAGCAGACAACCTGGAATTCCTTCAAATGCTTATGTGGATCCTCACCTGCAAGACCACTAAACCTTGGCAACAAGTGAATTAAACCAGATTTTAATTCAAAGGGAGTAACAGCACCAGCATATTCAATACACAAGCCATTATAATTAACATCAGGGGCAGCAAGCTGCCTTAATGTCCTTTGGTCACCCATGTTATCAAAAACAGTTTCAGAATTAGAATCACCATATAGTGCTAGCCCGAATTGCTCTACGGCGTGTGTGTAGTGTTCTTTCAATTTCAGGATCAAAATCACACAAGTCAGGGCAAGTAGACCTAGTAGCCAGACTAATTCAAAACAAAAACGAAAAAGAAACAAAAAAATGCGAAAATAACAAACAAGAGTCCCCGGCAACGGCGCCAATTTTTGACGCGCTGTCGCACACGGGTCAAAAAGCGAGCGGTTATATAAAACTGTAGTAGAGCGCGACAACTCGGATATCGTCTCACAAGGACTCTTGAACTGTTATTCAACACAAAAATCAGTTTTTTTTTTTTGGGGGGGGGGGGGGGGGGTTGGTTTGAATTTCAATTGCAAAACAAAGCAAAAACAAAGCAGTTTAAAGGATTATCAAATAAGCTAAAGATGATTAATATACTGTTCTCGATTTCCCAAGTATCATCAGTTCATGTAAATTCCAAGCCCTAAGCAGATTCTAATCCCCTTTCGGTTGTAGCAACAATTAACAAGCGAAATCGCTACTATGAGATATATGTTCCTAATTCCCGAATTAAGCAAACGGGGTGAAGTACTCATGAACTAAGCGAACATGAATGAACACACGCGAATTAAGCAAACGTGATTCGATATAGGAACATAACATCACCGAAATAAATCAACACAACACCATACACTCCTGAATTAAGCAAACAGAAATATATAGCATAGCATTGAAAAGGGAAAAGCAAACAAAACAGGAATTACATAACCTCAAGTGCGGTGGAAATCAATTACAGTAGACTAATCCAAGAAGATTAGTTCTCCATAAAAACATAGCACACAAAATCTGTAAATAAAACAGTGGATAATCAAAAGTTTTTTTTTAATCTGCCCAGACAGGAATTTTTAGCATTCAGGAACTGCGCCCTCTCGCGAGGCGAATCCTCGCTCGCGAGGCGAATCTTATGAAGAGTCTGCAATATTTGGTCTTCTCGCGCGGCGAAGAATGGCTCGCGAGGCGAGGAATGGAAGAGTCTTCTTATTACCCCCGTTATGAGTATCAGGGGCCAACCGTGATGCTTTCTGACTTCCAGGCTCGCGAGGCGAAGAAATGGTTCGCGAGGCGAACCAGAAAGGTTTGCAATTTCTGGAACAGTCGGATTTCAGGGTCGCGAGGCGAGTAGAGTATTTGCGGGGCGAGCCAGAGAGGATGACATTCTGCTGTTCAGCTGGTCTCAGGTTCGCGAGGCGAAGAATACTCTCGCGAGGCGAATACCTCCAGGATTGAAATTCCCCTGTTTCTTCATTCCCTTGACTTCTAACTTAACCTGAAAACAATGAAATAGCCATAAGTGCTTTATTTGACTCAAAACTGGCTAAATTAACCTAAAACTACTTAAAGGACTCAAAATGTTGCTTGAGGACAATCTAATCTAATTTGGGAAAAAACAAAATATAATTAGCACAAAACCCTGGTCATACAAGCCATAAAACTAGATGAGCCAGAGGCTTATCAGTCACCACCTTCAGCCACCACGTCTCCTTCTTCCTCTTGGTTGGGTGAGTTATTTTCTCACTTTACTTTGCCTAATTTCAAGAATCCCCAAATTTATTTTGAAAACCCTAACCCTAGCACTTTGATTTCAAATTATAATCTTGAAATTTAACTTTGTTTTATACTATTGAGACTGTGAATTAATGATTCACAAAACCAATTTCATTATTGTTTAGTTAGAATGAGTTTTCCCGAAATCTTGTTTAGGAACCCTAAACCTCAAATCTGATTTTAATTTGGCTCTGTTTTGTGAAATTAAGCTTTCAAATCCAATTAGAGTGTAGCGTTTGGTGATAAGTAATTGATTTCTTGATTTTCTGGTTGTTGCAAAATGTTTGAACTCCGTCACTGGGACATTGATGGTGATTGTCTTGCATTGAGAAGTGTGTTTTACGTTATTGGGAGTTGACAGGAGTTAACCGCACCAGTTTCAAGGTGTTAACGGAACTCGGAGCATCATTGAGAAGGAAACGAACTGCTGAATGCATCAAGGAGAGGATCTTTTCTGGTCTTCAAAGGTAAAGGGAGTTTACCCGAGGAGTTCCTAGTAGTCATATACTTAGTTATATGATTTGTTTGTGTTGATTTAAAGTATATTGAGTTGCTATTAGTAGATTGTGATTGTCTGAGGCATGACACTGGTCATTTACTTGTTAATGAAAATCTATTTATTGAAAATACACGAACAAAGAAAAGTTGGTGAAAAGAGATGAAAGAGGAATGGACCTAGATAACCGAAAACGTCGGGCTAGTGTTCCTATGAGTAAGTACGTGGACTATGTGTCCGGTATGTCACGGGTTAAAGTCCCAGTGGACATATTTGAACCTCTATCGTGCGTGTCATGGGTTAGAGTCCTAGTTGGTACATTGGAATCTGTTGTTATTGTGTCATGGGTTAGAGTCCCAGTTGGCACAATTGAATCCATGTTCAATGTGTTGTGGGATAGAGTCCCAGTTAACATATTTGAATCTCTGCTTAGTGTGTTGTGGGTTGGAGTCCCAGTTAACACATTTGATTCTTTGATGGGTGTGTCGAGGGTTAGAGTCCCTAGTCACATAGTTGAATATATGTTGTGTCATGGGTTAGAGTCCCAAGTCACATAGTTGAATATCTGTTGTGTCAAGGGTTAGAGTCCCTAGTCACACAGTTGAATATCTGTTGTGTCGTGGGTTAGAGTCCCAAGTCACACAGTTGAATATCTGTTGTGTGTCATGGGTTAGAGTCCCAAGTCACACAATTGAATATCTGTTGTGTGTGTGTCATGGGTTAGAGTGCCAAGTCACACGGTTGAACATCTGTTTTGTGTGTCATGGGTTAGAGTCCCAGTTGGCACATGTGACCGCGTGTCCTAAGTTGAGAATGAATGATTTCGATGTCTAAGTATGAATAGTCGTGAGCGGTAAGCCATGACAAAGAATGAAATGAACGAAAATAAAAATAAAGAGAAAAAATATTAAGATTGTGAATTAGCGAGTGGATATTGAAGTGTCATGTCATATTTTATAAAATGCATTTGGTTTTAAATTCTTATTGAGATGATTATGATGTTTTACTCGTTATTATCATATACTATCATTTTATGAGTCGTGTATGTGACTGCTATGATAAAACTCATATATTGGTATCTCACCTTTGCAATATATCTGTGTGGTCTTGTGTCGTACCTTGGTACGTGACTACGGATGATGCAGAGAAGTTCTCAACTTCACTCGGGGATATTAGACCCAATCCTTGAAGATGTCTGATGTCGGTTATAATGGTGAGAACCATAGGGGTCTTCCCTAAGAATATCTTTTAGAACGACCATCTTAGGTTTTTGAGACGTTATTGATTAATGATAGTATGTATGTTTATGACTCAGAGAGCCTTTATTTTGAATGGAATGTTTATGGCTCGGGGAGCTTTTCCTTTGGATGGAAATCTAAGATTTTCCTTTTGGTCATGTATAGTTTGTTGATATAAATATTTCAGCAGATATTTTTATTTTGGGATGTTGGAATTATATAGGAGACTCTGTCGAAATTTTTGTAAAAAATTCTAGCTTTTATTCAAGTACATTTCTAAAATAAAGAAGCTTGCCAGGCTAGAATTGTAAGACTGTGGGCCGGTCACAGCTTAGGTTTTGAGTCGTGACAAATTTTATATACATGACCAAAATCTATACAATGATAGATGAAAATGTGGTGTTATTATTTTAAAGTAGGTTTAAGTTTTACCGCAACCACAGGAATAATTTTATATCCATTTTTCTGACACTTAAGCACTTATATAAAATATTTTTTTCGGAAATCAAACCAGCAGCTTTTTTTTTCATTTTCGAAAGGAGTTAGATATGTAACGCCTAAGGGGGGCCGTTACATTAGTGGTATCAGAGCTGGTCGAGTCTTTCGGGAACCTTGGGAA
The DNA here is from genome assembly GCA_030762895.1 of Sophora flavescens. Taxonomy (NCBI): domain Eukaryota; kingdom Viridiplantae; phylum Streptophyta; class Magnoliopsida; order Fabales; family Fabaceae; genus Sophora; species Sophora flavescens. Next base: position 51,644,618 of record CM061065.1, on the reverse strand, counting down.
ATAGGCCTGTTATGTTTTTGTTGTGTGATCTCTGGTTGGTCACTGTTTGAATTGTTTTCTTGTCAAAATAATGTGTGTTGACACACAAGTATGTGTGTTTTAATAGGTTCTAATTGAGTTGAGATCTTGTAAGAACTCATGATTAGTAAATGGTAATTGTGTTTTGGTCCATCTATGACACATTCGGTTATCCTTTTTGGATTGTGTCAGACATTTGAATAGTATGCATGTTAAGGTAGATTTTCTTGGAATGTTCGTTGAGAATGTTCCAGGATTATCGTTTGCGGGAGGATTTTCCCGGGGTGTTCCCTGGAAATGTTTTGAGTTTGCTGCTAGAGAAGGATATTGATTTTCGATCGATCTAGTTACTAGGTTCGGTCCGATTTCCATCTCCTTTTGTAGGATGTCACCTACAAAATTAATCGAGTTAGATGACTTGATTCAACTGAATGATCTGTGGTCTCAGCAGTTTGTGATTGAGTGTTTTCCGTAGGAAACACCAATGTTGTGTGATGGTTTAAGACACCGCGTAGATTTCTGAAAACTCAACAAAAGGATGATCAAGAATGAGTACTCTCTGCCGTGCATAGTTGATCATATAAATCAATTGCGAGGAGTTGTTGCCTTCTCAAAAATTGATTTGAGGACGGGTTGTCACTGGATTAGAATGAGGACCAATCAAAGATTTTTGCGCCATTGACTCAGCTTATGAGAAAAGATCAACTCTTCACATGTCTAAGAGACTGACTAAGTTGTCCGTGAGTGTGCCCGATTCAAAGTGACCATACTAAGCGTGTCTTGAAAAATCTGTGTGCTTGTTGGAACCAAGGCAACATGATTTGAATCTTCAACCTTGGATGAGTGTCTCATGATTAAGGAAATTCTTATCTGTACTATTCATTCCTTTATGAACTTGTAAATCGACAATTGTTCATCAAATTCCGATGGTTGTATTAGACAATCACTATGGTCAATTTCGTACCTGTAAAACTGATTTTCTAATCTTGATTTAAAGTCTATCATGATTTAGCAATTAGTCATGCTAGTCAGTAGTTTTAATTTACCCTAATGTATTTTCTTGAATGTGAGAATTTGTACTCACATTTTTGAATAACCCTCAGTGTATTAGACATTGGAGTGGAATTTTCATATTTCTTTGAAAGAATTTGTTATGACTATTTCTTGAGTTGTAACACCGAGAATTTCGTGATAACAGAAGTTTTTTGATGAAATTTAGTCTAATCGCTTCTACTTTTGGTAGAGATGACCAAGTCTGATTTTTGACCAGACTGTTTTTCTTTTTAAAATCGTCATTTGTAAATTCTTTGTACTAAGAATGAATCCTCTTGGGATTAGAAACTATTCATCCTTTGATTTCCTAAATCCGCTGGGAATTCTTCTGGAAAACTAAACTTTATTATATTCATGTTTGAAATGTGCATTGATCATGCATTTTTACACCCACGAACCTAATTGAAGAATTTTTTCCATACGGGATGTTCCTGTCTCTTTCAAATTGATGAAATTCTTCTCTATACTTTTGTGAAAGTAAAACCAAGAAAATTCCTTTCTTGAGAATTTCTTTTTGTAATCTTTAAGGTCAAGTCTTGTTGTAGTTCGATAGAACTTGTTCCTTTTGGATCAATTTTAACCTATATCTTTCCCAAGCGTCATTGACGTGTGACCTATCTCATAGGTTATGAGGATGGTTACTTGATTCACATCACTATATCAGAGTTAGTTGAGTACAATAAGAATGTAATGTGACAACTGAGACCTCCCTTGTTAAGATGTTGACGTCGCCATGAATTTTCCTTACAAGCTTACTGAAGATCTATACGAGTCTTGTTTGAGTTATAGTGATCATGGACCGTCTGATGAAGTCAACACCATTCTTACAGGTTAAGATCCACCATGTAGTGAAGAAGCTAAACCGAAGTATGTATCAGAGATCTGATCAAATTTCACGAAGTATCTTCAAGTATCGTTTCAAATGAAGACCCGAAGTTTACCCAAGTTTTTCGGTAAATTTCGCTGTAAGTGTTGAGGACCAAGTTGGGGCTATGCCCAACGGATCACCCTCAACTCGAGTAGGTGAGCGAAAAATGATCTTATCTTTAGAAAGTTGGTTGGGAGTAAGTGTAGTATTTAACTACAATCATCCTTTAGTCTGATGGATAGGAAGTGACGAGAGTTTTGTTGAGGAATAGTTGTGACTAGTAAGATGTGAATCCTTGAGATCAATAACAATAAGTGAGGTAATTATTATGAATCAAATGTTGATCGAGGCAGAATACCGTTAAAGGAATGTAGGGTAATGATTAATGTCTGTAATTGAGATTGGTTGTATGAGTTTGGAGATTTACAGGAAAGTGTCTATAGTAGTTTTCCCTAAGCTGGACGGAAGCAATAAAGAGGAATTCTTGAGTAAAACTAAGTTGTTAGAAAAGTTCAATATTTATGATTTTGGATAATTCAAACCGAGGTGATTCCTTTTTGGTTTTAGTTGAATGGAAGAATGTAATCATGTTCTTTAAGATTGAAATGAATGATTTTGATATGATTTGGAGTGGTAGAATATGTTTAAAGGAAACTAAGATTACAATCGAATATCTTGAATAGGAACTGATTTGTGTGTTGTGCACGGAATGTGAATAGTAATTTCACTTGAGTGGATTTGAGCGAGAAGGATAAGCTCTTGTGAAAACTAATTTTCAGAAGAAGTTCAAAGTTGATGAGTTAGATAATCCTACCCAACGAGGTTCCTTTTTATATTACAGTTACCTTAAGAAATATTACGATGTTTTGATTGGAGACTTGAAATGTGTTTTTGATATAATCTAGAAGAATAGACTATGCCCAAAGGGACTGAGACTACGATTGAATACCTTAGAGTATGAAGTTGATACATGTTATGGTAAAGTTAGTTTTGATATTGATAATGACTATGAGAGTTAGAAGTGTGGAAAGCAGTTTTCTAGTGGACTAGTAATTGAGAATAAAAGTGATAAAGTTTGATTTTGCTCTTCATGTGAGAGGAATGTATATCTTAGTTAAATCTTGGTGTTAACAGTGAGAGTTAAGGATGTAGAGGAAAATTTTTCTAATGGATTAGTAGTGAATGAAGGAGAGGTTAAGTTTTAACTATATCATTGGAGTATGAGAGATTAAGGTAAAGTATCAATGAGGGAGAGTATGAACTGAGGATAAGTGATTTGATATTGAGGATAAATAGAATGAAGACTAAGTATGAATTTCATTATTAATTTATGAATTATGAAAGTCATCTAAGGGAAAGTGAATACGGGAAGTATAAAGTAGGATCTATGAATTAAGATGTAATTACAAGATCCTGTCGAGTTTTGAGTCACAAAATTTCGAGGACAATTTTTTTTTAAATGGGGTAGTATTGTAACACCCCGGTTTTTTACTGTTCTTCAATAACAATAAATATATATGTTTATAGTATTTTATTTGGGTTGATTAATTATCTAGATGATTATTTCAAATTTAGTTTTATGTAGTTTGGTTTGAGTAATGTTAATTACTCATTTAAAAATATTTTATTAAGTGCTTTAGCACTGCCTTATTTCAGAATATACATGCTTATTAGACAATAATTTACGTTATTGTCACTATTATTTTCTATATGGAAAAATGTTTTAAATAATATGATTGAAAAGAAAATTATTTTCGTATTTCATTCTATTTAATTTTAGAGTTAAAAATAAACGGGTTTGGAATTAATCGGAGATTAATTTTGGACCGTTGATTTTCTTAGTTGATCGGTTCAACTATCAATCTTGACTCTAATTTAAATTTTAAAATTATATATTTATCACTCATTATTTTTAGATCTACTGGTTAATATTATTTCCTTTTTTCTAAAAACAATTTCAACCACATATTTTACCTATTACTAAAAAAAAAAGACAGAGTAAGATCCTCCTCCTTCTATTTTCTCTGGTTCGTACGAGTCCCCCCCCCCCCCCATTTCTTCTTTTTTTTTTTTCATTTCTTCTTCCTCACACCTTCCTATTCCCTTATAAGTTTCATCTTCCTCCTCCTCCCAACTACTAGCCGCGGACCAGCCACCGTGGAGCGTCGTCGAACCGAGCCTGGAGCGAGAAGACGACCACCAAACGTGACCCAACTCTCCACCTCGCATGTCTATTTGTGCGCCACCGCTGGGTCGTCTTCCAGCCGTGAGCTCCATCGTCGGACGTGTGTGCGGGTTCACCGTTCCGGCCACCATGTAGAAGGTTCGACCACTGCACGTCACAGCTTGGAGTGAAGGTGATGATCGCACTTGTTGGTCCGATTTTCACGTTGTTCGCTGGAGCTTTTCCGTCGCCACCACCTTCAGCCATCATGTCTCCTTCTTCCTCTTGGTTGGGTGAGTTATTTTCTCACTTTACGTTGCCTAATTTCAAGAATCCCCAAATTTATTTTGAAAACCCTAACCCTAACACTTTGATTTCAGATTATAATCTTGAAATTTAACTTTGTTTGATACTATTGAGACTGTGAATTAATGATTCACAAAACCAATTTCATTATTGTTTAGTTAGAATGAGTTTTCCCCAAATCTTGTTTAGGAACCCTAAACCTCAAATCTAATTTTTCTTTGAAATTGGCTTTATTTTATGAAATTAAGCGTTCAAATCCAATTAGAGTGTGAGTTTGGTGATGAGTAATTGATTTCTTGATTTTCTGGTTGTTGCAAAATGTTTGGACTCCCTCGCTGGGACATTAATGGTGATTATCTTGCATTGAGAAGCGTGTTTTACGTTATTGGGAGCTGATAGGAGTTAACCGCACCAGTTTCAAGTTGTTAATGGAACTCGGGCATCATTGAGAAGGAAACGAACTGCTTCATGCATCAAGGAGAGGATCTTTTCTGGTCTTCAAAGGTAAAGGGAGTTTGCCTGAGGAGTTCCTAGTAGTCATATACTTAGTTATATGAATTGTTTGTGTTGATTTAAAGTATATTGAGTTGCTATTAGTAGACTGTGATTGTCTGAGGCATGACACTGGTCATTTGCTTGTTAATGAAAATCTATTTATTGAAAATACACGAACAAAGAAAAGTTGGAGAAAAGAGATGAAAGAGGAAAGGACCTAGATAACCAAAAACGTCGGGCTAGTGTTCCTATGAGTAAGTACGTGGACTATGTGTCTGGTATGTCGCGGGTTAAAGTCCCAGTGGACATATTTGAACCTCTATTGTGCGTGTCATGGGTTAGAGTCCAAGTTGGCACATTGGAATCTATTGTTTATGTGTCATGGGTTAGAGTCCCAGTTGGCACAGTTGAATCCATGTTCAATGTGTTGTGGGTTAGAGTCCCAGTTAACATATTTGAATCTCTGTTCGGTGTGTTGTGGGTTAGAGTCCCAGTTAACACATTTGAATCTTTGATGCGTGTGTCAAGGGTTAGAGTCCCTAGTCACACAGTTGAATATCTGTTGTGTCGTGGGTTAGAGTCCCTAGTCACACAGTTGAATATCTGTTGTGTCGTGGGTTAGAGTCCCAAGTCACATAGTTGAATATCTGTTGTGTGTTGTGGGTTAGAGTCCCAATTCACACAATTGAATATCTGTTGTATGTGTCGTCGGTTAGAGTGCCAAGTCACATAGTTGATTCTCTGTTTTATGTGTCGTGGTAGAGTCCCAATTGGCACATGTGACAGTGTGTCCTAAGTTGAGAATGAACGATTTCGATGTCTAAGTAAGAATAGTCATGAGCGGTAAGCCATGACAAAGAAAGAAATGTACAAAAAGGAAAATAAAGAGAACAAATATTAAGATTGTGAATTAGCAAGTGGATATTGAAGTGTCATTCCATATTTTATAAAATGCATTTGGTTATAAATTCTTATTGAGATGATTATGATGTTTTACTCTGTATTGTTATTATCATATGCTGTCATTTTATGAGTCGTGTATGTGACTGCTACGATAAAACTCATATATTGGTATCTCACCTTTGCAATATATCTGTGTGGTCTTGTGTCGTACCTTGGTACTTGACTATGGATGATGCAGAGAACCATGGGGTTTTTCCCCAAGAATATCTTTTAGAACGACCAGCTTAGGTTTTTGAGATGTTATTGATTAATGATAGTATGTATGTTTATGACTCAGAGTGCCTTTATTTTGAATGGAATGTTTATGGCTCGGAGAGCTTTTCTTTTGGATAGAAATCTAAGATTTTCCTTTTGGTCATGTATAGTTTGTTGATATAAATATTTCAACAGGTGTTTTTTATTTTGGGATGTTGGAATTACATAGGAGACTCTGTCGAATTTTTTGTAAAAAATTCTAGCTTTTATTCAATTACATTTCTAAAATAAAAAAGCTTGCTAGGCTAGAGAGCATGTTTGTCGGTCACGTCTTAGGTTTTGAGTCGTGACAAATTTTATATACATGACCAGAATCTATACAATGACAGATGAAAATGTGGTGTTATTATTTTAAAATAGTTTTAAGTTTTACCTCAACCGCAGGAATAATTTTATACCCATTTTTATGAAACTTAAGTACTTATATAAAATATTTTTTTCTGAAAACAAACCATCAACTTTTTTTTTTTCATTTTGGAAAGGAGTTAGATATGTAACGCCCAAGGGAGGTGTTACATGGAGTAAAAGAAAAAGAAAAAAAATTATCACCAAATTTGAAAGGGATAAGTAACTAGAAAATTATATTTTCCGAAAGCAACCAGCAACATTTTATTGATTGTATTTCTACAACAAGTTACTTAAATGTGATACCCTGGGAAGGGGGTGTCACATAAGTGGTATCAGAGCTGGTCGAGTCTTTCGGGAACCTTGGGGAAAAGGTCTGTTAGGTTTTTGTTGTGTGATCTATGGTTAAACCTTGTTTGGATTGTTTCTTGGTTGAAACAATGTGTGTTGACGCATAAGTACGTATGTTTTGATAGGTTCTAATTGGGTTGAGACCTTGTGAGAACTAATGTTTAGTAAAGGGTCTTATATTCATGTTGGTACATTCGTTTATCCCTTGGGGCAGTATCAGACATTTGAATGAGGTACCTGTCATGGAAAATTTTTGGGAAAATTTTCTGAGAATGTTTCAAGTCTGTGCTTGCAAAGGATATTGAGTTCTCAATCGATCTAGTTTTTAGATTCGGGTTGATCTCTATCACCCTGTGTAGGATATCGCCTACGAAGTTAGCCAAGTTAGACTTCAAGAAATGAAATTTTTGTCCGTTTCTTGATAAGTTAGTCATCATCTTCATCGATGATGTTCTCGTTTACCATAAGAGTCACGAGGAGCATGAGGGACCTTTGTGTCAAGTGTTACAGATCACTTGTAAGGAGTTGTTGTATATTCAAAGATCGACTTAAGAACAAGTTATCACCATATTGGAGTAAGGACTTATTAAAGATGTTGTACCGTTGACTCAGCTTATGTGGAAAGATCAACTTTTCGTGTGTTCGAGAGATTGACCAAGTTATCAGAAATCATGCCGATTCAGGGTAACCATACTAAGCGAGTCATAAAAGACCTTTGTGCTTGTGGGAAAACCAAGGCGAATAGATTTGAATCTTCAACCTTAGGTGAGAGTCTCAGGATTAAGAAAAAAATTGTTCCTTATTGACGATTGTTCCTCAAATTCCTATGGTTGTATTAGACAATCATAGCAGTACGTTTTGTACATGCCAAATTCATTTTTCTGACCTTGACTTAAATTCTATCGTGACTTATAAATTGGTTCTGATAGCCTGGATATTTTCATACTTCTTTGAAAATATGTTATGAGTATTTCTTGAGTTGTGTAACACAAATGGTTTCTTGATAATAGAAGTTTCCTGATGGAACTTAGTCTCGTCACTTTTACTTTTGGTAATTGTGATCCAGTTTGAATTTTGGCTCGACTGTTTCCTTTTAAATCGTCGTTTTATAAATTTGTGGTACAAATTGAAATCCTCTTCTTTTGATTTCCTAACATGATGGAAGTTCTTGTGAAACAAGGAACTTTATTAGAGTCATGTTTGTAAACATGTATTAGCTATGCATTTTTACACTCATGAACCTGTTGAAGAATCTTTTTACATATTGGATACTCGTATCTTTCAGATTGGTCAAATTATTCTTTGTGCTTTCTTGTGAAAGTTAAATCAAGAAATTTCTTGTCTTGAAGATCTCTTTTCAAATGATCGAGAATAGGTTGACGAAGTCGATACCTTTTTACCTGCTTAGGTCCACTGTGTAGTGGAAAAGCTAACAGAAGTAAGTATCAGAGGACTTATCCAGCTTTATAAAGAATCTTCCAGTATCGTTCTAAATGAAGCCTGAAAAACTTACTTCAAGTGTTGGGCAAAGTTTTCATCGAGCGTTAAGAACCAAGTTGAAGTTAATGTTCAGCTTATTATCCTGAGTTCGATGGATAAGTAAGAAAAGAATTGATTCTTAGAAGGTTAGCTGGGAGTAAGTGTAATACCTAAGCACGACAAGAGGTGAGCGGATTTTTATTGAGGTATAGATGTGACTAGTAAGCTGAGAATTTATAGAATTAACATCAGTAAGTAAGATGATTTCGGTAGATTTTATCATGATCGAGGTAGAGTTTGCTAAAGGAAATCTAGGGTGATGATAAAATGATCATTTCTAAGATTTAATTGTATGATTGGAAGAAATTACGGAAAGGTGTCTATGGTATTTTTATCTAAGTTGAATGTGAGAGGAAAAGAGAAATTCTTGAGTAAAACTAAGTTGTTAGAAAAGTTCAAAAGCTAAGAGTTAGATAATTCTATTCTATATAATCTCTTTTGGTTTAATTGAATTAAGAGATGAAATAAAGTTATTTTGAGATTGAGATGTGTGAAGTGATATAAATTTGAAGGGTGAATTATAATCAAGAGGGAAGAAGACAATGATTGGATATTTTGAATAGAGAGTTGATGCGTGTTACTGTAAAGGTATTATTGATCTCGGTAATAATTGGGATGAGTTAGACGATTGGAATAAGGTTTTCTGTTGGAACAATGTTAAGAAGAGAAGCGATTAAGTTTTAATTTTGTTTTTCGAGTGTGATAGACTCTGATGAAATTTTGAGGATAGTAAGGATGAATAGAAATGACATAAGAATGAATTATGTTATGGAATTATGATATAAGAGGAATGAAGCGACGTGAAAGGCAATGTAAGATCTTAAGGTTAAGATGATATTACAAAATCCTCATTAGTTTCGAGTAACAAAATTTCGAGGACGAATTATTTTTTTTAATGGGGTAGTAATGTAACTCCCCGATTTTCACTGCTTTCTAATATCAGTAATAAATATCTAAATGATTATATTTTTATCATAGACTTAGAAGATGATTTTGGATAAACCAAGGTCAATTCCATGTTCTACTTATTTTCATAAGGTTACAAGAAAGTTTTTGGTTGAAAATTTAGACAGAAACCGGTTTGGCGTTTTTTGAGTTTTCACTGATAGTAAAAGTTTACTGCTCATAAAACCTAATTTTAATTAATGAACGAGATGAATAATGTTTTTATCGTATTTACTACGATGTTGGAGGTTTTGAAAATTTTAGCATAAAAATATAATATTATATTTGCTGTGAACAAAAACGTCGAGATATCTCTAGGAAAACCTGAGTCAGATGAATCAGAGGGTCAACAACGGATCTGAGATGATTGATGTGATTGAGATGACGAGCATTTATGACGATCCTATCCGAGTCATAATGTCCATAATGGCATATATATTAATGACATTAGATATTTTTTATGTGGAAAAGACCATTTTGCCCCTAGTTTCACATGGAAACTACAAGTATACCATTATACATTTTTACCCTTTTGCCCCCCAAACCCCACGGCTACACCATCAATAACATCACACTTAGGCAATTTTTCAACTCACTTATATCATCTTCATCAACCAAAACTCATTTCTCTCAAAAACCCCAATCGAGTAAAAATCGAATCGGGTACGTTTGTGCAGAGATATATCGGGAAACAGACCGACAAGTCATCTATGATGACTCATGAGGAATGAATCATCATGGTGAGTCATGGTGATAATTTACTCTAGTCATCATGACGACAAAGAAAATACCTAGATATTTTAAACGTTAACCTAACCTACGTCTGGTTAAATCTAACCGATGTTAACTAACCATGATTTACAATACAAAATATGTTCTCCCTAACATATGGTGTAGGAGGCAGCCACACCTCTCCAAATTTTATGACCACATGTTTTATTAACCATGATTACAAATAAACCCTAGTTAAGTTATTATTAACTACGGTTAAGTTATTATATTATTTTCTAACTTAACCTTGATCAAATAAACTCAACCATGGTTCTTTTATCTCATTAAACCACATATTTTCTCCTCACACCAACCTCTAGGCCGCACCCATCTCCCACCCATGGACCATTTTCACTCATTTTCCTACTTCATCAACTTCATCACTTTTGTTCTTCATGTTCTTCATTTTCTCTCACAAGTTCTTCACTTGTTCTTCATTTTTTCTTCCTTGTTCTTCACTTATTCAGTATTTTTCTCTAACTTAGAAACATAACTTTATGATTCTTCCTTCATGAAACTTGTTCCTTAGATTATTGTCATCAGTTTAATCCATTTTGTTCTTGAATCCATGAACTTTCAAGTTCATCTTTTCTCTTCTCAAATTTCGGCCCACACCCATACATAACCATCCAAACCTTGTTTTGATCTTCTAAGATCATATTCTCACTTATCTAGATGATCTAAACAATTTCTGTTTCACATCTCAAGTCATTTCTTCACAAAACACAAAGAACTCCTTAGTGTTCTTGCTAAGATCATCCTTGTTCTTCAAGTTCTTGAACAAATCTTTTTATTCCAAGGTGAGGAATCTCTCCCTAATCTTCATATCTTCATTAATCATCCATAAAATTCCATTTTGATCAATTATTTCATGATTTTCAATTCTTAGATCTAGAAATTCAAAAATTTCTAGAAAAGTGTAGAAAAATCCATTTGACTTGAAACCAATTTCTATGAACTCATCTTGATGTCTATATTCATCATGTAGAACCATGAATCCAAAAGAAATTTCTTCCCTATTTTTCTAAGCAAGGCTGAAACCTATGTGGTTGAATGTCAATGGGTTTTGTTTCAACTTTTGATTTATGATTCATGATTTCATCTCTTAAACCATGATATGTATTGAATCTAAGTGGTTGGGAGAATCAAATTAAACCCTAACCTATTTTTCTTCAAGAGGGCCAAAACCCTAATTTCTTGTAGTAAATGAATTTTGATTCAACTTTTATCTTATGACACTTGATTTCATCTCCATACTATCTATGTTTATTGGATCCAAGAGATGGAAATCAAATAAAATTTCTAACCCAAATTTAGTGTGAAGGCCGAAACCCTAACTCATGGAGTTAGATGAGTTTTTGTTCAAAGCTCTTGGTTCATGATCATTGATTACGTCTCCATCATGTTTAAGGATCATAAATCCATAAGTTAGAAAATTTTAACATCCCTAGACTAATGATTTAGTGAAGGCCGAACCATAACCCTTATGAACTAAACAAGTTTAGTTTGATTTTGTTAATTTTTGGTTATGATTTGTGTGAAGGATCAATTTGGGTTTAGTTGATCTGAGCAGTACGAAGGAAACCGGATCCAAATCGGGAAATTGTTCATGAAACAAACACTTGAATCTTCAAGAGGTAAGGGGAGTTTGCCTGAGGAGTTTAAGATGATCCCATGCTGTTTTAGAGTTATCTGTAAATTATATGTGGTGTTTCTCTATGATTTTGAATCGTTTATTGTTTAATTGATTTTATGCTTACTTGATTATTTGTGATATATTGATTTACATGATTATAATTGGAGTGTTAAATTATAATTGTGATGCATGCCATAATTTGGATATATGCCATGTTATATTGTGGATTATCTGTTGTTGGGTGACAGATTGAGAAACCTGACATTGGTCAGTGTTTAAATTAATTTGAGGATAAAAGCTTAATAAGCTTGAATAATTAATAAGAGTGATTAATTTGTGGAAATTTGAGAAAAATTGGAAAAATATTCTTTTAATAATATTTTGTGGAAAATGTATCAATAGGTGACAGTAAGGGCGGAACTGTGAATTTTTTTCACAGGCGCTAGTTTTTCCAAAACAAATTCAATTTTATAATAAAATGTTATTTAGAGTGATTAAGTTACGAAAATAACATAATATTGCCGTCAGAACAATTACTTATGACAGAAAAGTCATTTAAGTTATAAAAAGATTTTTATGAGAAATTTTGAGCAAAATGTTTTATTTTATTATCATAAATTTTATTTAGAAATGACTTTTTAAAAGTTAATGTTTATTGAGAATGATATTCAGAAATGAAGGAATTGAAAAGAAAAGAATTTATCGATGATTTCACGTTTTATAAACATTTTAACATAAAAGAATTTATGTAAAGGAGTTTTATTCAGTGAAAATAATCCCGTTAAACTTGGATAAGTTTTCGGAGGTTTGATTTCGTATTTTTTTCACTGAGCGAAATGTTTTAAAAAGGATAAACGAACCTAGTGACCGAGACGTCGGGGTTCTAGTGTTCAGTGGACACGTAGATCAGGGATCTGTGTGATTAGACTGAGTGTCCTGCAAAGGTTTTGTGGACTGTGTGTCCTAAATTTGATGTGGAAAATGTGAATTCCTTATCCGCAAGCCTAAGACTGGTGCATCAGTTTAGGGCTTTGCGATTGAGCACTCAGACTGTGTGTCATGTGTTGAGTTTACAACATTTTGACTGTGTATCCTATGTTTGTTTAAAGTGAGAAAGTCTTAATATAAAATTAAGCATGGTCGTGAGCTTTGGGCTTCAACAAGGAAAGATTATTACTACAAAGAAAATGAAACGATAATAAAAGTTTTTCTCATGCATCTTTGGCAGATGTGCCATGTGTTATGATCATTGAGTCCTGAGTGGATCGATATATCTTTTATGGACTATGTTTCCATTTGATCATTGGGTTTCTGATTGAGCCAATGTTTCTTTACTGGACTTTGTTTCCAATTTAATGCGATGACTATTGAGGTTCTGAGTGATGCAATAGGTTATGGACAATAAACTCCATTGATCGTAGTAACTATTGTGTTCTGTGTGGACAACGAGTTACATTTTTGAACAATAACCTTGGTGTACTGAGTGATGACTAGTGTGTTGTGTTCTTTTGGACATTGTTTTATTTCGTTTTTACAATGGACCATGTAAAGAGCTTGATCTGCTCAAAACGAAACATAAAGTTGTGGGATCTCCGGAGATTAGGTACTAAATTAGAGCCTGAATATTGAAGTGTCATGCATTTTTATGAAATGACGATGACTGTCGGGTATGAAACCCTTTGATAAAATTATTTTACTGTTTGGATAATTTTTGTATGCTGTGAATATCTGGTATATGCTGTTTTGTGTGTCGCGCATGTGGTTGTCTTATCAAAACTTATATATTGGTATCTCACCATTGCATATTTGTTTGTTATTTCCTATACTACTCTGTGTGTGTGTGTGTGTGTGTGTGTGTGTGTACAGATGAATTCCGAGGAGACGAGTCTATCGTACTTAAGGATCAGATCCTTGATCTGTGTGAATGCCGACAATGGTGAGGCTTGGGTGATCAACACGGGAGCTAGGAGTGCCACTTACACCGGACTAGTTTGTATCATTGAGGGTACTAACTCAGGACCTACATCACGTACGTATCAGACTTTGACTGTGGAGATACCTTTACCACCTCTCTGGTTGCTTACCGATTTTCTTGTAGATTATGAGTAGAGGTATCCTTCCCGAATATTTCGATAGGTTAGGAGAACCATGGTGGTATTCCCAATAGTGATTAATCATATTGACCAGCTGTAGGACTTTTGGTATTTATTAGTATGTGGACTTGGCTACTGAGAGCCATCCTTGTTGTGTTGTGGTGTCAGACTACCGCTACGTTGTAGTTATGTCTATATATTATTATGTTATGACCTTGGGAGATGACCTATTATGTGAAGGTCTAAGTGTAAAACTCTTATGATACTTATGTATATTATGTTAATGGTGTTGGATTGTATGTGGAGTGAAAGAAAAAGAAAAAAATTTTATCACCAATTTTGAAAAGGATAAGTAACTAGAAAATTATATTTTCCAAAAGCAACCAGTAACATTTTATTGAGTGTATTTCTGCAACAAGTTACTTAAATGTGAGACCCTTGGAAGGGGGTGTCACATCTAGCTTTATGATTCACATCACAAAAATGAAAATTTAAAGTAAAAGTAAATTTGATAAGCAAAGAAAAGTGAAAGATGGCACGAGGTGGGCAAGTCCATAAAATGTAATAATGAAGGTAAGAATCTAACACATTGAATAGTAGCACTTCTTTTTTTAATTTTTGGAATGGATGATAAATGATCCATTCCCTTTTTTTTGATCTAATGGATTAAAAAATTTATAGGATGGATTTACTATTAATACATTTACTATTTTTTTTATTGGATGGATTTTGTTATGGATGGATCGGATGGATAATACAAACAATCCAATCCAATCCATCCAATCCATTTACTATTTTTTTTATATTATTGGATGGATTTTGTTATGGATGGATCGGATGGATAATTGATCCGTGGATCCTTTTGCCACCCCTATCCACATGCAAGCAAATGGATGGTGCAGAGTTCTCACATTTAAAAGTTCAATGATATGTAGAATGGATATATAGGGCTACTGCATCGTGCAAGGCTAGATAAAGCTGAGTGTACAACACCCTGTAGCATTTCAGTCATGTGAGGCAAATAATTGTTATTATTTCATGGACTTGAGGAAGAATTCAAAGTTACATGACTTATGGGTATGAAGATGGCTTAAATATTGTTTGTGTTTGGAAGCCCTAGACCTGGGGTTATCCACTTTGTTTGGTTTAGTTCTCTATGACGACATGATTGTAATATTGGTTGTGATGTGTGATTAGTATTTTGGAATTGATATGATTATTTGCTCCTGATCATGCTTTGTTTAATTGATTTATTTATACGCCTTGACATGAGTAATTTATTTGAAATTTTAATATGGATATAGCATGAGAATATATTTTTAGCATGACTATTTGAGTTGTTATATACTATGTTGATACAAGTATATGATTATGAGTATTTTTGGAGAAGTGGAATCTTCTCTTGTATTGTGGTTAAGTTTCGGTCACATATAAAACAAATGGGAGTTTAACTCCAATTCCCAAGTTTAAGTGGATTTCATAACACTCAAGTGGGGATATGAAAAATGACACTTAAGAAAGGAAAAGAACAAGTTCTTGAGCGATAAAATTATGCAATTATTACAAGAAAAGATTTAATTAAAAGAATACTCTAAGTGAGGCATCGGTACGATTTCGTTAGAATCCTCACTTAGAATAGTTTGATTTTCAATCAAGGTAACTGTGTAATTAAATCATGTGTGGAAATCGAATCATGTCAACTTTCATGAAACAAAACCATCCAAAAAGGATGCTTATTTTAATTCGATTTGAGGTATAAATTGAATATGAAAATATTTTCTATACTTAGCCCACTAATTAAATGACTTCGTTTAAGTCATAAATCAGATAAATAAAAATGATTTTGATAAGAATAGTCCTTATAATGAACTTTATGTATAAACTTTATATGATGACTCTAAAGGTTTTTCAAAACGGATTTCAAAACCCAAATGAATGAAAGATGGCACCATGGTTTAGGCTTTGAATGATTTCACTTAAATGAGGGACTTTTATAAAGTTTCCACGTGATATTCCGTTGGTTGACAGTTGTTGGGTCATAAGAGTTCTATCATTTGGAGTTTTAATAGTGATGAAAAAGGAAGTTAAGCCTTTAGAACTCTTCTTTTATTTTAGTGCACAAATTCAATTTCAAGCCCTTAATGTTGAGGTACTAATGGCCATAATACTGGGGTATTTAAGGAGAATGTGTTTACCAAGGATTTAAACATTTAGATTTACCATCAAAAGGATTTTTAAATCCAAAGCAAATGTGTTTTCTAAAAACCTAAGTCGAGGAATAGGACTTAGCGATTAAAAGAAATGAAATATTTAAAGTATGAGATATAGTGGAGCAAGACTATGTCTTAATACCCTTGATGATTTTATCATCGAAGGGTCCATAATACTTAATAACCAAGAGTATTCTAAGATTATTTGTCGAGCAAGTAATCTCGTTCGGGAAAAACTAGAAGAAGTATAATGGATTGGTGAATTACCAATCTCCATAATATACTTAAGTCGTTGAAGACACGGATGGTCCAATGAAGGGATCCTAATATTGTGCAGGTATGGGACTGTACAAGGATTCCCAGTTGGTACTGTCATGCCTGTAGGATGGCATATGATTTCAGCAAGGAATCCCTAAATTTATCTGGTTGATAAATATGGACACACATGCCGTCATCGGCTTGATCTGCTGAATTGTCAGTATGGCTTATATGCCTTGGAATTTGAGCTGATAGGTCAGGTAGAGTGTTTCACAAAAATAGTCGAAACGAATTGAAATATTTTCACATGTGAGGATTGTGAACATTGTACGTACATTATAACCAAAAGGGGCAAGATTATAGCCACAGGAGCAAGTTCATGATTTGAGTAACAATGTGGTTATGGCGGGCACAAGTGAAACCTATATTGACCATTTCCTTTCCAAAATGTCAATTATCTCCGGAGTTAGAATCAAGGATTTCTTGAGGCTGTGTAGGTAAGGGACTGTGACACCCTCTACCCCGCATACATATAAAGCATTAAAAGATAGGGCAAAATTAAAATAAAACATCATTTATTAAATTAAATACTAAGGTAAAAGGTAACACATTGTATCAAGTCTCAAAACACGGAAAGATAAAACATAACATAAACAAAAGATAAACAAAGCCCAACTCCGATGTCACATACAGAGCTGGTATAACCAATCCGGGAAAACAACCTCGGATACAACTGAAAACAACTAACTAAGCAAACTACTGAAACTGTAAATCAAAACTACGAGTCGCGGCTCCTCAGAGTCACTCATCAACTGACCGCTCGTCAACCTCTGCATAAAAGATACAGGCCATACAAGAAACATAAAAATAGGGAGTAAGAAACATGAATATGAATATAATGGCAAGGAAGAAGTTAGCAAGACGAGCATACAACAAACCAGCATGTTATAACGGATAACAATATATAACATATCAACTTCATGACACAAACGTGTATGCTATGCAATGCAACTCTGCTGCACTACTCCATTATGCACTTAGATCCATTCTATATCAGGAAGTCAACTTCGGAGTTATATTTCCACATTGGCCAATAAGCACAAACACCGGGGCAACCCATCGGACCTCGGATAGACCCCTAGGACAACCGACACACCTTATTCTCGGGTGCGCTACCACGATTGTACATTTTTGTGGACGGCCAGATCGTATTACTCTCGGACGACCTCCCCTATGTTGAACATCCTCCGCTATCATATCCGATGCATGAATGCATGCTCAACACAACACACAAGCATAACCTCCACCTCCGCTTGGGCCCATAGGCTACCCAAGTTTTTAACACCATCAACACCTCGATGACTCGGCTATCGAGGATTATCGTTGACATTTCGTATTCATTAATTAATCACTCTAGTCGTTCTGCACTAGAGATTACCACCTTGACCATCAAGTATCAAGGCCCCTTTGGCCACTAGGCTACCAAGGTACCATATCATCATTATTTATCACTCTAGCCATTAAGCACTAGAGATTACCACCTTGACCATCATGCATCAAGGCCCCCTTGGCCACTAGGTTACCAATGTACTGCAATCTTATCACTTGTATTTGGTCTTCATGTTTCGTTGGTATTTATTTAAGTCTTTTAGAGGATATGGGGCGAAACCCCTGCTTCTGCACAATTCTGGTTTCTGTTCTGCACAGGTGAGCATGGTCGTGCTCACCCCTTAAGCTTATATACTCATACTATTCCTTCTCCCCATACCTGGTATGAAGAATTTCCCGCTATACCGAAGACGTTCCTAATCTGGTTCCCTCGCATGGCTCGATGACCGGTCCCAAGCCTTGGTCAACACAAATAGGGTTAACCCATCAGTTCCCAATTCATGAAACAGAAGAGGAAACAGAAGAGGGAAGGACTTTTACCTTAGCTAATTGGCACTATCGCGTGATTGACTCTCCCAAAAGAGCGAGAACACAAAGAACAATTTGGGTTCAAAGGGGAAGAGAAGGAGAGGCTGTCGTCACACTTAGGGTTGCCTAAAGTGCTAATTTAAGGGTTGTAACTCGTAACCCTCGCTGTTCATTGTCTATATATAGATTCTGACCCGAGCACAGTCGTGCTCCCTATTGAGCACGGTCGTGCTCCACTTAGCGTTAGCGAGACGCGCTTGACTGCTGAACACGATCGTGCTCCCTAATGAGCACAGGCATCCTCACATCAGTGTCAACGAGACGCATGCAACCTTTAAGCACGGGCGTACTGCCTCATGAGCACTGGCGTGCTCATGCATTAGGAAGGGATTTTAGTTTAAAAACCCCACTTATCCCACTCTAAACCTTCCTAACAAATGAGGCACACATAAAAACACTTATACGAAGAACGGGGTGTTACAATTCCACCTCCCTCATAAAAATTTTGTCCTCAAAATTTCTACTCACCTCGAACGAAGAGATGCGAGTATGTCTCCATCATCTTGCTCTCAAGCTCCCATGTAGCACTTTCCTCAGCTGCCCCACTCCAAACGACCTTAACCAAAGGAATCTCCTTGCCTCTCAACTGCTTCACCCTCTAATCCTCAACTCAAAGGGATTGTACCTCAAAAGTCAAATTCTCTTTCAACTGAATTGTGTCGGAGACTATCACATGGTTTGGGCCATGAATGTACTTACAAAGTTATGACACATGAAAAACATTATGAAGTTTGGACAAGAAAGGTGGCAAGGCTATTTGATAAACAACTTCACCGACTCTTTTAAGAATTTGGGAGTAAGTTTCTTCGCTTTCATCACTCTACCGACCCCAGTTGTAGGGGTAACTCTCAAGAATACGTGATCACCTTCCTGGAATTCGAGCACCTTCCTCCTTTTGTCATGGTAGCTTTTATGCCTACTGTGCTGTTCTCATCTTTTCCTGGATCATCCTCACTTTTTTCGTGGTTTCTTGCATTATCTCAGGTCCTAACACCACACTATCACCAGGTTCATTCCAACACAAGGGTGTCCTACATCTCCTCCCATAAAGAGCTTCATAAGGTGCCATCCCAATACTGGAATGGTAGCTGTTGTTGTAGGTGAACTTTATTAGGGGCAAAAACTTGTCCCAACTACCAGACTGTTCTAGCACACAAGCTCTAAGCAAGTCCTCTAAGGAATGGATGGTTCTCTCAGACTGACCATCCGTCTGCAGGTGGTAAGCTAAACTTATCCTAAGCTTGGTATCTAAGACCTCATGGAAACTAGTCCTAAACCTAGAGGTAAACCTCGGGTTTATATCTGACACTATGCTAGAAAGTACACCATGTAACCTAACGATTTCCTTGATATACAACCTGGTCAACTTTTCCAAAGGGTATTCCATGTTCATTGGGATGAAATGGGCAGACTTAGTCAATCTATCCACAACAACCCATATCGCTTCATAACCGGCTGGCGTCATCGGGAGTCTAGACACGAAATCCATGGCAAGGCTCCCCCATTTCCATTCTGGGATACTTAAAGGTTACAACTTTGCTGATGGCTTCTGGTGTTCTATCTTAGCCTTTTGGCACACTAAACAAGCATACACAAACTCAGCCACATCTTTCTTCATCCTAGGCCACCAAAACATCCTCTTTAAATCCTGATACATCATAGTGGCACCTAGGTGCACACTCAATCCACTCCTATGTCCTTCTTCAAGGATCAACATCCTAAGCTCTGGGACATCTGGTATACAAACTCTATCTTTGAACCTCAAAACTCCATCACTTCCGTCCTTAAAACTAAGGTCTATACCTTGAGCAAGCAACTCCCTCTGGTCTAAGAGATACTTATCTACCTTTTGCCTTTCTCTAATCTCATCCATCAAACCATTGGTAACCTTTAAGGTTCCAAGCCTAATGCTCTCAGGGGTAACTTCCCAAGCTAAACTTAGGTCTCTAAACTCCTCGATCAGATCCATCTCCCTAACCATTAAAGCGGAGACATGCAAGGTTTTTCTACTTAAAGCATCTGCCACTACATTGGCCTTTCATGGGTGGTAGGTCAGATCAAACTCATAATCCTTTAAGAATTCCATCCACCTACGTTGCCTCATATTGAGCTCTTTCTGGTCAAATGGATATTTCAAACTCTTATGATCACTAAAAACCTCAAACTTACTCCATAAAGGTAATGCCTCCATATCTTTAAGGCAAACACCACAGCTCCTAACTCTAGGTCATGGGCAGGGTAGTTCTTCTCATGGGTTTTCAACTGCCTACAAGCTTAAGCTACTACCGTATCATCTTACATCAACACTCCACCTAAACCTTGCTTCGATACATCACAATACACTACGAAATATTTACTAGGATCGGGTAAAACTAAAACTGGTGCTGATGTTAACCTACCCTTCAGGGTTTGGAAACTCTCCTCACACTTAGAGTCCTTACCTTCCGTCTGCAAGCGTTGGCGGCAGTTCTCACACCAGTGCTCAGCCTCCTCAGTCAGCATGAGAGTCCCAAAGATGACCTTCTACTGATCGTTGCATCCCATGACTCAGAAGATCTTCTCGGTTTCCCTCATCCATAATAGGGCACCCTCAGGATCGTAAGCGCCCTTGAAAGACGGCAGATTGTTCCTCTGGAACTTTTCGAGACCCTGGAACTCCCATAGTCCCCCGTTGTTGGCGTTCTGGTTCTGGCCTATCGCGTTGGCAAGGAGTGCCAAAGCATCTGCGATAGCCTGATCGTTTCTGCCTCTGCTTGCCATGAGTTCCTGTAAACACCCGAGACAACTTGCTAAATACATGAAACTCAAAGCAGTAAAAGCTACGAATTCTAACATATAGCATCATTGTCTATAACAAGTATAGACAATTGAAACAAGAGCACACAAAAAACTCATACCACGTCCAGACAAGGCCAAACTGCTCTGATACCACTAAATGTGACACCCTCTACCCCGCATACATATAAAGCATTAAAAGATAGGGTAAAATTAAAATAAAACATCATTTATTAAATTAAACACTAAGGTAAAAGGTAACACATTGTATCAAGTCTCAAAACGTGGAAAGAGAAAACATAACATAAACAAAAGATAAACAAAGCCCAACCCCGATGTCACATACAAAGCTGGTATTACCAATCCGAGAAAACAACCTCGGATACAACTGAAAAAAACTAAGAAAACTACAGAAACTGTAAATCCTAACTATGAGTCGCGGTTCCTCAGAGTCACTCCTCAACTGGCTGCTCGCCGTCCTCTGCATTAAAGATACATGCCATACAAGAAACATAGAAATAGGGAGTAAGAAACATGAATATGAATATAATGACAAGGAAGAAGTTAGAAAGACGAGAATACAACAAACCAGCATGTTATAACGTACAACATTATATAACATATCAACATCATCACACAAACGTGTATGCTATGCAATGCAACTCTGTTCCACTACTCCATTATGCACTTGGATCCATTCTATCTCAGGAAGTCAACTTCTGAGTTACAGTTCCACATTGGCCAATAAGCACCAACACCGGAGCAACCCATCGGACCTCGGATTGACCCCTAGGACAGTCGACGCACTTTATTATCGGGTCCACCACCATGGCTGTACATTTTCGTGGACGGCCAGATCGTCTTACTCTTGGACGACCTCCCCTATGTTGAACATCCTCCACTATCATCTCCGAAGCGTGAATGCATGCTCAACATAACACACAAGCATAACCTCCACCTCCGCTTGGGCCCATAGGCTACCCAAGTTTTTAACACCATCAACACCTCGATCACTTGGCTATCGAGGATTATCGTTAACGTTTTGTATTCATTAATTAATGACTCTAGTAGTTATGCACTAGAGATTACCACCTTGACCATCAAGCATCAAGGTCCCCTTGGCCACTAGACTACCAAGGTACCATATCATCATTATTTATCACTCTAGCCATTAAGCACTAGAGATTACCACATTGACCATCATGCATCAAGGCACGCTTGGCCACTAGGCTACCAAGGTACAACAATCTTATCACTTGTATTTGGTCTTCATTTCCCGTTGGTATTTATTTAAGTCTTTTAGAGCATATGGGGCGAAACCCCTGCTTCTGGACAATTCTGGTTTCTGTTCCGTACAGGTGAGCACGGTTGTGCTCACCCCTCAACACGGTCGTGTTGATCTTCCCAGGCAAGCTCGGTCATGCTGCCTGTTAAGCACGGGCATACTCAAAAGCGTGCCTAGGTTCTGGGTTTGAATGGGAGCACGGGCGTGCTCAAGTGCGTGCCCTGCTGTTCTGGGAAGAAGGGTCACAGTCCCTTTGTCAGTTGATTTGGGAGTTCTCATATTCAATCCTAAAGGCTCTTACTAAACCATAAATCATCAGTTTTGTTAACATTGAATTAATGTTCATGTCTTACAAATTAATGGGAATTAGTCCTTTAATCTCAGTTCATTAAATTGTCCCTAATCACTCATAAATCAGTCCCTAAGGTTCTAAACTACACCATTGGCATCACCTCGCTCATTACTAACATTCAGTCTTACGACAAATGGGAATCACCTCCCTTAACATTGTTTAACAGATTTAATCTTTTAACATTAACGCGTCACAACGTCAATGAACAGCTAATACGTCACAATATCATCAAGATAATAAAACACTCGATCATGGCATTATCACATTAGCATGTTCACAACAGACAATATTCTGTAACAAGACCATTCATACTAACATTAATCAATTAAGAACAGCCATGCCAATATCATCATAAACAGTTAACATTCAAATAGCAATTAGGCATGTTATCAAACATAAAAGGGTTATGGGAACCCTTCATCTTACGCTACCCCCAAGCCTATATACTCATACTATTCCTTCTCCCCATACCTGGTATGAAGAATTTCCCGCTATACCGAAGACGTTCCTAATCTGGTTCCCTCGCACGTCTCAATGAATGATCCCAAGCCTTGGTCAACACAAATAGGGTTAACCCATCAGTTCCTAATTCATGAAACAGAAGAGGGAAGGACGTTTACCTTAGCTAATTGGCACTATCGCGTGATTGAATCTCCCAAATGAGCGAGAACACCAAGAATAGTTTGGGTTCAAAGGGGAAGAGAGGGAGAGGCTGTCCTCACACTTAGGGTTGCCTAAAGTGCCAATTTGAGGGTTGTAACTCGTAACCCTAGCTGCTCATTGTCTATATATAGATTCTGACCCGAGCATGGCCGTGCTCCCTGTTGAGCACGGTCGTACTCCACTTAGCGTTAGCGAGATGTGCCTGACTGTTGAGCACGGACGTGCTCCCTAATGAGCACGGGCGTTCTCACATCAGCATCAACGAGGTGCATGCGGCCTTTAAGCACGGGCATCCTGATTCATGAGCATGAGCGTGCTGACTCATGAGTACAGGCATGCTCATGCGTCAGGAAGGGATTTTAGCTTAAAAACCCCACTTAGCCCACTCTAAACCTTCCTAACAATCTAGGCACACATAAAAACACTTATACAAAGAACGGGGTGTTACAGGGACTATGTAGTTTCAGTCAGTTTCTCTCTATTCTTGTGCCTCGGTGAACAGTCAGTGTACGGTATGTTTTGATTAGCTTACCGTTTGGTATGTTTTGATCAGCTTACCGTTTGTGTTGATATGCTAATATTGTATGTTGTTGGTATATTGGTTGAATTATTAGTTTGTAAATAAATGATAACATGAGATATGTTAGTAAGAGTATGTATATGCATATGTGACATGTTGTGTCATTGATAACTCTTTGAAAGAAGAGTTATTCATTACCTTTTTACTCTCTTATGTTGCTATCCTTAAGTATGATTCTCTGTTTTTGCAAATAAAAATGTAAGTTTGTAAATATTTGTGGTTAAGTCAATTAATTATTAGTATAAGCTCTTATAATGCTATATAATTGTCTCAAGTATTTCTGTGTGCTTATGCAGAGAAGTGTTGAAGCATGGTTGAAGAATTGAGCAAGGAATTCTTGACTGTTGCAGCAAGTTGAACTCCAGAAGCTCTGCACAAGACGACAAAAGCTGATGTGGACACTTTTTCTCTCTCCTCATAGGCACTGATACCTCTGAAATGTGGAGCCCACACATATAGGGATCAGCTCTCCTGCACTTTTGGAAATGGGCCAGGGTTTTATTTATTAATACTTTATTGTTGGCCCGAAATGGATAAAAAAGGGTAGGGGTATGAAACCAATTTGGCAACCCTAAAGGAGAGGACTTTAATACACCTTAGGACATATTCACGTGTCTAGACCTAAGAGTGAGCAGCGCCAAGCTCACCTTCTTCAACCTCCAAGTTTCTGCAATTTCCATTTCTTCTCCATTGTAATGAACTCCTACTTATTTGTAATTTTCGTTTTACTTAAGCTCAGCATGAACTAATTTGTTGTAGCTTTAGGTTTGCTTCTGTAATGAATGCTTAGCTTATTTTTATGCAATGTGATGTTCTGCATTTTCCTTTGTCATGCGCTGATTGTTGTTTAGTTAAGATTGGCAGACTTAATTAAATAATAAGCTTACATGGTTTGGAAAAGTTAAGTAAAGTGGAAAGGGATAAAGGATAAGGATTAAACCATTAATTGGAAAATTAAATGGTGTTGGATAGACTAGGAATAGTTATTCAAGTCCCTAAACTAACTGGAACATGCTCATTGAGAAGATGGAGTAAATAATTTGAATCTAGGAATAAAAAGCAATTAATGAACCTGATCTTTAAGTTTTGGAAAACACACATTTACTTCCTGGAGTTAAATGCTGCAGCATACGCATAGCATAATATAGGCTAAGCAGGATTTATGAAAGAGCATACCTAGAGATGTTTTCTCCATATTTGACAACACAACTCTTTTCAATCTCATTTCCTGAAACTTTAACTTTCTCAAGCTCAATATACATTTACCTTGCACACACAACCAATTTTGTTACCAATCTAACTTCAAGAGCATATAATCTAAATTGGAATTTTGATACATCATTATAATCCTCGTGGGAACGATACCTGACTTACTTTCTATACTACTTGCTATTATTTGTGTATACTTACACAAGCTTAAGGACATCAGTTCTGAAGGCATAAGTTTTTGGTGCCGTGGCCGGGGATTGTTAATGGTGTTAAATTTCTCTTTTTAGATTATTAGTTCCGTAGTTAGAATATCTAATATTCTGGGTGATTTGCTGCAGCATCAGGTACTGAAACTGCATGCACAGGTTCCTATCACCTGATTGCAGATTTGATCCAGAGATTGAAAGGACATTAAGGAGGCTCAGAAGAGGTCAAACTACTCAGTCCTTACCTGAGTTGGTGTTGAATACTCCATCCAAGTCCACACCAACTTCTACTGAATCACCATCTGCTGCTAGCTTAGAAATGGCTGAAGAAGAGCAGCAAGACAGCATGGCTATGACTAATGACAGAAATTGCGCTATACGAAGGTATGCATTGTTTGATCCTGAAACAATGAATACAGGGATATTGAGGACTCCAATTAATGCACCTCAGTTTGAGTTTAAACCAATCATGTTCCAAATGCTACAAGCAACGGGACAATTCAATGGGGCTGCAACAGAGGACCCTCACCTGCATCTGAAACAATTTTTGGATGTAGTAAGTAACTTCAAGATCCCAGGAATCACTGATGATGCGTTCAGACTGAGGTTGTTCCCATTCTCTTTGGGTGGCAAGGCAAATAATTGGTTGAACTCCTTGGAACCAAATTCAATTGACACTTGGAACAAAATGACTGAGAAGTGCTTAATCAAATTCTTCCCACCTATTGTTGGTGTAAACCCTAGAGACCAGTGTATTTCTTAGACTTACATTTGTATCTTGTTATTATATATATATGATATGAGGCATTCCAGTTTATTGTGTTACTTGTTTAAACATAATAAAGTCCTTAGAATAGAAATTTCAGTTTAATAGAATATCAAGTATATGACTTGATCGTGAGACACTATTGAACAATGAAATCCTATTCTTAAATATCCGTAGTCAAGTATTTTATTAATAAGGACAATAATAATACAATTGAGACTATTATGTGTGCAGACTGATGACCATATCTCACGGGTCATGGATATGAGATATCGAGTCGCCACATAGGTACACATTAGAGTGATGATGTACTGGATTGACCAACCATGAGAACACAGCATGGAGCGTTATGTGAGTGTCATAAGTAGTTCTCATAGTGACAATGGTGTATACAATCCTTCGACCTGAAATCGCTACGATCCCTACATGAGGAGTCGTGTGCTTTAATATCGTCAAATGTCATCTGTAATAGGATGATTATAAAGACGGTCATTGGGCATACCACGAGCCATGCAGAGGGATGTGAGTGACCTAGATGGAATTTGTCCCTCCTATATAACAGGAGTAATATCTGTGGGCCCCCTGATAGAGTGAGACTGTAAAATGCATGGCCGTGCTGAAATGAGTCAATATGAGATATTGACCTCATTTGTTGTTAAGTCCACTCGGGTATCAGGGAACATGATATTGAACCATACAAGGGTGACACATTCTATGTCTTGTGTTCAATATAGATATATGGACAAAGGGATAATAATGCACATGAATATTTGTCATAGAAAGGTTTCATCAAATCACTGACTTTCTCACTACTTAGATAGCAGTGATGTATTGCTAGATACCGCTCACTATTTCTAATATTAAATGGGATTTAATATTACTACTAACGTTTTGGGAACCTATAGGGTCACACACATAAGAGCAGATTAAAAGAAGCATTAAAAGGAGAGTTGGACTTTTCTATTGGGCCTAGCGCATGGTACATGGAGCTTAGGTCAAACGCTGCCCACTAACTCACTTAAGGAGGTGCAACTATAAGTAGACCACTTAAGCTATTGTGCCTACACGGTTTCATTTTACCCTATCCGCACATAGAGAGTGACAGTGAGCAACAGGTCTCGGTTTTCGAAGCTAGCACTGTGAGACAGAGACGCTTCGGGTTCGTGACGTTGGACGTTCACGGAATCTGCTCGTGTGGATACCTTAGAGACATCGTTCGTGTGGTGTTCGTGATAGACGATTTTAATTAATTGTCATCGCTTCAAGAGGTAAATCTTCTAACCATGAATCATGACCATTCACAAGGATCCTTCGATGGGAATTTTTTTCCGCTGCGTTATTTTGTTCTATACGCAAATTCCCAACACCTATAATGAATGCCAAGATGAGAACTGAAATCACTTCCATGAAGCAACAAGAAGATGAGCCATTATTTGAAGCTTGGGAGAGATTCAAACAATTGTTGAAGAAGTGTCCTCATCATGGTATCCCAATTTGTATCCAGATGGAACACTTCTACAATAGTGTCTTACCTGGTTCAAGAATGATGTTGGATGCCTCAGCTGGAGGCAGCTTGCTCACTAAATCTTACAATGAAGCCCATGCTCTGATCGAGAGGATTGCTGCTAACAGTTATCTGTGGCCAACAACTAGACTTGCTCCTGGCAAGGTCAATGCTATAGCAGGGGCATATGAAGTAAGTGAAGTATCTGCACTATCTGTGCAGATGTTTTCCTTAACCAATTTCGTGAATGGACTTGCTATGGGAAACCAAGGCAACTCTGTGGCTCCACCTATCAAGACTGAAGCAATGGTGCAAGAGAAAATTTACAATGCAGATGTTGTTTCCTGCGTATATTGTGGAGGAGAGCACCTTTTAGAAAATTGTTCTGCAAACCCTGACTAAATTAACTATGTGGGAAACAACAATAGAGGAAACAGTTCATATGGTAATGCCTACAATGCAGGATGGAAGCAGCGTCCTAATCTTTCATACTCAAATTACAATAACACTCTGAATCCACCTTCTAGATATAATCAGCAGCAGCAACCTAGACAACAACAACCTCAGCAGCAACCACAAGTTCAACAGAAAGCTCCAGAACCATCTTTAGAATCTGTTCTGAAGGCATTTATGACAGAGACTAAAGCTGACATGAGAAATCTGGAAACTCAAGTGGGACAGCTATCTATTGCACTCAACTCAAGGTAAACGGGTACCTTACCTACAACAACTGAAACCCTAAAACCTTCAAGTTTTGGAGGTAATGAGAAATGCAAGGTTATCCACTCGAGGAGTGGCAAAGATGTAGAGGTTACTGAACCAAAGAAAAAAATAGAAGTAAAGAAGACAAAACCTAAAAAGATGGTGACAGAGGAAGATGTTGTGGCAGAGAAATCTCCAGTTGCTGAGAAAGTACCTAATGTTGTAGCATCATACACTGTTCATAAACTAATTCCAGAAAGACCTCCCCCGCATTTTCCTCAGAGATTAAAGAAGGTCCATCAAGAGAAGCAGTTCCATAAGTTCTTAGATGTGCTGAAGCAACTTCATATCAACAAACCTTTGGTAGAGGCTTTGCAAAAAAATGCCTAATCACACAAAGTTCATGAAGGATGTGCTGACTAAGAAGAGGAGGTTGGGAGAGTTTGAAACGGTGGCCATGACTGAGGAATGCAGTATGATACTGCGGATTAAAGTCCCACAAAAGATGAAGGTGAAGTTGACACATGCAAACACAAGAAGGGGGGTGAATTGTGTTTGTTAATAATTTTCGAAAACAACCTTTAAAACAGTTTTTGTACACAAGGAGATTAGAAACAGAAGCAAGCACAAAGAAACGGATCTTCTTTTAAAAAGCTTTAACAAAAGCAATATCAAAACCCCTCAGTTAGTAAGAAACAAATAAAACTGCAAGAGTTTAGAGATAGAAGAATCACACAAGATGCTTTATCCTGGTTCACTCTCTTCCAACCAAGAGCTACGTCCAGTCCCTTCTACTTGAAGGGTTTTCTCCACTATTTTCAAATAGATTACACCCAAGTATTCAGTACCTCTCCAGGCAACAAGTATTTCTTTCTTATCAAGCCTCTTCAGCCTCTAACTCCAACAAAGAGATTTAATGTTTGATCTTCTTAACTCACTATATGTGAGGATATGACAGTTTAAGATCCGATAAATATTTTCACAATATTCAATCTAAGAAATACCGACTCTTGCTCTTAAAGAAATATGAGTATGAGTGATTGTAGTTTGACAAAAGTTGAGCTCGCAAGGTTGTGCAGTCAAGAGTTCTCCTTCAGTATCTCAGGTCTTCTATTTATAGTGACCTTCTTCTTCACTTGTATTTCTTGAATGGTTATTTTGAATAATCTTGTTTAGAGATAGCATTTAATGCTTGATATCCATTGTGACTGATAGCTTGATTGCGGCAAGCTAAATAGTACTCTTGGTTATCGAGGTAGGATGAAATTGGAGGCTTATTGCTCCTTCAGTATCTCATTGTACGATTTTGCTTTTTGCATTTCTTGATGGTACTATGTTTCTTTTACAACAAGGTAAAACACTAAAGCAGATAGGACAAATGTGAAGAACACATATTCTATTGAAATAAATATTAATCATTTGAAATAAATTCAAGAGATTCGGATTGCATTTAATTCATTCAAAGATGGAGCTCGTCTAAAAAAAAACTCCGTCTACTTAGTTATATGTGAGACTAAGTCTGTTTCAATAGATTATTTTGCTCGTCTGACGACGTGGCATATCCTCTTGTCTATCAAGTCTTTGGACTTGCTATTCCTCAATGAGTTATAAAGATATTCGTCCAGTGACGTGGCAGTTAGAGCTCGTCTACTAGATTACTTTATTTTTCAGTTCATTTACTTCTACTAATTACTTTCGTCTGCTTACGTGGCAAGATGGACGTGCTTATTATCAAGTCTTTGGACTTGCTGTATCTAAGAAGTTATTTTTTATTTCCGTCTAGTAAGCATTTAGAGCCTCGTCTGCTTAAGAAAACCAGTCTACTCAAATAAATAAATAAGTAACTTTACCAAAATATTGAGCAGCCCGTCTACAAGGGTGGACGCGTATTTTTCAATGAAGACTTATCCCATGTTTCTTTTACTTGTATTTAAATATTCCTGCTTAACTGAAAGCACATGTTAGATTTGAACTAACACTTTGCCTAGCAAATTTAATCCTTTTGTTAGCATCAAAATTTAGAGATTATTTAATCCAAAACCACTTTGGTTCCAACAATCTCCCCCTTTTTGATGATGACAAAACTAATTAAATTTGAAAATCAAAGTCTAAGAGAGCTTGCAGGGCTCCCCCTAAGACAAATCATTCAAATAATTAAGCAGAAAAAGCATATGAAAAACAACTGCATATTAGATAACAGATAGGCGCAACAGCTTATCATACTTAGAGTATATATGAAAGAATAAATAAGCATAGTCAGCGAATATCAAAGCAAATAAGCAAACATAAGTATCAGAGCAGTTAGTAAGTAGACAAGAATATGCATATGCAGACAAATATGAGCTTTTCAAAACTGACTTATATATATACACACACACACACACACACACACACACACACACACACACACACACACACACACAAATCCCTTTCCTTTCCTTTCTCCCCCCTTTTGTCATCAGCCAAAAAGGTAAAAAGAGTGGACCATCATTGTCAGTATATAAAAATAAGGATAAAAGGTTAAGGTTAGGCAGGAGGAGGTGGTGGAGGTGGAGGATTATGAGTTTGGCTTTTCTTGAAATCCATGAGGAATTCCAGTATTTTTTCACAACCTCTAAGGTTGGAGCCATAGAAACTTGGACTCTCTGAGAGACTTCTTCTGTGATTTACTCTGTCATCTTTTCAACTTTTTCTTCCACTAATTTTCCAACCCTTTCATCAAAATTTTTTCCAAGAACCTCTTAAAGATTAGGTGGCAGAGCCTGTTGGCTTAAGCTTTCAGCAGACTCTTGAAATGTGCTTAATGTTCTTGAATGATTGGAAGGGTGCATCACAGCTAGAGCTAATGGTTGAGAATAGTGTTTTTCTGATGAGCTCTGATTGTGAATGGATTCAGTTGTTTCTTCTAAGCCAACAATAGTGGCATTTTGATCAGGTTCTTTAATAATATTTTCATCTGCGAGAGGCTCTGAAGTAGGTGAAGGGATCACTGAGATTTCTTTTGCCCATCTGATGGGGTAGATGAATTCCACATTTTTACTATTTATGGGAAGTCCCCAAAGGTCTTTATAGATCATATACCTGAAATTTGAAAGACCACACTTCCCTCTGACCTTAGGAATTTCCTTTTTCTCTTCTTCAGTCAGTCCAGAAGAAGATGCCTCTCTTGTGCAGTGAATAATATGAGATTTCCAGAAATCTGCAGCATGTTGTTCACTGATTAACTCAATCGATTCAGAGTACAAGTAGAAGTCCAGCTTGGAGTAGTCAAAAGTTTCTTGGTTTAGATCAAGCATAGCTGATTCAGCTTCAGGCATGACTCCTTTGAATCTTCTAATTTTCTTGTCGTTGTCCTTATTCAGATCTACCATCGGCAGTCTTGGATAGATTCTGTAAGGCATGATTCCAACTCTGGTTGCTTCATTATGTCTCATCCAGGATGGAGGGACAAAATGCGCGACTCTATCAACTCTGACTTGACTGAATTCCCACTTCAGCATTTCATAGTTGATCTGATCCAGGAAGAAATCAGAGGCCCTCCCATAGACTCTGGGATACTCAAAGGATACCCATTTTGTGTCCCATAGTATGATCATGAGAACATTCTTTGGGGATCTTGCTCTTTGCTCAAGGATGGTAGGAAGATTTTTTCTTTTAGGGTCAGTCTCCCAAACAGGTATAATGTGCCTCTCAACTCCATCAGTGAGGGGTATGAAAGGAGGAGTTTTGACAAGGTTAGAGTAAATTTTTCTGGGGGGGAATTTGTTTAGGGGTAGGTGAGTGACTAATGGTCCTAAGTTGTTGTGCATTTGTGAAGGCACAATTTTGATTAATTTACAGTCAGGATGAGGTAGGTAAAGGGGTTCAACAGGTGGGCTGACTTCTTCCTCATACTCAGGTAGAGGATACCATCTGTTGGGAATGTGTTCAGGTTCAGGTTGGTGAGAGTGAAACACAACTTTCCATTCTCTTTTTACCTTGGCCCAATCCTCAGATTTTCCATCATAAAGAACAGAATTTGGGGTGAAGGGAAATAGGGTTCTCAAGGGTTTGGGGAAAGGAGCACCAGGGGCAATGCCTTCATATAGTTGATTGACCCAGGGATCATCAGCAGGGATAATAGGTTGAAATTATGGGGTGGATATTTGTGTTGGTTGGGGTGAAAGGGGTGTGAGAATGTAAACATCATTTGGAGTGGAGACAGGAACGTTATCATCAACAGGCACATCATCAACTCTAGTTTATAGACTAGACACTAAGGCATCTACTTCTATTTGAACAGGATCACTAGCAGAGATGGTTACATTAGAAGTCTTAGCTGTTCTGATCTTTCTTGCTGGTTGCCTTCTGGGTTTTGTTGTAACAGGCACAACGGCCTCAACAGCAGCAACAGAAATTTTCTGCTTCTTTAGGATTGTACTGATAGGAACGCTGTCCTCATCAGCTTTCTCGTCTTCATTGTGTGAGAAGATAACTCTTCTTTGCTTCTTTGCAGCAGGAGCATCAGAAGGTTCCCTGATAATAATGCCACCATCTAGTTGCTTGGGGGAAGGTTTCCGTGTTGCAGTGGTCTTTTGCCTAGTTACTCTTTTTACTCCTACGACTTCAATATTGTTTTGTTCCACCATTTATTATTTAGTTTTCATCAACTCCTCAGTTTTGGCCGTTGCAGCAGCAACATAGGTACTGTGGTTCATGTTAGCTATATTCATTTTACCAAAGTTTGCAGCCGACATTGGTTTTTCAGTTAAGATCTTAGCTTGCTCTTCAGGAGTCCTTGCAGCAAGAATTTCATGAATTCCTTGAGCCTTAAAAATCTTAGAAATAAGATGGCAATAGGGAAATGGTGAGAGTCTTTTCTTGTTCATCACAGCATCTCTAAATCTTCCTTACATAACTCTTGGAAGATTGATCTTCGTTTCGGTGAGAAGATGGCAAAGGCAGAATTTGTGCAGAGAGATGTTGTCTTTGGATCCAACCTTATGAAGAACCACCTTATTAAGAAGCTGATGAAGGATACGAACAATGTCCTTCATTTCAATAGCTTTCCAAGTGTGAGTTCTGACTGTGTCTTCTTTCATGAGACAGACTTCAATGGTCTCAGAGCCACCCAAATCAGCTTCCCATGACTCAATAAAAACCAAACCTCCCTGAGGTCAGAAAATGGCATCAGTAATAATCTTCTCCGAGACTACAATCTTCTTTCTTAATACCGTAGAGAAGAAATCAGTATCAGTCACTTGAACATTCCTCCAGAAATCCTTAATCAGGTTAGGAAAGACAGAGACTTCCTCTATGAAGAGTCTTCCCCACCCAGCTGCATTAACATACTTTCTTATGTCTAAGTTGAAGTCTTGCATCACTCCAAAGTTGAAATGACGCTCAATTTCCAAGTTGAGCTTGTCCACGTTGAAGGTTGAAGAAGAAGCCATTTTAGGTGATCAAAGAGCTTTGGGTTTGAAAGTAGAGAGAGAGATAGATCGAGAGGTTAGGGAAGTGTAAAGTTTTTCTCAGAGGGAAAAGATTACTTTTAAAAGATTTTTGAATCCCAAAGGTTAAAAAAAACTTTTGACATGACATGTCATTATGGAAAAAACGGCGTTGGTAACTTGGAACTATAAAAAGGTCTTGATGGGATTGATGGAAGTACTGACTCAGCAAAGAGAATAAAGGATAAGTTTGTTATTGAGACAAAATAAATGCATTTATTAAAAAAAATAAAAATATGCTTAAACATAGGCAGATGTGGACTCGTCTGAAACTATATAATGGATGCGATAACCAACAACAGTGGACGCGTCATATGGTCATGCAACACAACATGCAATAGACGCACAACTTTTAATAGGTATTAGACGTGCATAGGTAATAAACGTAAGATTAACAAAACAAATTTTTCTCAAGGCTGGACGCCTAAATTAATCCACACATATCATATTAAGATGCTTCCTAATAAAGATAAATTTGTCCTCTGCAAGAGGTTTAGTAAAGATATATGCCCATTGATGGTCAGTATCAACAAATTGTATATCAAATACACCTTTTTGCACATAATCCCTAATAGAATGATGTTTAATCTCTATATGCTTAGCTCTAGAATGCAAAATTGGATTATTAAATAGATTTATTGCAGCAGTATTATCACACATAAGTGGAATACTACTTACAAACACATTGTAGTCCTCCAATTGATGTTTGATCCAGAGAAGTTGTGAGCAGCAACTTGCAGCTGATAAATACTCAGCTTCAGCAGTTGATAAGGCAATGGTACTTTCTCTTTTGCTTGACCATAAGACAAGATTAGCTCCAATGAAGTGACATCATCCACTAGTGTTTTTTCTTTCAATTCTATCTCCAGCATAGTCAGCATCACAGAAACCAACTAATTTGTAATCTTCATTTTTCTTAAAGCACAAACCAAGATTAGTAGTACCTTTTAAATATCTAAAAATTCTCTTAACTTCTGATAAGTGAGATTCTCTAGGATCGGATTGAAATCGAGCACATAAACATACACTGAACATAATATCAGGCCTAGACACAGTAAGATATAAGAGAGATCCTATCATACCTCTGTATACCTTTTGGAAAACCTTTTTGTCTTTATCATCCATGGTCCTATCATACCTCTGTTTTAATTGAAGTCCAAGGACGAATTTGAGTTCTCCCATCATGCTCATTTCAAACTCTTTTTGCATTAACATAGAGAATTCCTTGTATAGAGACTCATTAGTTGCACCAAAAATAATATCATGAACATATATTTGTACAACTATGAAATTAGACTTACTGGATTTTCTAAATAAGGTTGTGTCAACCTTTCCTCTATTGAATCCATTTTCCATAAGAAAGGAACTTAGTCTGTCATACCAAGCTCTAGGAGCTTGCTTAAGACCGTACAAAGCTTTCTTAAGCTTATATACATGTTCAGCAAATGAAAGTAGAATTCTAATAGCTTCTAATCTAGCAACATGTGCAAAATTTTCAGTATAATCTATACCTTCTTCTTGAGAGAAACCTTGAGAAACAAGTCTTGCTTTGTTTCTTATTACCTTACCATTTTCATCAAGTTTGTTTCTGTAAATCCACTTTGTTCCAATCATTGATTTGTCTTTGGGCAGGGGAACCAGAGTCCAAACATCACTTCTTTCGAACTGATTGGGTTCTTCTTGCATGGCTAGAATCCAACCATCGTCCAGTAGAGCCTCGTCCATAATCTTTGGTTCCAACTCAAAGACTAGTGCAGAAATGTCTTGTTCTCTGAAGGTTCATCTGGTTCTTAGCTTGTCATTGGGGTTTCCAATGATCTAATCTTGTGGATGATAATTCTTGAATTACCATGATTTTTAAACTGTATCATGTTGAGAAGTGGAAGTTTCTGGTTGTTGAGTGGGATCATCTGCTTGGTCATCAACTTTTATCTCTGGTGAGTCTCCTGGAATGTTTAGATCAAGATCTGCAAAAGCTTCATCTAGCTCTGATAATTTATTATCAAGCTGTTTGTCATCAAACTTGACATGAATACTTTCCTCTTCTATCAGAGTCATAGAATTATAAACTCTAAAGCTTTTAGATGTTTCAGAATATCCTAATAGTATTCCATTATCTGTTTTAGCATCAAACTTACCAAGTTGATCTTTAGTATTAAGTATGTAGAATTTACAACCAAAAGGGTGAAAATAAGATATGTTGGGTTTTCGTCCTTTCCACAGTTCATAAGGAGTCTTGTTCATGATAAGTCTAATGTATATTCTGTTCTGAATGTAGCAAGAAGTATTAACAGCTTCAGCCCATAAGTGTCTAGGGATAGAGTTGTCATTGAGCATAGTCCTAGCCATCTCTTGAAGAGATCCGTTCTTTCTCTCTACCACACCATTTTGTTGTGGTGTTCTATGTATTGAGAAGTTGTGAAGGATACCACCTTCTTCACAGAACTTATGAAATAGATCATTTTCAAACTCTCCCCCATGGTCACTTCTGATTGAAGTGATACACATGCCTTTTTCATTATGTACACGTTTGCAGAATACAGAAAAGACCTTAAAAGACTCATCCTTGTGAGTTAGGAACATAACCCGTGTCCTTCTAGTGTAACCGTCTACTATGACAAGACCATATTTCTTACCACTAACAGAGGCAGCCTTTGTTGGACCAAAAAGATCAAGATGTAGCAA
The DNA here is from genome assembly GCA_030762895.1 of Sophora flavescens. Taxonomy (NCBI): domain Eukaryota; kingdom Viridiplantae; phylum Streptophyta; class Magnoliopsida; order Fabales; family Fabaceae; genus Sophora; species Sophora flavescens. The sequence goes on along the minus strand of CM061065.1, from coordinate 51,608,155 downwards.
CTTTAGTGGTCTATTGGTACTAACAACATTCTTAGATTCAAAATAACCTTTGACTTGTTTTCCCTTTTGACATGCATCACAGAGAGCATCAGATTTGAACTTAAGGTTTGGTAGTCCTCTCATGAGGTTATGCTTTTTTAGCTTTGAAATTAATTTCAAGCTTGCATGGCCTAGCCTTTTATGACAAATCCATCGCTCATCTTCAATGGACACTAAACATGAGACACTTTGATTTGAGCGGTCGTCCAAGTCAATCTTATAGAGATTGTTTTTCCTTTTAGCAGTGAATAATCCATCATCTTTCTCGACAGTACATATGTTCTTATCAAAAGACACTGCATATCCACTGTCACATAATTGACTTATGCTCAGTAGATTGTGCTTCAAGCCATTTACTAAAAGAACATTATCAATGGAGGGAAAAGGATGTCTACCAATTTTACCTATACCAATGATTTTCCCTTTCTGATTTCCTCCAAATGTGACCCAGCCACCATCTTCGGGCTTAAGGTTTTGGAACATAGACCTTTCTCCCGTCATGTGTCGTGAGCAGCCACTGTCAAAGTACCAAGACATCTATTTTCTTCCTGTTGTTAAGCAAATCTGTAACAGGTGTTATCTTATCTTTAGGTACCCAAACTGACTTGGGTCCTTTCTTGTTAGTTGTTACTGGATAAGTATGCTTAGCGTGTTTATTGTGTATGCATCTAGATTTAATATGCCCACTTTTTCCACACACTTTGCAAAAGGTGTTGGACGAGCTAGACTTAGCTTTGGTATATTTATTTGGAACTTTTGAAGCTCTAGGATGTGTAAGTGGTTTTGACTTTTTGTGAGATGCATCATGCTTCTCTTTGTCATAACCAAGACCAGATTTATCATGAGGTGACCTAGAGTACCTTAAAATGAGACTAAGCTTATCTGAGCCACCTACAAGCTTTGACAGAGAATCTGTTAGATATGTTACATCTTGTTTCAGTTTTGCAACTTCAAAAGAAACATCAGGTTCACACACTAATTTGTCAGCTAGACTGACACTCACTGATTTTAGTATGTCATTTTCATTTTTAAGGTTTTGTTTCTCAGTGCAGACCCTATCATTTTCTCTAGTCAGTTTAGAAAACTTCTTTTTGAGACTCTTATATTCTCGTAATAGTGTAGACGACTCATGGAACAGTTCATCAAAAGCATTTTGAAGAGTGGACGGGTCAGAGTCCATTACCTCAGCGTCAGTGTATTCACTTAGAGATTATTAATCCAAAACCACTTTGATTCCAACAGAAGGATCCTGGAAGTTTCACCATACCTTGCTCTCCATTGGACATACTTACTGTGGCAGAGCTCTATACGACTTGGGAGCAAGTATCAACCTTATGGCCATGTCAATTTTCAGAAAGCTGGGAATTGGTGAGGCTCATCCTACTTATGTTACTCTTCAGTTGGCAGATATATCTATTGCTTATCTTGAGGGAAAGATAGAAGATGTTTTGATTAGAGTTGACAAATTTGTGTTCCCTGTGGACTTCATTATATTGGATTTTGAGGCAGATAGGGAAGTCCCTATCATTCTAGGAGACCATTTTTGGCAACTGGGAAAACACTGATTGATGTGAAGAAAGGAGAACTGACAATGAGGGTTAATGATCAACAGGTCACATTCAATGTTTTCAATGCCCTCAAGTATCCAGATGAAGGAATGGAAGAATTCTCTTTCATACAATCTTTTGATGAGCTGGTGCAACATCATTTCCTCAAGAATCAGTCTGATTATGGAAATGTTGCAGCATCAGTAGGAGCTGATAACTCATCTGATGAGGAAGTGGTGGAATTCCTAGACAGCAAGGCAGCTCAACATGTGTGGTGCAGAAAGTATGAGTCATTGGAGGTAACTAATGGCACTTTTAAGGAGAATATTCCTTCTATTGTTAAACCTCCTACCTTAGAATTAAAAGAATTGCCAACCCATTTGAAATATGCTTATCTTGGTGATAATGATACACTACCTGTGATAATTTCTGCCTCACTAACATGTCCTCAAGAGGAACATTTATTAGCAATTTTAAAGAGGCACAAAAAAGCAATAGGATGGCAAATGGCAGACATTAAGGGAATCAGACCCTCTATTTGTATGCATCATATCCTTTTGGAGGACAATTCAAAGAATAGTATTGAGAGCCAAAGGAGACTGAATCCAATCATGAAGGAGGTACTTAAAATGGAGATTATTAAGTGGCTGGATGCTAACATCATCTACCACATCTCAGATAGTGTGCAGGTGAGTCCCATTCAGTGTGTGCCTAAAAAAGGGGGTCGTGACTGTCATTGTAAATGAAAAAGGATGAAATCATTCCAACAAGAACTGTAACTGGTTGGAGGATTTGCATGGATTACAGGAAGCTGAATAAGGCAACTAGAAAAGATCATTTCCCCTTGCCATTTATTGATCAGATGCTGGTTAGATTGGCTGGAAAGGACTTCTACTGCTTTATGGATGGCTATTCTGGACACAATCAGATTGCTATAGCGCCAGAAGACCAGGAGAAAACAACTTTCACTTGTCCTTATGGAACCTTTGCTTTCAGAAGGATGCCATTTGGACTATGCAATGCTCCAGTAACCTTCCAGAGATGTATGATGACAATGTTCTCGGACTTGATTGAGAAATCCATGGAAGTATTCTTGGATGAATTCTCTGTTAATCAATATGGCACCTCAAAAGAGGGGGGGGGGGGGGGTGAATTGAGGTTTAATCACTTTCTTGGAAACTTTGGTTTCTTAAAAAAAATTGTTCAAGAAACACTATGTATGATGCAAAGAAATTGAGTAGAAGAAGAGGATGATTATGTATGCACGACCTCAATTAAAATATCAGAATATTAAATCCACCACAATTAACCAAATACAATCAAGAACAACAATTAATCAATAATTGCAAGAACTAGATGAGTTAGGGAAAGAGAAGATCACACAAACGATTTTACTGGTTCGATCAGCCAAAGGGCTAGCGCTTCGAGTTCAGGTGCGACTTCGTGATTAAAGGAAACTGGCGATCTATGCCTCACCCAGGTTGCTCTAAAATCCTATCCCAGCACCGCTTCACTCGATAGCAAGTGAGGAAGCGAAAGTGAACGAAAGAGAAAGCCCTAACTAACCGAGAATGAAAGAAGGGTTTTTCCCTAACTTTAGTAGAGGAATGGAGTTAGCAGTAAACAGTACGGGTGGAATTTTGAAAATTGTTTAGAAGATTACAATAATTAAATTGAAACTAAAGGATACCCCACCTTTTACCTTTGATTATTTTGAGATGCCCCACTTGAAATAATCCTTACCTCCTAAGGATTCCTCACCTTAGATTCAAGGACGTGATTTGGATGCCTCACCAAATCAAAGAAACAACAATTATAATAGATTTGTAATCAGAAAATTGTAACACTATAGAAGTGCCCTTTTTCTAAGAAACCTCAATGATTTCTCTCAAAATAATAGCAAATGACTCAAGAATGTTTTTGGAGTGATTTTGACAGAGTAACAATAGATGAAAAGAGTTCTTAATTTTCGTGTCAAAATCCCTCTTATTTATAGAAGAAAGAGTGTGAGAAAAGTGAGTTTAAAATTTGAAATTATGTTTGAAAAACTGAAAATAGTCGACTGCTTTTTAGAGTAGTCGACTACTTTGTTCAAGATCAGCAACCGTTTCAACTAACAGCCAGGGTAGTCGATTACTTTCACAAATATAAACCAAGATTTCAAGATTTACACAAAGTAGTCGATTACTTTGATTTTAAGAAGGTTTTTGGAATTTACAAGAACAAAGTAGTAGACTACTTTTCAAGGTAGTTGACTACTTTTCTTAAAAACTTAAAAGTGATTATTTTCTTCACAAAACTTGTTCCAGAAACACTTTTTAAACTTGTCAAATCTTGGATTGTTTTTCAAAACATATTTCTTACTTTTTCTTTTTAGGAAAAACTTATTTTATCCTTTTAAAAATATTTGAGTCATTTAAGCTAAATTTAAAGAGAAACCTTTACAAATATTCCTATAACTAATTATTACATAGGAGTGCCATTTGTGTTTGGATCTTCATCATCAAAATACTTTGAATGTTGCATCTTTGAAGCATATGCACTTTCATATTGCATCTTCAGTCTCCCCTTTTTTGACGATGACAAACACTTTGAATTCTTTGTGTTTAAACTCCCATTTGTTAGAATATTTGAAATATGAATGGCGTGCTTGGAAGTTTGGAAACTCCCCCTCAATTTATGCGCTGTAGTAACAAATAGAAAACACATCTTTCTCCCCCTTTTGTCATGATAAAAAAAATGATATAACATTGCAACATTGAAAGGATCATGATATAAAAAAATGGAGGAGTAATAACAATGAACTATGATGCATAATAGACAAAATAGAATCCATAAGTGCAAATAGCACCATAAAATGTGAAAACATAGTCCATATGAAAAATGAGTAAACACCCAATTTAGTCCCTGAAATTGTGAAGTAGTATCAATCCGGTCCCTGAAATTATCGAAATTCCAAATTAGTCCCTGAAATTGTAAAACGGTAATCAACTTAGCCCATCCGTCGAAAATTGTATGGACTAAATTGATTTTAAGTTAGCATTGTTAGGAACTTAGTTGATATTAAGTGAGTAAAATGAGGGACCAAATTGATACTAACTTATCATTCAGGGATGCTTTTGGAATTTTGATAATTTCAAGGATCAAGTTGATACTACTTCACAATTTCAGGGACCAAATTGGGTATTTACTCTATGCAAAATAGTCCATAAAGCATAACCTAATGCTTTTGCTAACACAGGTAGTCGACTACCTGTGTAAGTAGTCGATTACTACTTGTTAAGTAATCGACTACTGTACTCAAAAACAGAGAAAAAATAAAAGAAATCATGCATTTTTCACATATAAAATACATACAAATCATGCATATTTCATATTTAAATAAGAAGAAAGGAACATAGAAATTTAATGGAGACTAGGATCATCAATTATGCCAAGTTCTCTACAGATATAAAAGAAAATTTTCCTAGCTAAGGGCTTAGTAAAAATATCCACTAATTGTTTATTAGTCTCTACAAATTTCATTATGCAATATCCTTTTTGTATGTGATCTCTAATGAAGTGGTGCCGAATTTCTATGTGTTTGGTTCTAGAATGTTGGATAGGATTTTTATAAATATTTATTGCACTTGTATTATCACATCTTATGGGTATATTTGTTAATTTAATACCATAGTCTAAAAGTTGTTGTTGCATCCAAAGAATTTGAGCGCAACAACTACCGGCGGCTACATACTCGGCCTTGGTGGTTGATAAGGTTACACTAACTTGTTTTTTGCTAAACCAAGAAACAAGTGAGTGACAAAAAATGTGACAAGTTCCACTTGTTCTTTTCCTATCTAATTTATATCCGGCAAAATCGGTATTGGAATATCGAATCAAAGTACAACTAGAACCTTTGGGATACCATAACCGTACATTAATTGTTCCAGCTAAATATTTTAAAATTCTTTTAACTGTGGTTAAATGTGATTCCTTGGGGTTTGCTTGGTAACGTGCACACATAAAAACGCTAAACATAATATCGGGTCTACTTGCGGTCAAATATAAAAGTGTTCCGATCATACCTCGATACTTGGTTAGTTCTACGGCCTTACCACCTTCATCTTTATCTATATAGCATGATGTTCCCATTGGTGTTGTAGCATGATTTGCATTTTCCATTCCAAAGCGTTTAAACGACTCCTTGCAATATTTTTCTTGATTGATGAATATTCCACTAGGAGTTTGCTTTATTTGTAATCCGAGGAAGAACGTTAACTCCCCTATCATTGACATTTCGAATTCACTTTGCATTAACTTGGAAAATTCTCTACACAAACTGTCGTTAGTGGCACCAAAAATAATATCATCAATGACCGCGCTGTCGCCACGCGCCAAAAAGAACGAGCGATTATAAAATAATGCAGTATAGTGCGACAACTCGGATCGTCTCTCAAGGACTCTTTAGGTGTTGTTATTATTAACAGAAAATTAGTAAAAGTTAGAAATGGGGGTTTTGAGATTAAAACTAAAATAAACAAAACAAATCAAAAACAGAGAAAAGAAACAAAGCAGTTTAAGAAATTAGCAAATAAACAAAAGCGATTAACCTACTGTTTTCAGTTTCCCACTATCATTGGTTCATGCAAATCCTAAGCAGATACTAATCCCCTCCCGGTTGTAGCAACAATTAACAAACGAAAACCGCTACTACAGATGTATGTTCCTATTCCCGAAATAACAAACGGGGTTAAGCTCTCATGAACAAACGAACATGAATGAACACACGCGAAATAACAAACGCGATTATATATAGGAACATAGCATCACCGAAATGAAACAATACCATACTATATATTACTGAAATAACAAACAGAAACATATAATATGGCATTGAAAAGAGAAAAGCAAATGAGACAGGAATCACAAAACCTCAAGTGTTAACAGAAACCAATTACAGTAGATTAATCTAGGAGACTAGTTCTCCATTACAGAAATAAACATTAAACAAAAAGGAAAACAAAAGACTACAAACTCAGAAACTAGCCAAAACTGGCTAATTCTGACCCCTCAAAACTAGCTACTCAGTTCTGCCTAAGACTGTTTTATATACACGTTTCTGGAATCCAAGGCCTCGCGAGGCGAAGCACTGCTCGCGAGGCGAATTATGCGAAAGGTCTGCAACTCTTGGTCTTCTCGCGAGGCGAGCATCTCTTCGCGAGGCGAACGCTTCAAATTCCCAAACTGCAACGCCCGTGGCCTTCAACACGGGCAAGCCGTGATCGTCTCTGACTTTTCATGGTTGGATGATTCGCGAGGCGAGCCATTTATTCGCGGGGCGAACCAGAGACTTTACATTTTCTTGGAACAGTCAGCTTCGGAGTCGCGAGGCGAGTAGCCTTCTCGCGGGGCGAGAAACTCCAGAATTATTCCTTTTTATTAACCTGAAAATAGAAAGTAAAAGTAAATACTTTATTTACTCTAAATCAACTAAATTAACTTAAAAACACTTTACAGACTCAAAATATTACTTAAGGACAATCAAGTCTAATTTGGGTAAAAATGATATAAAATTAGCACAAAGCCAAGGTCTTTACTAGTTATAAAACCAGTCAAACAGAGGCTCATCAAAATACCCCAAACTTAAACTTTGCTTGTCCCCAAGCAAACTAAAACTTAAAAACTCAAAAAGACTCAAGACCTGGCAAGCTTAAGATTTCAATCAATTTTCACACAGATTTCAAGCAATTTTTTTTTCAAAAGAATTTTTCTTTCAATGTCCCCCCCTTTCAAACAAAACAATCCCCACATTCATTTATTCCAAACAATTGAGAAATTCATCATTCAAACAATCGTCAATTTAAGCAGGGGATCCAAGTTACACATAAAAGGGAGATCACCAAAATCAAACAACTGCCTTCCTCACAAGGGAAATTTATGTTCACTCATTCGCTCAGTTTGGGTCAGGCTATCAACAATTCACTCAATTTCACTTTTAAGAGCACTTCCCTTAAATTTGATTTTCATCTCAAAATGGTCCCCACAGAAAACATGCAAGCAACATCAGAAGGTCTTTTATGGGTTGTAATGGGGCCTGGCTAAGGGTAGGATATACAAAGGAACTAGGCTGAAGACCCTAGGAACTAAGAGAGCATGAACATTATTTACACTTTGAAATTCACTCAAGTTCCTTTCTTTATTATTTTTTTTCTTTACACTTCTGAGTGGTTACAGCCTTTTTATTTCTTTTTGGCATTTTTGCACTTTTTTTTTCCCAATCCCAAACAGCACATTGCACCGGGTAGCCACCCCAAACTTTGGTTTCTTGCACCCATTCTAAGATTACATGCTCTCCTAATCCTAAGATCGGGTTAACATGGTTTTCCAGATTTTTGGGCTTATAACATTAGGTTATCAAGAATTAACAGGCTAATAGGCTCAATGGGGCTAACTAAGGAACATGCATTAGGAATTGGTTATTTTAGGCCAAGTAGTTTATTTACAAAGAAAATGCCTAAATCATTTGAAGCAAACATATAATCATGCAAACCAAAAAGAGATTCAATCAAATTCAGGAAAGTGCAACTTAAAAAGTGATTTTCACACAGTCAAAGAACATGTTGGAGGCTCAAAACCTCACCTGGACATTCATGCAAATTATTTGACAGAGATTCTATCCCTAGTATGTGCTTCCTATCACCACAAACTTATCATAAATCATGTCATCATAACAAAATCTCAAAGTTCAGTTTTTAATCATATGGGGATCATTTTTTTCTAAAATTTTCAAGTCCTAGGGGGAAAACAGTCAACACTATCATGCAATCAATCTATGCAAAATCAATCAAACCCAATAAACTTGCCATAACCAATACACAAACACAACTCCTGAGCTTCTCAAATTATTCAGGAGCTTTATTAAAAACAAAACAGAAATAAAAGTAAGGAAAAGAAAATTAAAAAGGATAAAGGGTAAGAAAAACTCATTGAAGGGCGGTTCCACCAGGATCCCATTGCTTGTAGCATAAGGCCCACGTGATGGATAAAGAGTAGAAGTTCATTTCATGCTTCCCTAACTCGCAGCCTTGATGTGGGGGTGAGCACTTGACAATTATGATGACCTCGCCGAGTGCGGCGGACTTCTCACTCCCCTTCGGGTCACAGTTGACCTTTCTTTCAACTTTGTCCATAAAATCCTCCCAATAGAATCGGGGCTCAACCTCTTGGACTGGCCAGGGTGCCAAATCCAAGGGTGCAAAATCCAGAGCTGGTTCCTCAGGGGGAAGTGGTAAACAGTTAGAGAATGTTACTGGTGTTGCTTCAACTTCTGCAATGTCTTCATCCACTGCACTAACAAAATTTTCACCTGCTATACACGCAGAAATTTCAGCACACACCACACAAGGGTTAGAGTTAGTACATATATTACAAGAAAATGAATCAGAAAAAGTTAGAATGTCTGGGAATTCTTCAATCAATTCATCCACCCCATTACTCTCAACACATTTAATTGTTTTACTTGAATCATCTACTCCCAAAGGTTCTTCTTTATCTTCGTGCACGGGGAGCAGACGTCCTCTTGATCCTCCCGATCTAAGTTTCTGAATGTAACAAACCTGCAAAACGATCCGCATTTTCTATTTTTCCTGAAAAGTATAAACCTGTAAAACATTCAACACACAAAGCAGTTCCGTCACAATAACAAGCATTAGGATCAGGGGATTCAACACATAAACCATCATCAACAGAAACATTATCATCAAAATTATTATCAAAAGTATTTTCAGGAATAACCATCTGTGAATCCTTATGTTCCTCAAGGGGCTGTGGAGTTCGCATTGCAGCCGAGTTGGCGGTAACTTGATCAATTAGAGCCCACAACTTTTGAGATTCAGCTTGGTCCCTCTGGTATTCAGCCTCCATCTTCTGTTGAAATTCCTCTATCATCCGTTGAGTTTGCTCGGCCATTTGTTGCCTCATTCCTTCCATATGTGCACTTATCTGTGCAGTCATCTGTTTGCACGGGTCCTCTAGGGAAGGTTCGGAAGGTGCAGAGGTGGTCACTTGGCTAGGATAGTATGGTGGTGGCTCACTAAAATTAGGATAATACATGCAAGGTGGTGGTTCATAATAAACATTAGGCAAATATCCATACATGTAATTATCCATGGCAATCAAACATCCAGACAAAGCAGACAGAACTAATTCAGGAATGCAAAAGGTTTTTTTTTTTAAATGTAACTTTCTGCTAATAACAACAAACAAGAGTCCCCGGCAACGGCGCCAATTTTTGACCGCGCTGTCGCCACGCGCCAAAAAGAACGAGCGATTATAAAATAATGCAGTATAGTGCGACAACTCGGATCGTCTCTCAAGGACTCTTTAGGTGTTGTTATTATTAACAGAAAATTAGTAAAAGTTAGAAATGGGGGTTTTGAGATTAAAACTAAAATAAACAAAACAAATCAAAAACAGAGAAAAGAAACAAAGCAGTTTAAGAAATTAGCAAATAAACAAAAGCGATTAACCTACTGTTTTCAGTTTCCCACTATCATTGGTTCATGCAAATCCTAAGCAGATACTAATCCCCTCCCGGTTGTAGCAACAATTAACAAACGAAAACCGCTATTATAGATGTATGTTCCTATTCCCGAAATAACAAACGGGGTTAAGCTCTCATGAACAAACGAACATGAATGAACACACGCGAAATAACAAACGCGATTATATATAGGAACATAGCATCACCGAAATGAAACAATACCATACTATATATTACTGAAATAACAAACAAACATATAATATGGCATTGAAAAGAGAAAAGCAAATGAGACAGGAATCACAAAACCTCAAGTGTTAACAGAAACCAATTACAGTAGATTAATCTAGGAGACTAGTTCTCCATTACAGAAATAAACATTAAACTAAAAGGAAAACAAAAGACTACAAACTCAGAAACTAGCCAAAACTGGCTAATTCTGACCCCTCAAAACTAGCTACTCAGTTCTGCCTAAGACTGTTTTATATACACGTTTCTGGAATCCAAGGCCTCGCGAGGCGAAGCACTGCTCGCGAGGCGAATTATGCGAAAGGTCTGGAACTCTTGGTCTTCTCGCGAGGCGAGCATCTCTTCGCGAGGCGAACGCTTCAAATTCCCAAACTGCAACGCCCGTGGCCTTCAACACGGGCAAGCCGTGATCGTCTCTGACTTTTCATGGTTGGATGATTCGCGAGGCGAGCCATTTATTCGCGGGGCGAACCAGAGACTTTGCATTTTCTTGGAACAGTCAGCTTCGGGGTCGCGAGGCGAGCAGCCTTCTCGCGGGGCGAGAAACTCCAGAATTATTCCTTTTTATTAACCTGAAAATAGAAAGTAAAAGTAAATACTTTATTTACTCTAAATCAACTAAATTAACTTAAAAACACTTTACAGACTCAAAATAATACTTAAGGACAATCAAGTCTAATTTGGGTAAAAATGATATAAAATTAGCACAAAGCCAAGGTCTTTACTAGTTATAAAACCAGTCAAACAGAGGCTCATCATCAACATATATTTGTACAATCAAGATATCTTTGTTTTTCTTTTTAATGAAGAGTGTTGTGTCAACCTTCCCTCTATCACTAGTGCAAAATATGCATTTAACATCGGGGTTTTAACATCGGTTTTAACAAAACCGATGTGAAAAAGGAGGCGGTGGAATTTTTGAAATTAATCTAAAATCTTTTAACATCGGTTTTTATGATAACCGATGTTAAAAAGCTTTCCACATCGGTTTTAAGAGAACCGATGTCTATTATTAATTAACAACATCGGTTATTAAAAAACCGACGTTAAAACACTAAAACCAAAAAATTGAATTAAAAAAAATCAATTAGTTAAGACATCGGTTTATTGTAAAACTGATGTTAAAAGCATGTTATTATTCTTTTCTTCTATTCACTTCCCTCCTTCCTCTTTGGCGCTGCTACTCAAACATTTGGACCCAGAGATATTTTCTCTCCTATGCGAGCTCAGTCCATTGTAACCCTAAGTGTTGGAGCTCAACCCATTGGAACCCAGAGATATTTTCCCCATGAGGTCAACCATAATGCTCACACCCTCTTTCATCTGTACCCGCTAACCTCTGTTCCTTGCTCATCCGTCGCGTCGCCATCTACGGCTTGGGAGGGCCACCTTTCACTCTCCGCCGTTCAAGCCACCCACCATTTTCTTCTATTTTCATTTTCTCTGCCGTTCAAGCCACACACATCATTTTCTTTTGTTCGTTCCTCGTAGTTCTATCCATTATTCTTCATATATGTTTTTTCTAGAGTTATGTTCTTAGCTTGTTCTTGTTTTATATGGAATAATAATGTTTTGACTTTTTTTTTTCAATGATTTGGCTTCAAGATTGGATTGTTCCACATGGGTATTTGTTTTTGTTTCTTGGTGAACTGTTTGCATGCATTTGATTTTCTTCTGAGGTAACATTTTAAGCTTCTTATAGACTCTGATTTCGAGGATTGAATCTGTATTAGTTTTACTTTTAGTTCAATTTGTGTTAGTAAATGAATAATTATGAAATAACCGAGAATGTGATTCAATTTTTCTTTCTAAAATCATTCTTTCCATGTTCTTGAGGAAGAAAAGCTTTTCTTGGGATGTTTTCTGCAAAGTGGGCTATTCTGACCTTGCTTTTTGTGGTAAGGTTGGTATAGGACTGCCTCTCTTAAAATTCAAAAGAAGTTCGTAACAATAAACTATCTTGAACATAGAATATCCTAATCCAAAAGCACTTTTTTATGTTTGCTTTAATAGTTGTTTGATACCGATACCATACTTAAGATTTCAATTATGTGCAACCTAGAGGTAAAGATGTTGCATTCCTCCTATCCAACTATTTCAATAAAGTACTTGACCAAGTGGGTACATATTTTCGCTTTTTTTATTTCTTATTCTGATTATTACGGATAATGTCTTTAAACACTCCCTATTATAACTTATATTTTTTTTAGCAAGAACAAAGTCAGAGAAGTTGCTTGCTTAGCATTAACTTTTTGTGTAAATAGAGACAACACCTGTCTCTGATCACTAAGCATCATTAACCATGATGACTCTGAACTACACCTAACCAAACTTATAAGAAGTGATGAATGATTCTTCAGATTCAATTTCACAAAGCAATATCAGTTCTTTGTTAAATTAGCTTTAGCTTCTTTCTTCTTCACTTTCAGGATTTGTTGATTATTTCACACTTAGGTAATTGGTCTAAAATTTTTTACCTTTTACCTGGTTACTCATATTTGGTTCTTGTTTTAGGTATATTGGCTTATAGTAGTTCCATTTTGTTATTTTCGGAATGTGGGTGTATTCCTTTTGAAACTTGTGTTTGTGTGATTGGGTTCTTGTAGTTTAGGGTTCCATGGCCATTTAGCTCTAGTTGATTTTTGACTGAAATGCTTGCATGTGAGTTTTTATGTATTTCCTTGAAAATTATTTGATCCGACAATTTCTTTCTTTTTTCTCTTTCAGGGTTCACAGTTAGGATTTTGTTTCCCGTCCCACACCCGGTAAGCTTTCTCCTCTCCATTTTTCTCGTTTGGTTTTTGTTTGCATTGTACTTGGGGATTGGAGTGTTTTATTATTTTTCTTAATGTCAATTAATTAGTAAAGCCTTAGTTTCCAGTTTGAGATGCAATACTAATGAGCACACGTGTACGTGCTTAAGGTACCGCTCATTGTATTGGATCTTGAATTGTCCAAAGTTGGACAGTTTGGGAAAAAACTTTTACTTCATTCAGTTAAAATAGTTATTCATTGATACTCATGTTATATACTTGATGAAATTTCGGATTGATACATTTCCTTTCGTTCTCCGGGTGCATACGTTATCGTGGTGGATGCCATCGCGTTCAAGTCGTGTACGTCGGAGACCGAAGGGAAATGTTGCCGAAATTTCGTCGAGTATGAGCATGAGAGTTAAGGACTAACTGTTAACCGAATGTTGAAAAAGTTTCTTCTCGAATGGGATAGGGCCATACCCTGTCATAAGAAGTAGTTGATGAAGATCTTGGACTCAGTACGAAGTTATTGGTTTTAGTCATGGATCGCGGTTGGATGAATGTTAGACGAACAAGTGATGAGTATTAGAATAAAGTGGAAGATTTTCTACAATTTGAAAAAACAAATGCTCCTGATAGTGGTAATGGAAGGTTTTATTGTCCTTGTGTTAACTGTTTGAATAAGAGACGACGAGAAGGTGAGGAGATACGGGAGCATCTTATTTGAAAGGGGATTTGCAAGAGTTATACAACACGGATATGTCATCGTGAATCGTTAGACAGGCCGAGGGTGTCACATAGAGAGGAAGTTGATGACGTGGATATGGACGATGGACAAAAGGACATGATCCGTGATGTTGGGCAAGAGTCTTTTCGGCGAGCACGTGTGTATGATACTTTGTGCAGTGATGCGGAAGTGGCTTTGTATCCGGGGTGCACTAATTTCACACGGTTGTCAGCGGTGTTAAGATTGTTCAATGTGAAGGCGAGAAATGGGTGGAGTGATAAAAGCTTTACCGAATTGCTTGAGTTGTTGAAAGACATGCTTCCAGAAGGTAACACATTACCGTCCCGAAACTATGAGGCGAAGAAGATATTGTGTCTGATGGGTATGGAGTATAAGAAAATACACGCTTGCCCCAGTGATTGCATATTGTACAGGAAAGAGTTTGAAGAGATGCACGAGTGCCCTATGAGTGGGGTATCACGCTATAAAGTGAAGGATGGTGATTCTAGTTGTGATGCGGTCACCAAGGTCCTCCTGTGAAGGTGTTATGGTATCTTCCAGTAATTCTGTGGTTCAAGCGATTGTTTGCTAATGAAAAGGATGCAAAGAATATTAGATGGCATGCAGATGAGAGGAAATGCGATGGACAGCTTCGTCATCCGACTGATTCTTTGCAATGGAAGAGAATTGATAGTTTGTTTCCGAAGTTTGGCAATGAGCCCAGAAACCTCAGGCTTGGACTTGCTACCGATGGAATGAATCCTTATGGAAAATTAAGTAGTATTCATAGTTCATGGTCTGTTCTCCTAGTAATTTACAACCTGTCTCCTTAGTTGTGCATGAAGTGTAAATACATTATGTTAAGTGTGATGATTTCGGGTCCAAAATAGCCAGGAAATGAAATTGATGTTTATCTAAGTCCCTTGATTGAAGACTTGAGAATGTTGTGGGATGAAGGCGTTGATGTGATCGACGAGTATTGCCGTGAGACTTTCAGATTGCGTGCCATGTTATTTTACACCATCAATGACTTTCCAGTATATGGGAACCTGTGCGGGTATAGTGTTAAGGGGCATAAAGCATGTCTAATATGTGAAGAAGGCACATGTCACCATCAACTGCAACATGGAAAGAAGACAGTTTACCTTGAGCATCGAAGATTTCTCCAGCGTAATCATCCTTATCGTAGATTGAGGAAAGCTTTCAATGGACTTCCGGAGAATGAAATTGCTCCGGTGGCCTTGACCGGAGACCAAGTTTATGAATGGGTGAAGAACACAAATGTTATTTATGGGAAGACCCAGAGGAAGGCTACTGAGAAGAATACATAGAAGAAGAGGTCGATCTTCTTTGATCTTCCATACTGGTGCAAGCTTGATGTAAGACATTGTATTGATGTGATGCATGTGGAGAAGAATGTGTGTGACAGTTTAATCGGAACGCTTCTCAACATTCAAGGCAAGACAAAGGATGGTGTGAATACTCGTCTGGATCTAGTTGCGATGGGTATACGAAAGCAGTTAGGTAAACATAAAGTGGGGGATAAGAAGACTTATTTGCCCCCAGCATGTCATACTTTATCAAAAAAAGAGAAAAGAAGTTTATGTGAATGTCTACGGGGAGTCAAAGTGCCACAGGGTTACTTTTCAAATATCAAGAGACTTGTCTCAATGAAAGATCTCAATTAGTTGGCTTAAAGTCTCATGATTGCCATGTCTTGATGCAACAACTACTACTAGTGGCCACTCGTGACATCTTGCCTAAAAAAGTCAGGCATGCTGTAACACCCTGTTTTTCGTATGTTTCTTTGTCAGTAAATACATGCTTTAATGTAATTATTTGTGATAAAATCAAGAATATGATTTTATTTTAAATAAAATTATTTTCTTGTGTAGTTTTAGTGTATGAAGTCACAGTAAAATTTTCGGTCAAAAATTCAGACGAAAGTCGGTCTGGGTTTTCACAGCCATTACAAGTTTACTTAGCTAGAGACCTAATCTTGACTCGTGAACGAGACGATTAGTATTTTTTTGATGTTTTGTGTGGGTTTGGAGTTGTTCAAAAAAATCTTGTTCGGGGCAAAATTCCGAGTGTTACCCAGGTGAAATCATCGGGAAATATGATCGGGAAAGTCATCTGATGCACAATGGAGCAGAGCAAAGAGGGAATGGAATGACTGATTTGAAAGTTATGACATTTTTTCAACAAGCCATACTTCACTTTTTCATCAAATCACCTTTTCTTAAATTCTCTCTCCAACCTTACCTCCACACCATACCTCCACCTTACCACACCTTACCTTCTTTCTTTCCCTACAAGCAAACCAACTTTTCTTTCTCTTCTTTCTTCCTTCCAGCTGTGACCCCTTCTTATTCTCCCCCCTCTATATAAACTTCAACCTACAACACTTAATCACTTTTCCTCACTTCACACATTTCACACTTACACTTATTTCCTTACTTTCTCTTCTTCTCTCTTCTAAAGTTCATCTTTTTATCAAGCTTTTTACTCTAAGTTCTTCATCAAAGTTATTCATATTGTTGAGGGTAATGATCCTATGACCTATGTTGTTTACTTTTCAAGTTCTTGTCTTTATGTTCATAGTTTTGCTTTAAGTTTCCTTTAAGCTTTCAAACTTCTAAAATCTCTTAAAAACTCCTATTTATTAGTGAAGACCGAAAACCCTAAGTCAAGTACTTAGTGGGATTTTTAATTCAACTTTGTTAAATGATTGGTGTTTAAGAACTTCTAGCACTTAAGGATCATAAATCCACGAGTTGCATAAATTTCGGAAAAAACCCTAATCCTAAATTATTGTCTAAACCGAACCTATACCTTGTGGTTAGTGTTCTTTGATTGACTTTTAACTCATGAATTCATGTTTTGTAACCTTAGACTTCCATCGCCATGCGGAGCGAGGACGTTCGTGAGCTTTTCTCTTCGAATCCGAAACTCTTAACTTCCACGTGAGGTAAGAGGGGATTTCCTAAAGATATTCAATAACTGTATGCATGTGTGTAGGTGTTTAACTGGATATTTATATGTTGATTGAACTTACTTGGTGATCTGATGTACTTGAACTGTTATACTATTATCTGATGTTGAATATACTTGCTCTAAATGTTATAATGCATATCTGTGATGAACTGTTTTCAACTGTGATATTAACATTGAACTGATAATATATACTACTGTTGATTGAAAGTTTGCTAAGCCAGACTTGTGTCTGTGCTCAACTGTTATAAGGATTAAAAACCTGAATAAGCTTTGAAGATGAAAGGATTGGTGTTCTTTTCCAAAATCTCTTTAACTTAAAGAATTATTTTAAATATTGAAATGGTTTGGTGAACTATTGTTATACAATAGAAAAATCCTTTTCGAACTATGTGTTTTCAAGTGAAAACTTTCATGAAATATTTGGCAATGTCCTATTGGTGGAAATTTTCAAAGATAAAAGTATTTCAAAGATGCTTTATAAAAGATTTTCAAAGAAAATGTTTTTCCTAAATGTTTTAGAAACTTTCCGATAGCCTGGATAGGTTATCGAGGATTCGGTTTTGAATTTGATTTTCACTGAACGAAAAAATAAGTACTTAAGAAAGACAATCTAGAACGCGAGACGTCGCCTCTAGTATTCAGTTATGCGTACATGATCTTGGATCAATGTTAATTCGGGACTATGAGTCCTATTCATGATGTTATGGACTGAGAGTCCAATTCTCGAATCGAGGACAGTGCGTTCTGATTTCATTGTTGTGGGCTATTGTCCTTATCATGTTAAGTTTAAAACATGAATAAAAGTATAATTGATTTTTATGACCACAACTCTGGACTGCGGCCACGGTTTAGGGCGTTGTGATTGAGCATTCGGACTATGTGTCCTATGTTTCTGAGTTTTCAAGTGATAGGGAAATGATGATTTAGTCGTTAGCTTTGAGCTTCGACAGCGAAAAATAATGAACACAAAGAAAACCTTGTAAACAAAATATTTTCCATGTGCATTTCCCCAGGCAGACGTGCTTTTCTTATATATCAGATACAAGGTGGTATCTGGGAGTCTGTCCATGTGACCAGTTCAGAGGCACATGTGACGTTGCTCGTCCTGAGACCTTAAATGCATGAGGGTATGGAGGCAACTGCCCAGTGGGCTAGAGATTGACCAACTCTAATTCTTCTCCAGTGAAACACGGTGTTGAAATCTCATGAGATTAGGATAGAGCCTGATATTGAAGTGTCATGCATATTTTCGAAAATTGATTATGCGGGCTTGAGATCCCTTGATATAACACGGTTATATTATGATTATGCATGATTTAACTGTTGACTTGATTATCTGTTGCATGTATAATGTATATGGTTGTTGTGGGATATATCTTATGACGGTATCTCACTCTTGTATATCTATATGTTCTTTTCCTTTTCTTGTATCGGTATATGTACGTGCTTTAGATGGAACCCAACGTTCCCCTAGCACCCTTGATTTCGAGGAATGAGGTGGTCGACGAGGCTGGGCTAGTGAGGAACTGGATGGTGAACGATGATGTGATGACAGCTACGTATCTGGGACCGATTACGACGACGGAGTCTAATGCCAACGGAGAACCGATCCGGAGGATTCACACGATCGAGACACGGACAGTGGCACTTTCACCTCCCTGGCAGTACCTTCATACTCTACAGATGGCTGGACTTCTTCATCCACACGTTGAGCCGGAGGAACCTATCGAGGAGGACCATGAAGAGGATCCCGAAGAGGATCCGGAGGAGGAGCCTCTTGAGTTGGTAAGCGACTGGTGGGAGGACGACCTAGAGGCTGAGTACCATCCATAGGACCCCAGAGAGGATGATGTTCCGATCGACGATGGTGGTGAGGTTATCAATCCGGAGTCTGATATCTCATATGGAGGTAGTGTTTGTGGCCACTCAGACTGTAGGAGGCTTTGGTGATCGTCATTGGCTTTTTGGAGTAGTTCTGTTTGTCCCTGGCTTTTTTAGAGTCTCTTTTTGAGTTCAGTACCCATATTCCTCATTCCTAGTTTGATGTTTTATCTGTTTCTTTAGTTTATGTTTTCAGTGAAATTGGCCTGTTTGTTAAGGCCCGTTTTGTAATCCAAAACTTAAGATCCCGATGGGGAAATGTTATATATGTATCTATGTATGATGTTTATATTCATGTTCTGAGTGTTCATCACCTTTTCTTAACCTCTTTTTTTTTTAAAAAAAAAATTAAGTACCTTTTCGGTAATTTGATACAAAAGGTTTTCTTTTCTGAAAGCGACCAACATTTTAATGTGTTCTTTTCCGTAAAAAGGGTAACCATGTGATGACCGAGTTTAGGGTGTCACATTAGTTGGTATCAGAGCGGCACCTCTCCTAGTATGGTGTGGTTCGAGGACGAACCAAGCAGAAGCTGGTGGCCATGTGACACCCGGGGACTGACAAGGGCGGGGAGTGGTCGTCGGTGCAAGAAAGCACGGACAAGGAGCGGCTCCTGGCGGGCTTGTAGGCGGAGGAACACATGAATGAACCGATTACTCACCGGAATGAGAGGGATCCCGAGAATGTGTAGGTATGGGACTATACAGTCGAGGATGGCTTATATGAACTGATTGGTACTGTCTATACCAACAAGATGCATCTTCGTTTCGGGAGCCCATCACTTAAGAACTCCACAGTTAAGCGTGCTTAACTAGGAGCAATTCTGGGATGGGTGACCTCCTGGGAAGTTTTCTCGGGAAGCGTGTGAGTGAGGACAAAGCACGCTGAAAAGACTCGTGTTGATTTGTGGGGTCAGCCGTCAATCCATAGAGCAGCCAGGGATGTTGCACATGCCATTACTAGGTTATGCTTATCCTTCAATGCTATATGTTGCAAGGTCATTGACACTAAAAAGTTGGATGACTTCGAAAATGAGGCAGCCATTATCTTGTGCCAATTGGAGATGTATTTTCCACCTTCATTTTTTGACATCATGGTTCATTTGATTGTTCATCTAGTGGGGGAGATTAGATTGTGTGGCCCCGTTTATTTAAGGTGGATGTACCCGGTTGAGCGATACATGAAGATCTTGAAAGGATATATGAAGAATCCACACCGTCCTGAAGCATCTATTGTTGAAAGGTATGTTGTAGAAGAAGCTACTGAGTTTTGTACAGACTACATGTCAGAAGCGAAACTTGTAGGACTTCCGAAGTCTCGTCATGAAGGAAGATATGATGGTAAGGGTACACGAGGTATCACTGTTAAGAGCTTGGTTTGGGAGGAAGTGCTTCAAGCACATTTGTATATATTGAATAACACTGATGAGGTTGAACCATACTTATGTGAGCACAAAAGCATCATCAATGAAACTTACCCTATAATGAATGAAAAATGGGGTTTGAACAAGCATAATAAGACTTTCTTGAACTGGTTTAAAGAAAAAATTGCAAAGGATGGTATTGCTTCTGATACATTAAAATGGCTAGCCCAGGGGCCTAACTTTGATGTCATATGCTGGAGTGGGTACGATATCAATAAGTTTTCCTTCTATACAAAGTCCCAGGATGACAAAAGTACTATACAAAATAGTGGGGTTATGGTCGTCGCTGAGTCCATGCATTTCTCCAGTTTGAAAGATAAAAACCCTGTTATGGCATCCGTTTCATACTTTGGAATCATTGAAGAGATCTGGGAGGTTGATTACATGAAGTTTAGAGTGCCTGTTTTTAAATGTCAGTGGGTCGACAATAACAACGGTGTGCAAACCGATGAGTTAGGATTCAAATTGGTGGACCTTAATAAGGTAGGCAATAAAGAAGAGCCTTTCATCATGTCATCCCAAGCAAAACAAGTGTTTTATATCCGTGATCCTTCTAACAAAAGGTGGTCAGTGGTTCTCCGGGGAAAAACATGTATAATGGTAGTGAGGGAAATCAAGATTCAACTCTTGATATTTCTGATACTCCTTCTTTCTCAACACGGGTGCCTAATTTCAATGAGGAAAATGAAGTGAATGATGTAAATGCTTCTCGTAATGATCACCAAGAAGGGTTATGGGAGAACTTTACTACTTGACCACAGTGTAAGTTTAGTTTGAGTTATGTTTAAAGTCATATTATATGTTTACGTTGATATTTATAGGTTATGCTTACGTTGATCGATATTTATAAGTTATGTTTGATATTTATCCAGACATACTGCCAATTTTTTTTTGTCTAAACAGGTATACATGGTTGATCCTGAGGATATCCCTCCTTCATGCAGCGGGTCGGAGACCCCGTCTACGGGTAGAAAGGGTAGACGTGCAACACGAATGAGGAATTTGACTGCCAACCATGGTTCAAATCAAAGGATAAGAATCGACTTTGATGCTAATCTCAATCCTATTGGGTCAATGGCAGAGTAGTTTATCAGTTTTGTGGGGATCCTTGCTCGAAGCAAACCTAGTATACTTATTGAGCGTTGGAAAGGTGTACCGCAGGGCGTGAAGGATCAGATATGGGAGAGTACTCTGGTATCTATACCTTTACGTCCTGTGTTTGTATCTACTTTATTTTAATCTTATTAATATCATACAGTAATTTGTTGATTCTTTTGGTGTTATTGTAGCTCACCTTTGACCTGCCGGATACGACGGATATGAAGAAGCGTTTGATAAAGTATGCTGGTGAGCATTGGAGGGCTTTTAAGGTGGACCTGGGCAGATATTACATATTCAATCCAAGCTGTGAAAGAACCCAGTTGAGGTGTACCCGTTTCTTGACCAGGCGACGTGGGATCGCTTTGTTCAGAGCCGACATGATCACAGCTTTCAGGTTAACTTATTTGAGTTGTCTCTAAATTTATGTAATTTCGTTAATTTTATTAATTTACTTATGTAATTTAATTTTCTTCTATTCATAACAGGAGAAGAGGAAAAAGGGGTAGAAAAACCAAAACAAGAATGTCTACCCCCATATACTGTCTCGTGGGGGATATAAAAAACTTGACCTGACAATGGTGGAAGAGGAAAAGAAAAGACTTCAGCAAGAAGCATCTCAGGCAGATCCTATAGCTGATAATCGTCCAGAAGTTGTTGATCCACCTCCACCCCCACGCCATCGTAAATGGAAGAGGGCCCGACAAAGAAGTACGGGACAATATACATCTAAGGAGGCTCGTCAAGTAGCTGAGAAGATTTTAAGTATAGTTTGAATTGTAATTGTGATTTTAACAATGTTACCGAATTGTAATGTGACCTAATATTTTATATGTTGTAGGATGCCTTGGACGAGCAAGCCACTCAAGGAACCTTTGTTCCTAGAGGACGCGAGGATATCTTAGCTGCTGCCATCGGTAAACCAGACCACCTGGGCCGTGTCATTGGTGTTGGATGGGGCATTGGCATTCACCAATACCATGGTTCATCTTCACACCAACGCCACATGGATGTTAAAGGAGATAGAGAACGGCTAAAAAGGGAGATTGCAGATGAGCTTGGAAAGAGATGGCCCAACAATTTTCCCAACAGCTGGCAATAATGGCTGCTATGTCCCGACAAAACATAGGTATCCAACCCTCTGTCCATTTGAGCACTAAGGGCTCATGTGAACCTCCTCATCAGTCTGAAAATGATGATGATGATGAGGAGGATGATGACCCTGATAGGTGTGAGCTGTATGTTGATGATCATCATGATCGCCGCTTAGTGGCATTGGGGAGGGCAGATAACTTAGGTAATATCATACACCACCGTTTATTACCGGATGATCAGGTGAGGGTCGTGGTTGAGATTATTCGAGATGCTGATGCTCGAGCCGATGTGCCCACTGAGGAGGTTCAAACAGTGGGTCAGGCCCCTGGTAACTTCATCCCCAGGCCAAGAAGACTTGTCAGGTTTCTTGTTGCATCTGAGGTATTCAATTAGTTGTGTTTTTCTATATTTATAGTTGAAATTATTTGTTATTGTTTAAAGATAATGTTTTTCTTTTAGGATGTTGGAAATGATACTCTGCCTAAAAGGTCGGATCCAGGAAGACTAGAGAAGTCTGCTCCTTCCAAGGTATTCATTTGACCATTCAATTAATTATGAATGAAATAACTTAACAGTGATTACTAATGTATATCTATGTTGTTTAGGGGATTGATAAAAAGGATCCTGGTGGTGTTTTTAAACTGGCTGTACAGGTTGTGATCATGGAGGCTAACGCAGCTTTGGTAAGGTTGGAACACGATGCCAGGCCAGGTGACGATCTGTATATCCCAAATAAGTAAATTATGGAGATAGTGCTCGATCGTGAAATGGCTAGTGCTTCACACATCTCGTTATGGTGCACATAAGTACATTTTATTTGTAAATTAAGTAATTAAATTTTAAATACTATGATGATTAACATGTTTTATCAATATATTAGGTATCTGCAATGCATGTTAGTTGATCAGGGCAACCTCACCCTTTATGGGTTCATTGACCCCATGCTCATTCAGGGTGATGTTCTCCTAACATCAGAAGACCCGATCACCACCATACGTGATATACTTACCCGAGATGATCATCATTTCTACCTTGCGCCATATCTCAATAAGTAAGTACCAGTTATATAATTATAACTATATATGACTTAGTTACTAATTGTTCCGCAAATGCAGTAAACATTGGCAATTGTTGATCTTGTGCCCTCGGTTGAATGTCGTGGTCTTCTTCTGCTCGATGGGAAATAATCCGGCGAAGCAACTGAAGATCATCATGGAAACGTAAGCATTAAAATAATTTATAATCAGTAATAAAGTTGTTTTAATCATCTGAAATCTATAATATATACTTTAATTAATGTTTATTTTCTTATGATAGTTCTATTGATGCAATCCACATGATGCGTGGTGAAAGGTGCCGGGCTATTAGATGGATTATTCCTAACGTAAGATATTTATTAGTACAAATGATTTAAGCGTAGTGGGTATAATTATTGATTTCTATTTAATTCCTTATATTCTAATTGGGTTTCATTTGTACGTAGTCCCGTAGACAACGTGGATCATGGGAATATGGATATTATGTGATGAAGTGGATGGTCAAAATTATCTCCTCCGGTATCACTGAAAGATGGCGAGAGGTAAATGCTAATTGGTAACACAATTAGTCGTAACAGTTATAGACTTGTTATATGTTTTATTTTAGTTTATTACTTTAAAGATATAATCTTATGTCCAATTAAACTTGCAGATATTCAACAATCCGACTCCACTCTCTGATGCTGACATCAATAATGTAAGGATGCATTGGACAACTTTCATTCTTGAAGTGTACCAACCATAGTTTGTATGTAGTTAGTTTATAAACGCATCGTGTATTAGCTATAGTGTACTTTTGACTGATATAAGTTTTGACATGAAATCTATAATATATCATATGTAGCTTTTTGGTTTCATCTTTGTTGTCTGAATGTAATTGAATATATTTATTGTTTGTAATCTTTTAATTTAGTGTGTTTTGGTTGTACAAAAGTGATTGTGTTGAGAATATTTAGATTATGTATTGATCTGGATTACTGGATTACTGAAACAGGGGAAATGACTGTCACTACTGTAAAGGGGGTTTTTTTAAATAAAAAAAAGTTTCACATCAGTTTCTGAAAAAACCGATGTGGTAACCCCACTTTCCACATCGGTTATTTTTAAAACCGACATGAAATGTTGGTTTCCACATCGGTTTCAAAATAACCGCTGTGGAAAGTTGGGTTACCACATCGGTTTTTTCAAAAACCGATCTGAAAAGTACTGAACAGGATTTATTGTCATGCTGAAATAGAATTTTTGACATCGGTTTTAAAACCAATGTGAAAAGTGGCAATAAACCACATCGGCCGTTTCAACATCAGTTTGAAAACCGATGTGAAAAGCAAAAAAAAAAAAAACGATGTGAAATCCCTTTTCTGCACTAGTGTATTAAAACCCTTTTCAAGTAAAAATTTGCTAAGTCTCTCATACCATGCTCTTGGAGCTTGTTTTAAACCATAGAGAGCCTTTTTGAGTTTATAAACATGATTTGGATTTTCAAAATTTTCAAAACCGAGGGGTTGAGCAACATACACCTCTTCATTAATTAAGCCATTTTAAAAAATCCCTTTTAACATCCATTTGAAATAATTGAAAGTCCATAAAGCATGCAAATGAAAGTAAAAGACTAATAGCTTCCAACCTAGCAATCGGGGCATAGGTTTCATCATAGTCAATTCCTTCTTATTGATTGTAATCTTTAGCCACTAACCTACCTTTGTTTCTAACTATTATACCATTTCCATCAAGTTTATTTCAAAATACCCATTTAGTTCCGATAATTTACTTATCATTGGGTCTTGGGACTAATTCCCAAACTTGATTTCTTTTAAAGTGGTTCAATTCTTCATTCCTAGCTATTAGCCAATGCTCATCTAGAATAGCACCGTCTATGGATTTAGGCTCAAATTGAGAAACAAAATACATATAATTACAAAATTCTCTTAAAGAGGACCTTGTAGTAACTCCCTTTGATATATCTCCAATTATGTTGTCAATTGGATGGTTTTTGGCAAATCTCCATTCTTTGGGTAGTCCATCATTTGTTTCTTCAATTCTTGATTCTTTGTGTGGTACTTGATCATCATCTGATTGTTACCCTCCACAAGGATTATGAGGAATTTCTACAAAATCATCAATAAAACCTTTCTCATCCTTTTGGGGGTTAGTCTCATCAAAAGTAACATGAGTAGGCTCTTCAACAATCATAATTCTTTTATTAAACACTCTATAAAAGATTTACTAGATGATGCATAGCCTAAGAAAATTCCTTCATTCGCCTTGGCATCAAACTTCCTAAGATTGTCTTTACCATTATTCAAAATAAAACATTTGCATCCAAAAACATGTAGGTGAGCTATGTTGGGCTTTCTTCCTTTATATAACTCATAGGGAGTCTTTTTAATTATTTGTCTAATGAGAACCCTATTAGTTATATAGCTGTTGACTGCATCGACCCAAAAATACATTGGTAAATTTGATTCACTTAACATGGTTCTAGCTAATTCTTCTAGAGAACTATTTTTTGTCTCAACTGCTCCATTTTGTTGAAGGGTCCTATGTGCTGAAAATTTTAGAGTAATACCATGCTTATCACAAAAAATTTCAAAATCATGATTTTCAAACTCACCTCCATGGTCACTTCTAATGCATGCAATTTTTAGATCCTTTTCATTTTGAATTTGTTTAGCTAGTTTTCTAAAGGCATGAAAAGCATTATTTTTATTTGCAAGAAAAAGAGTCCATGTAAACCTTGAAAAATCATCAACAATAACAAGGGCATAATAATTTCCACCTAAACTCATAGTTCTAGATGGTCCAAATAAGTCCATATGCAAAAGTTGTAGAGGTCTATTAGTAGAGACTATATTCTTGTACTTAAAGGTAGTTTTAACATGCTTACCTTCTTGGCAAGCATCACATAAGCCTTCCTTTTGAAATTTGATTTTAGGGAGACCTATAACTAAGTCTTTAGAAATTAGTATGCTAAGATGTTCCATGTGAATGTGTGCTACCCTTCTATGCCATAACCAAGCCTCATCATTTTTACTCAACAAGCATTGAATATTATTATTGATGTCACCTAGGTCTAGCATATAAATGTTGTTAATTATTTTTCCAACAAATTTAATTTCATTGTCATGCAAACATTCAACCATGCAGCATTTACTATCAAACACAACCCTATAACCCTTATCACAAAGTTGGCTTATGCTAAGTAAATTATGCTTTAAACCATATACTAAAAGAACATTTTCAATAATAGTAGACTCATTTCCTATTTTACCAATACCGAGATTTTTACCTCTATTGTTGTCACCATAGGTTATGTGACCACTTTGCTTTGGGGAGAGATGAATGAACTTTGTCATGTTTCCTGTCATATGCTTGGAGCACCCGCTATCAAGATACCATTCCTTTCCATGGGTCCTCGAGAAATCCTACAAAGCAAGTTTAGATCTTAGGTACCCAATCTTTATTGGGTCCTTGAATATTAATCTTAGGTACCATATTTTTTGGAACCCACATCATCTTTGCTTTTTCAAGACCAATTCTTTTAACATAGCATCTAGGAGAAATATGACCATGTTTACAACAATAGTGACATGTTACCTTATTTCTAGCATTTTTACTATATGGAACAAATATTGTTGAATATGTTTCTTTCTTATTATAAGAATTATACCCTAAGCCGGTTCTTACAAAAGGAGATTGTTGATTACCAAGTAAATTATTCAAATTCCTTCTTCCATTTGTAAATTTAGCAAGAGTATTCTTTAGATCCTTATTCTCCTTTTCAAGATACATGCATTGATCAGATTTTGATGAACTAGGTATATAATTTCTAGAACTATCATGCTTCAAGGTCATAGAATTGATTTCTGATTTCAAGTCATTTATCTCCTTAGGTAGTTTCATTTTATCATTTTCATGCATAGAGATTATTAACTTTTGTTTAGTCACCTTTCTAGCAAGTTCTGTAGATTCCTCATGAAATTCTTCAAAGGCTAATTGCAATTCATCATAATTGAAAGATAATGCATATTCATCATCACTTACCTCTTGGTCATCTTTTTGACTTTCCATCAAGCAAATATTGGAGACTTCATCACCCGTGCTATCACCACTTGATGAACTTAGATCGTTGTCTTCCCATGCTATGTATGCCCTTCTCCCCTTCTTTTCCTTCTTAGGCCTCTTGTTACCTTTATTTTTCTTTTGGAGAGTAGGACATTCGAATTTGATGTGCCCGGGCTTTCCACATTCATAGCACAGAGGTGTTGATGATGGTGCATCTTTCTTGATAGGTTTCTTGGAACTGTTGAACCTCTTCCACTTACTTTTATTCCTGAGAAACTTCCCAAATCTCCTTACTAGTAGATTGATTTGTTCATCTTCCTTGTCATCTTCACTAGAATCATTGCTTTCTTTGTCACTTTCAACTTTCTTGGAAGAAGAAGCCATAAGTGATATTGCTTTGCATTTTTTATCTACTTCTTCATTCTCCTTGAGCCTTGTTAACTCCAACTCATGCTCCTTGAGCTTTCCAAACAAAGTGGCTAGAGACATTGTTGTAAGATCCCTAGACTCCATGATGGCCGTTACCTTGGGTTGACATTCTCTACTAAGACACCTAAGTACCTTAGTCACAAGATCTTCATGAGTGAAAGTTTTCTCAAAAGAAAGAAATTGATTTACAATGACTTGAAAATGATTTTGAACCTCATTGATAGATTCACCATGATTCATTCTAAATAATTCATATTTATGCATCAAAGTGTTTATCTTTGATCTAAAACCTCACTAGTTCCTTCATGGGTCACTTGTAAAGTGTCCCAAATTTCTTTTGCACTCTTGCAATTAGAAATGCGAAAGAATTCATCAATTGACACAGCGGTGGTGAGGATATTCTTAGCTTCAAAGTCAAGTTGAACTTTTTGCTTTTCATCTTTAGTCCATAGACTTTTGGGTTTGTTTCTCTCTTCATCTCCAACACCATGTTTGGGGACAAAGGGACCGTTTTCAACAGTATCCCATAAGTCTATGTCTATTCCTTCAATAAAAATTTTCATCCTTACCTTCCGATAAGGATATCCTTCACCATCAAAGATTGGAGGAGAAGTGGTAGAAATGTGTTTATGCTTCGTACTTGATTCAAGTGCCATTTTCAAAAAAAAAAATCTTGAAAGCTATTAAGACTTATTCAAGACCCTAGCTCTACATACCAATTGTTAATCAATATGGTACCTCAAGAAGGGGGGTGAATTGAGGTTTAATCACTTTCTTGGAAACTTTGGTTTCTTACATTTTTTTTTTCATAAACACTATGTATGATGCAAAGAAATTGAGTAGAAGAAGAGGATGATTATGTATGAATAACCTCAATTAAAAAAAATCAGAATATTAAATCCACCACAATTAACCAAATACATTCAAGAACAACAATTAATCAATAATTGCAAGAACTAGATGAGTAAGGGAAAGAGAAGATCATACAAACGATTTTACTGGTTCAATCACAACCCGAGTGATCTACATCCAGCTCTCAAAAACCCTTGAGAGATTTCACTATTTGAAAATTGTTTACAAGATTACACTAATCAAATTGAAACTGAAGGATACCCCACCTTTTACCTTTGATTATTTTGAGATACCCCACTCAAAATAATCCTTACCTCCTAAGGATTCCTCACCTTAGATTCAAGGATTCCCCACCTTGATTGTGATTTGGATGCCTCACCAAATCAAAGAAACAGCAATTACAATTGATTTGTACACAAAAAATGTAACACTATAGAAGTGCCATTATTATAAGAAAGCTCAATGATTTCTCTCAAAATAATAGCAAATGACTTAAGAATGTTTTTGGAGTGATTTTGACAGAGTAACAATAGATGAAAAGAGTTCTTAATTTTCGTGTCAAAATCCCTCTTATTTATAGAAGAAAAAGTGTGAGAAAAGTGAGTTTAAAATTTGAAATTCTATTTGAAAAACTAAAAGTGGTCGATTACTTTTTAGAGTAGTCGACTACTTTGTTCAAGATCAGTAACCGTTTCAACTAACAGCCAAGGTAGTCGATTACTTTAGCAAAGTAGTCGATTACTTTCACAAACAGAAACCAAGATTTCAAGATTTACATAAAGTAGTCGATTACTTCTCAAAGTAGTCGATTACTTTGATTTTAAGAAGGTTTCTGGAATTTACAAGAACAAAGTAGTAGACTACTTTTCAAGGTAGTTGACTACTTTTCTTTAAAACTCAAAAGTGATTATTTTCTTCACAAAACTTGTTCCAGAAACACTTTTTAAACTTGTCAAATCTTGGATTGTTTTTCAAAACATATTTCTTACTTTTTCTTTTTAGGAAAAACTTATTTTATCATTTTAAAATTATTTGAGTCATTTAAGCTAAATTTAAAGAGAAACCTTTACAAATATTCCTATAACTAATTATTACATAGGAGTGCCATTCGTGTTTGGCTCTTCATCATCAAAATACTTTGAATGTCGCATCTTTGAAGCATATGCACTTTCATATAGCATCTTCACTATCATCTCTGCACATACATAGTTCCACCTGACTGGGAGAAACCTTTCGAGCTTATGTGTGATGCAAGCGACTTTGCAGTGGGAGAAGTTTTGGGACAAAGGTATAACAAGGTGTTTCATCATGTTTACTATGCAAGTAAGTTTTTGATTAATGCACAAATCAATTATACCACCACTGAAAAGGAGCTGCTAGTTGTGGTATTTGCCTTTGAGAAGTTTAGATCCTATCTGGTTGGTACAAAGTAGTGGTTTACACTGACCACTCAGCCATCAAATACGTCATTGCATGATAAGAAGGATGCTAAACCAAGGCTCATAAGGTGGGTGTTGCTACTACAGGAATTTGACTTGGAAATCAGAGATAAGAAGGGAGTGGAGAACAAAGTAGCAGATCATCTCTGAAGGTTATCAGAGGATGTTGCAGCATCAAGGGGAATAGCCAATGATGAATCTTTCCCTGATGAATAACTACTGGCAATGCAAGATGCTGCAGCACCATGGTATGCTGACCTGGTGAACTTTTTGGCTAGTGGTGTGGTTCCCCCAGACATGAACTCACAACAAAAGAGAATATTCTTTCATCAAGTAAAACAGTATGTTTGGGATGAACCATACCATTACAAGATGTGCCCAGATAATTTGAATAGAAGATGTGCTGCAGATGAAGAGTTCCAAGATATACTGACCCAGTGCCATGCTTCAGGATATGGAGGACACTTTGGTGGCATGAGAACTGCTGCCAAAGTTCTCCAATCAGGTTTATTCTGGCCTACTCTATTTAAGGATGCACATGAATTTGTCAAACATTGTGATAGGTGCCAAAGGGTAGGAAATTTATCCAATAAAAATGAAATGCCACTGAATACTATTTTAAAAATTGAACTCTTTGATGTGTAGGGTATTGATTTTATGGGACCATTTCCCCCTTCCTTTGGCAACCTCTACATTCTTGTAGCTGTGGATTATGTGTCTAAATTGGTGGAGGCTATGGCTACAATTAAAAATGATGCTAGGGTGGTGACAAAGTTCCTACAAAAAAATATTTTTTCTAGATCTAGCACCCCTAGAGCCATCATAAGTGATGCAGGAATCCATTTTTACAATCAAGTTTTTTCCAAACTACTTGCAAAATATGGAGTCAAACATAAAGTAACCACTGCCTACCACCCCCAAACTAATGGACAGGCTAAGTTGTCCAACAGGGAAATCAAAAGAATTTTGGAAAAGATGGTAAATCCCGCAAGGAAGGATTAGTCCACACATCTGGATGAAGCCTTGTGGGCATACAGGACCACATTCAAGACCCCCCCTAGGAAAGTCCCCATATAAATTGGTGTATGGGAAGGCTTGCCATTTACCCTTGGAATTGCAGCACAAAGCTTTTTGGGCAGTTAAAAAATTGAACTTTGATCTTGAGTCTGCTGGAGCAGTGCGTATGCTACAGCTTAATGAACTGGAAGAACATAGGTTGTTTTCCTATGAAAATGCTGAAGCATATAAAGAAAAAACCAAAACTTGGCATGAAAAAAGGATCCATCACAGATCATTTCATGAAGGAGAACAAGTATTGTTGTTCAATTCAAGGCTGAAGCTCTTCCCAGGCAAGCTTAAATTAAGGTGGTCTGGCCCATTCAAGATTATGAAAGTCTATCCACATGGACCTGTAGATTTGCTGGATGCAGAGAATGGCATAGAATTCAAGGTCAATGGGCAAAGAATCAAGCACTATTTTGGTGAACCTTTAGACAGAATGAAGGTCACCACCACTCTGGATGACACTGCATGATGTTGCAACATGGTATGGCTAAGGACCTTATAAACCAAGCGCTCATGGGAGGTAGCCCATCAATAAATTCAAATAGTAGTGTAGTTGTGTTTAAGCATTATAAGGGCATGAAGTGAATAAATAGAAAGTAAAAGAGGAAGGTAGTGAGGTCAATGCTGCAGTATAAATAGGGAATTGGTTTGTTGTGGGTCAATGCTGCATCATGCCCCCAAATTCTGAGTGCAGGGAGGATATTTGTGGATAAGGGACCAACACCTGACATGGGTACATTGTGGGGGCCAGCACATTTTTTTCTGTTGTGGATAAAGCTGCAGTTGGACAGTTTTCAAAATTTTGAAAAATGAATTAATTAATGGGGATTTTGGAAAGAAATTCACAGGTACCCATACCAAATCAACCAACCGTACAATCCCACTATCTCTCCCACTTTATTGCCCTCTATCCCATGCTTCACCACCCTAATTAACCAACCCACACCCTACCCTGACACATTAAATAGCCCCTCTTCCTTTCACTCACCAACTACAAGCCCTGCAACCTTCCCCTTTCTCTGATTCACACAACCCTAACGTTCTCACTTATTCCTCAACCTCACCCAACCATACCAAAATGACCACTAAAAAAGGCGGCCGCGTCAAGCACCGTGCCACCAAAACACCCCTATCAACCTCTGGTACTGAAAAGGACCAACTCAGTTCTTGGGCTCAATGCTGAGGCCAGATAAAAAATCGAGACCAAAACCCTAAGCCGCAACCTGCACCCTGCAAAGGGATTTAAATACGGGAAGGGTCCTAACTGGGAATCCTGGATGAACTGGTAGATGTCATAGAGGCCCACAACTGGAAAACCTTTGTTGAACACCCTGAGGGATACTGTACTCCGTTGGCGAGAGAGTTCTACGCTAACATAAGCTCAGAAGCACAAAACTTTGTAGTGATACAAGGTGGGAAGGTCTCCTTCTCTGCTAGAACAATCAACCTGAATCTGGGGATAGAGGATGTAGAAGATGAGTACCAGGAGATTTTGAAGAAGATGACTGACAAAAAGCTGCAGCAAATCAAGAAAGACTTGTCCTTTGCTGGAGCAGAGTGGATCCAACAACCTGAGGGCCAACTGAAGCTCCCCAGGCCTATGCTGCAGCTTTTAGCAAAGGTCTGGTACCACTTTCTCAGGCACACTCTCTCTCCAACATCACACCTTGAAATAGTGGAGAAGGAACGCCTAGTCCTTCTGTACTACACCATGAAGAAGAAGAAGATCAATGTGGGGGAGATGATCAAAGAACATATCTCCTCATGTGCAATGAAAAATAAAGGCAACCTGATCTTTCCCTGTTTGATCACTGACCTCTGCTTGCAACAAGGTGTGGAGTATAACCCTGGAGAAGGCCTAGAGAAAAACTCAGGGCTCATTGACATGACCTACATCTTAAGGATGTACTCCAACTCTGATAAAGCTTATGCAAGTGCCAGTAAGCCACCTCGAACAGGTACCCCAGAGCAGCAGGATCGTTCTGGGATGCTAGAGCAAAAGCTGGATCAACTCACAGACATGCTGTAGCAACAAGTACAGCGAGAGAAAACCTTCTGGGAGTTCTGCTTTGTTAAGTACCAGTGGGAAAAACAGACAATGAAGCTCAACAACTAGAAGTTACAGACCACCATTCCCTAATTTCCCATAGAACTGCTACCCCCCATTGAAGAAGATGACCAAGCCCCTATTGAAAAAGCAGTCCCAAATCCTGCCACTGAAAACCCCAACATCAACATTAATGAGACACTCTGTTGTGCCCCAGTGTTTTATTAGCTTAAAAACTTATTAATTTATTTCTTAATCGCTCGCTTAGCATGAAAAATACGTAAAAAAATTAAAACTTATATAATAATCATATAACTTCTGCAAACTAAACACACCAACGTTGTAATATATAAGTACACACAGGTTTATTTATTACATTACCAAAACACTGTTGAGGGTATCCTCTCAGTAGGAGCCCTCACAAGCATAAAATCAAATAAAAGTCATAATTAGCGGAAACATATAAAAATTACTTCTTAGACACACTGGCCATACTATCTATACTCTAATCACCATGGGTCACCATTCGACCTCCAGCGTCTGGTTCGTAAGGAGTTCCATCCAACTCCTCCTTATTTAGCTCAACCACAGGGTCTTCTTGTACGACCCCATAATAAAATAAGATACCACATACAGAAAGAATACAGCGGATAATAATCAGTTCTATCATCAAAAAGTGGAAAAGAGTAATAGTAAATTATACAGTAATTATCACAGACAATCAGCACACCTAACTAACAAATCATCCTCAAGTTAATATATCATCCTCTACCATCAATCTCATGCTACTCAAAGACATCATAGCTGCACACCTATTTCTAAGGTGGAAGTGGTCTCGCGAGAACTCTTGATTTTACGTGTATTATATTACCAATACACGATGTATTATATTACCAATACACATATGTATTTTACGTGTATTATATTACCAATACACGATGTATTATATTACCAATACACAGATGTCCTTGTATATTATATTACCAATACACTTTTGTCTTTGTGTATTATATTACCAATACACTTCTGTCCTTGTGTATTATATTACCAACATAAGAAAATATTCAAATCTAGTAAACCATAAAGTCAGACTCTATCACGGCCTGGCCGTGATAGCCATCACGACCGTGACAGGCATCAAAGGCAAGCATTTCTACAACACAGAACCTGTCACGACCTGGCCATGACAGGCATCACGGCCGTGATAGACAAACAACCTCCTCAATATCATCAAATATTCAAACACCGAAAACAATACTGTAAGACTAAGCCCTCATTCATGTTTTGATGTATGACAAACAAAGTGTATTTTGCATAAGATCTTTTATTTTGACTATGTACTCATTACGTGTTAAGTTGCATGCAAGATCACTCTCCAACAAAGCAAAACAAGCTGAAGTTCAACAAAGCAGAACAAGCTGACGTCCAACAAAGTAAAAACCTACCTGACGTCCAATGAACCACTAAAGAGCTTGTCTACTAAAGTACCCATTGGAGCGCATCCACTGAAGTACAACAAGAAGAGCGCGTCCACTGAAGTACAACAAGAAGAGCACGTCCACTGAAGTACAACAAGAAGAGCACGTCCACTAAATTACAACAAGAAGAGCGCGTCCACTAAAAGAAACAAAAGAGCTCGTCTGCTGACGTGGCACATGGAGAGCGTCCACTAAAAGAAACAAAAGAGCTCGTCTGCTGAAGTGGCATATGGAGTGCGTCCACGGAAAGAAACAGAAGAGTTCGTCTGCTGACGTGGCACTTGGAGCTCGTCTACTGAAAGTAACAGAAGCGAGCGTCTACTGATGTAAAAAGGAGAGCTCGTCTACTAATGATATGCACTTTGGACTTGCTAAGATCTTAATGAGAAGCTCTGTCCACTAACATGGCATATAAAGCTCGTCTACCAGTTGGAGCTCGTCCAATTACCTTGTGTTAACACTCTCGTCTACCAGTTGGAGCACATCCAATTACCTTGTGTTAACACTCTCGTCTACCAGTTGGAGCACGTCCAATTACCTTGAGCTAATACTCCCGTCTGCTGACGTGGCAAATGGATGCGGCTATTTTTCTCTTCAAATAAACACGGTTATTTGAATCTTCAAATTAGACTTGGCTACTCTGTCAGGTGGAAACGGTTATTTTTCAAGAAGGACGCAAACTCTACAAAGATCAACGGAATCTCATTTCAAGAACAAGAATCAAGAAAGCAGATTTTGTTAAATCAGATCCAAATCTGCTTTAAATGATCCCAATGGCTATAATTTGTCTTATATATAAAGAGGGATCAAAGGAACACTTTTCCAACGAATAACAACAACACAATAACAACAACATAACTCATTCTGATTGTGAAACTACGAAAGATCCAAAAGTGCTTCATCTCTGAGAAAAGTGTGAAATTAGTTAGAATGTCAATTTACATAATCAAACTTTTAGAGTCTTTCTTCTACTCAATTCTTTTCGTGAATTAGTGTGACTAAGAGAGGGTATCTCTTAGACTTGAACAAGGATAGAAGGGATCCTTGGGTATAGAAAAGCTAGTGTGCTTTCTGGTGATTTTTCGAGCAAGGAGGTTATCCTTGTGTTGCTGTAATTGGAATTGTGTAATTGATTATTATAGTGGAGAAAACCACAGAGGTGTGGGACTGGATTTAGGCTTACCAGAGGAGGTAGCCGAATCAGGATAAATCGGTTTGCGTGTTCTTCTCATCTTTAAACTCCATATACTTGTTAACTTGAATCTTTAATCTGGAATCTGTGTTAAAATATGTTGTTACTACTTTTAATTCTTCTTGTCATCATTACTTGTTCCATAACCTGATTCTTGGGAATTAAAATTGAGTGAAAACCAATTTTCTTTAAAGAAACACTGTTTTGTTTTAAATTGTTGATTTTTTTTTAATATTTCAATTCACCCCCCCCCCCCCTCTTGAGACCGTAGCCACTACCAACAATTGGCATCAGGGCTAAAACTCTTGTTACAAAGCTTAATAGCTTCAAGATATGGCTACAAATGATATCCTTAGTGATGGGGCTTCACTCACTAGACCCCCTGCCTTTAATGGCTCCCAATACGTGTATTGGAAAGAGAGAATGCTTATCTTTCTTGAGGCTGCAGGTTTAGATGTATTAGATGCTGTTGAAAATGGTCCCTATGTTCCATTTATTCTTGATGCTAAGGGAAATAAACAAACTAAACCAAAAGATGACTGGAATGATGATGATAAAAGAAGAGTTGGTTATAATGCTAAGGCAAAAAATATTATAACAACTGCTTTGAATTATGATGAGTTTTTCAGGGTCTCCAATTGCAAAACGGCAAAGCAAATGTGGAATACTCTTCAACTCACTCATGAAGGAACCAACGATGTGAAAAAAGCAAGAATGAATGCACTAGTCCATGAATATGAACTCTTTCACATGAAGAATGGTGAGAAGATAAATGAACTGCAAAAGAGGCTTACACACATTGTGAACCAGCTAGAAGGACTCGGACATACAATCACAGATGAGAAAAAGATTAACAAGATAATGAGATGTTTGAGTCGTGAATGGCAGCCAAAAATTACTGCAGTTGCTGAAGCAAAGGATCTTGACACCATGCGGATTGCTACTCTATTTGGCAAGTTGAAATAGCACGAATTGGAACTCAATAGATTGAAAAGTCATGAAGATAAGGAGAAAAAGAAGAAAGGACTCTCACTCAAGGCTCATATCTCCAAAGAATCAATAGAAAGTAATAAAGATGAACACCTTGATGAAAGTGAAGAATCCGAAGAAGAAGACATGGGATTTCTTGTGAGGAAATTTAGAAGATTCATAAAAAATAATAGAAACAAGAAGCAATTCAGTTTTCCTACCAAAAAGAACACGAACAAAGGTGAAAGCTCTTCCTCAACAATCAAATGCTTTGAATGTGGAAAGCTTGGACACTACAAAAATGAATGTCCAAAGCTACAAAAAAAAAAGTATGAGAAGAATGACAACAAAGAGAAGAAAGGAAGAAAGCCTAGAAGAACATACATAGCTTGGGAAGAAAATGATATGGATTCCACTAGTAGTGAATCTGAAAATGAAGAATCCAACCTATGTCTCATGGCAAATCAACAAAGTGAGAGTGAAACCGAGGTAAATGATTTTTCTCCTACCTATGATGAGTTACAAGATGCTTTTGATGAATTGCATGAAGAATATGTTAAAATTGGTAAACATCTTATATCTTCTAGGAAGATCATCTCAAAACAATGTAGTGACTCTGCATCTTTACAAATAAAGCTTAAAGAACTAGAAGCTGAAAATTCAAAATTACTTACATCTAGTTCAATTTGCACCAAATGCACTACACTAGAAAAGGAAGTTGAAAAACTGAATACAACTCTATCTAAGTTTACCTTAGGTAGAGATAACTTGAATGCCATATTAGGGCAGCAAAAGGGTGTCTATGACAAAGCTGGAATTGGATATAAGCCAATAGTACATGAAAAATCTTTTAAGAAGCTTTTTGTTGCACCTATTTCCTCAACTAGTCCTTTTGTTAAATGCTATTATTGTCTAAAGAAAGGTCATACAGCTGCTAATTGTAGACTTAGAAAGAACATTCATGTTGGCATTAAACAAATTTGGGTTCCAAAAGAAACATATGTTGCTATTAACACCAAAGGACCCAACCAGATTTGGGTACCTAAAAGAAAAGTATAAAAAAATCTGTTTTGTAGGTGTGTTTGAAGGCCAAAACCTCAAGCTGGTTTTTTTAGATAGTTGCTGCTCTAAACACATGACCGGAGACATCACAAAATTTACATCTTTCACTCCCAAGGAAGGTGGAAATGTCACCTATGGAGACAACAACAGAGGAAAAATAGGTCACTTGAAGAAATTGCTAGAACCATGTTAAGTGACTCCAATTTACCAAAGTATTTTTGGGCTGATGCTGTGAGTACTGCATGTTATGTTTTAAATAGAGTTCTAATAAGGCTAATTTTGAAGAAAACTCCATATGAACTTTACAAGGGAAGAAAACCTAACATTTCTCATTTTCATGTCTTTGGTTGTAAATATTTTGTGCTAAATAATGGCAAGGATAATCTTGGGAAATATGATCCCAAAGCTGATGAGGGTATTTTCCTAGGTTATTCATTAACTAGCAAAGCATATAGAGTGTTTAATAAGCGTACTTTATCAATGGAAGAATCTGTTCACATAATATTTGATGAGTCTAACCCCAAAAGGTTGGGAAAGGACATTTTTGATGATGCAAAAACTCTTGAGGATGAAGTGAAATCTGATGAAGGAAAGGAGAGCAACAAGGAAAAGGAAGATGAAGAAAGCAATAAAGAACCTCAAGCAGAAATTCAACAACAAAATCTTCCTAAGGAGTGGCAGGCTTCAAAGAATCATCCCCTAGACAATATCATTGGTGAGATCACCAAAGGGGTAACCACTAGAAACTCTTTAAGGAATATTTGCAATACTATGGCATTTGTATCTCAAATAGAACCAAAAAGTGTTGATGATGATATTAATGATGAACATTGGATGATTGCAATGCAAGAGGAGTTAAATCAATTTAAAAGGAACAAAGTTTGGGATTTAGTTCCAAAACCCAAAAGTAACCAAATAATCGGAACTAAATGGGTGTTTAGAAACAAAATGGATGAGAATGGAATAATATTAAGAAACAAGGCTAGACTAGTAGCTAAGGGATATAATCAAGAAGAAGGAATTGATTATGATGAAACATATGCTCCCGTAGCTAGATTAGAAGCCATAAGAATGCTCTTAGCCTATGCGTGTATAATGAACTTTAAACAGTACCAAATGGATGTGAAAAGTGCCTTTTTAAATGGAATAATACAAGAGGAAGTATATGTAAGCCAACCCCCTGGCTTTGTTGATAGTGAGTTCTCAAATCATGTCTATAAACTGACTAAAACCCTCTATGGACTCAAACAAGCTCCTAGAGCTTGGTATGAGAGGTTAAGAAATTTTATCCTAGAGAAAGGCTTTAAAAGATTAAAAGTTGATACAACACTATTTACTAAAACAAAAACACACAATATCTTACTTGTTCAAATATATGTTGATGACATTATTTTTGGTGCTACTAATGAGTATTTATGCAAGGAATTTGGTGAACTAATGCAAAGTGAATTTGAAATGTCCATGATGGGAGAGCTTACCTTCTTTCTTGGACTTCAAATTAAACAATGCCAAGATGGAACCTTCATAAGCCAAACAAAGTATTACAAGGAACTACTAAAGAAGTTTGGAATCGAAAGCTCAAAGGAAATGGCAACACCAATGAGTCCAGCCTGCTACTTGGACAAAGATGAACATGGTAAATCTATAGATGTATCCAAGTATAGAGGTATTATCGGATCCTTACTTTATCTCACCGCAAGTAGGCCAGATATAATATTTAGTGTGTGTATGTGTGCAAGGTATCAAGCTAATCCTAAAGAATCACATCTTACTGAAGTTAAAAGAATCATGAAGTATCTTTTAGGAACAAAAGAAATGGGGCTGTGGTATCCCAAGGGATCCACTTGCACATTAATAGGATATTCCGACTCTGACTTTGCTGGATGCAAGTTAGATATGAAGAGCACCAGTGGAACATGCCATTTATTAGGAAATTCCCTAGTGTCTTGGTTTAGTAAAAAGCAAACTAGTGTGACCTTATCCACAGCTGAAGCAGAATATGTTGCAGCTGGGAGTTGTTGTGCTCAAATCCTGTGGATGAAACAACAATTAATTAACTATGGTGTTTATCTGGATCATATACCAATAAAGTGTGATAACACTAGTGCAATTAATCTAACAAAGAACCCAATTATGCACTCAAGAACCAAGCATATTGAAATTAGGCATCATTTTATCAGGGATCATATTCAAAGTGGTGATGTTGTGATTGAACATATAGATACAACCAAGCAATTAGCTGATATATTCACCGAACCACTAAATAAGGAAAGTTTCTTCTTTATAAGAAGGGAACTTGGCATAATTGAACCTCAAAATAATTGATAACAAATGGCAAGCAAGGAAGCACAAGTTGCTGAAAATTATGAAGGACATGGGCAAAATGCTTTTATCTAGTCTCAGTTTAGACTAAGTGTCCTCAGGTGTCTGTAATTCTTTTTTTGATGTTTTGATGTATTTCATATACTCTATAATGATTTATTATCAATGAATGCAAGACTGTTTTTCAGTTTGATTTCAATATTCTCCACAGTTTCTTTTTGATAATGACAAAGGGGGAGAAAGATGAACCATAAAGATGAACCATACAACTATTAATTGTCTTGCATTTGCTATAAATTCTTTGTCTATTACGTAAATTTTTTTCTCTAATACCTAAGTATAAACTTCATTGAAAAGACATACTTGAATTTATAAATGCAAGATTATTTTTTTCCTTTCATGATAATGATGATAACACTTGATTTTTTGAAAGATATCAATAACAGGGGGAAGATGAAAATGACTCAAGAACCACGCTTACTGAATAGCTGCACTTTGATTTCTTAAATAACTAAGGTTAAGTATGGTAAGGTTTGTCGTAATCAAAAAGAGGGAGTTTGTAAGACTAAGCCCTCATTCATGTTTTGATGTATGACAAACAAAGTGTATTTTGCATAAGATCTTTGATTTTGACTATGTACTCATTACGTGTTAAGTTGCATGCAAGATCACTCTCCAAAAAAAACAAGCTGAAGTTCAACAAAGCAGAACAAGCTGACGTCCAACAAAGTAAAAAGCTGACGTCCAATGAACCACTAAAGAGCTCGTCCACTAAAGTACCAATTGGAGCGCGTCCACAAAAGTACAACAAGAAGAGCGCGTCCACTGAAGTACAACAAGAAGAGCACGTCCACTGAAGTACAACAAGAAGAGCAGGTCCACTGAAGTACAACAAGAAGAGCGCGTCCACAAAAAGAAACAGAAGAGCTTGTCTGCTGACGTGGCACATGGAACGCGTCCACTAAAAGAAACAGAAGAGCTCGTCTGCTGACGTGGCATATGGAGCGCGTCCACTGAAAGAAATAGAAGAGCTCGTCTGCTGACGTGGCACTTGGAGCTTGTCTACTGAAAGTAACAGAAGCGCACATCTACTGATGTAAAAAGGAGAGCTCGTCTACTAAGAGTGGCAAAAGGAGCTCGTCTACTAATGATACGCGCTTTGGACTTGCTAAGATCTTAATGAGAAGCTCTGTCCACTAACATGGCATATAAAGCTCGTCTACCAGTTGGAGCCCGT
The DNA here is from genome assembly GCA_030762895.1 of Sophora flavescens. Lineage (NCBI taxonomy): Eukaryota > Viridiplantae > Streptophyta > Magnoliopsida > Fabales > Fabaceae > Sophora > Sophora flavescens. The sequence continues at coordinate 51,566,628 of CM061065.1, read as the reverse complement.
CCAATTACCTTGTGTTTACACTCTCGTCTACCAGTTGGAGCACGTCCAATTACCTTGTGTTAACACTCTTGTCTACCAGTTGGAGCACTTCTAATTACCTTTAGCTAATACTCCCGTCTGCTGACCTGGCAAATGGACGCAGTTATTTATCTCTTCAAATAAACACAGTTATTTGACTCTTCAAATTAGACTTGGCTACTCTGTTAGATGGAAACGGTTATTTTTTCAAGAAGGACGCAAACTCTACAAAGATCAACAGAATCTCATTTCAAGAACAAGAATCAAGAAAGTAGATTTTGTTAAATCAGATCCAAATCTACTTTAAATGATCCCAACAGCTATAATTTGTCTTCTATAAAAGAGGGATCAAAGGAACACTTTTCAACACAAAGAATAACAACAACACAACTCATTCTGATTGTGAAACTACGAAAGATCCAAAAGTGCTTCATCTCTGAGAAAAGTGTGATATTAGTTAGAACTTCAATTTGTATAATCAGACTTTTAGAGTCTTTCTTCTACTCAATTCTTTTCGTGAATTAGTGTAACTAAGAGAGGGTATCTCTTAGGCTTGAACAAGGATAGAAGGGATCCTTGGGTATAGAAAAGATAGTGTGCTTTCTGGTGATTTTTCGAGCAAGGAGGTTATCCTTGTGTTGCTATAATTGGAATTGTGTAATTGTTGATTACAGTGGAGAAAACCACAGAGGTGTGGGACTGGATGTAGGTTTACCAGAGGAAGTAGCCGAACCAGCATAAATCGGTTTCCGTGTTCTTCTCATCTCTAAACTCCATATACTTGTTAACTTGAATCTTTAATCTGCAATCTGTGTTAAAATATGTTGTTACTACTTTTAATTCTTCTTGTCATAATTACTTGTTCCATAACCTGATTCTTGGGAATTAAAATTGAGTGAAAACCAATTTTATTTAAAGAAACACTGTTTTGTTTTAAATTGTTGAAAAAAATTTCAATATTTCAATTCACCCCCCCCCCCCCCCCTCCTTGAGACCGTAGCCACTACCAACAAATACGTCACATGCAGATGGAATACCTCAACCAGCGTATCACAGTAAATTCAATAACATAAATTCAAACATCATCAAATACCTATAATCAAATATCGATAAACCAGCAATCCCTGAATCAATATTGGTTTTAAAGAAACAGTTTCCAATGTGATTTTGGTCTTGTCGATTACTCGACTTCTAGTATGTTTAGGTCGCCTTACACAATCATTATATAATTTACTACTTATCGTTTCCGACAATGGCATGGTTCTTTCCCCCACCTGATTGACGTGTGCGCTTTCCCGTACAAGCTCTGAATGCGTCCATGCTACTGTCAAGAACCTCAGCACGCTGTCCAACAACATCCACAAATCTATCACCATCCATCCTTACACATCCACCGTTCCGCTTTCCGTCCCGATTACACGTACGAGTAACATAATTCACCGGAAACACCAAATACCAACAGAATCAACAATAGGGTTTCAAATAAATAAATCTATTTGAATCAAGAGACAAAATCGATGGAGAAACTTATGAGAACAACGGCTGGACTTAGGGAAAATCGGATTCAAAATAAGCTCATGAATCCTAGAGAAAACCTACCAAAATAGGGCTACAGTTCGAGATCCATTACTCTGGCCACAGAGCTCTATTTATAAAATTGAACGGTGAAAATGAATAACTATCCTTCCTAAACCTCCTCACAAAGTTTCAATACGATCCAACAATTAAAACATCTCAGATCGTAATTCTTTGGTGACAGCTTCGATGGTATCCGGGTTGAGTTTCTCACCTCCTAGGCCTACTGTCCGAGCTACATATCTCACACTCTGGAGGTTTGTTCCAAATTCTTACCATTGGATATGAATAACCACAAGTCTTTAACCCTCTTCTAAAATTTGAGAATGATCCAACGGTTGAAAAGTGTTTGGAAACGCTCTCACGGAGACTGCTCCAACTAGGTTTCAAAGCTTCCAACAAAGGCTTCTTGTAACTATTGAGGTTTCTCTCTCAATTCTTCTCCTCTAATCCGAAGTAGTGGGTGATAAAGAGAGTTAATAAGATGAGGAAAATAACTAAGATCATATAAGTGAGGGTTTACCTCTAGATAATGAAAGAAAGTAAAAGAATGATCAAGTTGTGCAAGAACAACAATGGAGTTTTTGAAGAAAAAAATGAAGAAGAAATGGAAAAGATGAAGTGAGAAATATGGAGGGGGCTGTTGCTGCGGTTTGGGGTTTAAATAGGGTAGATCTTAGGCTTTGTTTGGTTCCTTATAGTCCAATTAATGGGTTTTGTGAATATTAAATTAATATAAGCTTAACCATAGTTAATAGTTAACTTAACTAGGGTTATGTTACTAACTAGGGTTAAAAAGTATGTGGCTCACAATTAATGTAGGTGTGGATGATTTTGGGTCACATCTAATGAGTCATCCATGACTCATTGATCGCATCCATTAGCGGTTCCAGGAAATCCCGTACGTAGCTCCGTCATTTAACTGATTTCGATTTTTGAGGGGAAAATGATGAAACGAAAGCAAAATGAAATAGGTATACTTTAGTATATGTGGCTGCACGAAATTGAGGAGATGTAGGAGGTTTACAACCATGTAAAATGAGTGGTTAAGAGTGCGTAGATGTGTCTTGTTAATAACCGTGAAAACTTGGGGGTATTTTGGTTATTTTACCTAAAAGTCGTGAATACTAGCGTTTAATACTCATAAATGCTTGGTGACTCATCCTCCATGAGTCATCATGGGTGACTCGTTGTCCCGATCTCTTGACGGGTCTCTGTAGTTCCATTTTCGACTCCGTCGGTTTCCCGATTAGGGTTTCTATCTGTTTTTTGATCGAAAATTTTCAAAATAACCAAACTCATTGGAAACATGAATTAAACATAAACCATTTCGTTCACGAGTCAAAATTAGGTTTTCTGATCATTAAAATCTTACTGTCAGTGAAAACACCGATTGTTTTCTGTCCGAACTTTTACCAAAATTCGTCCGAATAAACATAATATTTCATTTCTGATCAGAAATTTGGAAAGTAGGATTCCTCACGGACATAATATAAAAAATCTACAAATTTCGGTTTCGGGTCAAATTAGGGTTTTCTGCTAGTATAAAATTATATTGTCAGTAAAAAAAACGCAGACCGGTTTCCGTCTGAGTTTTAAACCCAAAATTTCACCATAACCTTCTACCATGAGAGAGACTATGAATATGATTTTATTTTATTTAAAATCACTTTCTAACTCTCAGATTAAAATATAATTAATTATATTTTAACCGTTTAAACAACGTAATTAAAAATTAGGCTGTTACAATTAACACCGCATGTGCAAACAACACTTCATCTGACCATGAGTGGCTGGGCATTCCCCCATCTGAGCAGCAAGCTGTTATTGTGGCCCCTGAGCCCAAAAAGAAGAAGCTGATCCTAAAAAGCCCCCAGTAAGACCATGGGAGTGCAACAAGAGCCTGTGCTGCAGCATCAGACGAAGCCCCTCCCTCTGCCACTGAAGCAGCAAAGGCTACTCCTCAAACCCCCAAGCAAGTCAAGAAATTCAAGAATACTGTTGGAATGGGAATCATCATAATGTAAATTGCTGCTGAGTATGCCTCAACTAAGGAAGAAGAGGAGGAGGAAGATGCACCAATTCTTCCTCTTTCAAAGAAAGCAAAGCCTGTTGTACCATCTGTTGCAGCCAACATTAAACTGGAAATGGTTGTAGCACAGCGTGATGAAATGGAAGAAGATGATGCAGCATAGAAGGCTGAGCATGCTGAGTAGGCTGAAGCAGAGGAGGAAGCAGAGGAAGGCACTGATGAGGAAGATGTTGAAGCAGAAGAAGATGATGAAGAAAATGAAGAAGGAGAGGAAGATGTTCAGATCACTAGAGCAACAACAAGCAAGGCACCTTCCACCAAGAGTGGGGGCGGGGGGGTACCTGGAGGAGCTCTCGCGTCAAAGCACCACAGGCTTGAAACAGAGTCCTAGAGGATTGCTGCATCTTGTTGCGACATCCCACAACAGGATGCAATTCTAAGCCCTCCACCTCATTACCAGAAACTATGTTTTTAATTCCTGCAAGCAGTGGTCACTAGGACCTTTTCTGTTCTGACTGTTTGTAGGGCCGCTAGGACCATAGTTGTTTTAAATTATGTCTCATGAATGGCTATGCATGTGCCCCACCCATCTTATTCCATATGATTAATGATTAAATGGAAGTGGCCTCTGGCCTTTTTGGTGTGTTTCAATTAAGACTTAATGAATGAAACACTTACTAAATAACTTAATGCTCTGAATTAACTGTGCACTACTAACTTTGCTGCAATGCTGGCTTAGCTAAGAGGACACATGTGCTGCAGCATGAACAGATAAATGTGAGCCCGAGTGACAGAACTACACTACTCATATACATCACACTCATGCATTTTCTGTAACACTTGCTCTGATTCTGTTTGATTTGAACACACCTGATTGCACACACTTTATGCTTGAGGCATTTTCTTGATTTTTTTTTAGATAGAGCCTTAACAGTCACCCTCCCAATCCGTATGCCCTTAGTGATGCCCTCTGAGCCTTAGCCCTTTATTGTGATAACTAGCACCTTACAACCCCTTAACTGGAAACACACAAATACCCGAATAGGTAGAGTTAAGGATGCTTTTTCTGGCTATGTTTTGAAACAATTTTGGGGGTAGCTTGAGGACAAGCACCACCTTAAATTTGGGGGTGCTGTGTTGTGTTGTCCAGGAAAGCTGTATAAAAAACTGAAAAAGGGGAAAGCAGCAAAGAAACTAAGAACACACAAATGGGAAGCTGTATTTTCCCTCCTCTTCTATAAAAAAAGGAAGAAAAATTGAAAAATTAAAAGAAATAACATTGAAAAACCTGAAAGTTTAACAAGAATCTGTTCTTTGTTCTCAACAAAAGTAATTAAGTGAGGGTTTTAGAAAGGAAGGGAAAGAATGTTAAGGACCAAAAATTGGGATTGTAGAAATACTTGGATTGTTAAGTTGAATTGAAAAGCATCCTTTGCTCTACCTTATGATTAGCTACTTATCCAAAATTTTAACCTCACATGCCCTAAGCCCTATTTCAACCATAAAAGACCCCTTGCTATGTGCAGTGTTGTGTTGTTTTAACTGTAATAGAATCTTATCAAGTTTAAATAAAAAAATGTAAGTTTGTGTTGAAAGTGAAATTCTGATGAGAGGGTGAGAAACAGAACCAAGTGTCCTGAGTGAATTTGCTGCAGCATGTGTTAATATGAATCTAAACCAGTTTTGTGATAAATGTTGATGTGTGCATGATAGGAAGAGTGTTTTGTTATGATTGCAAGTGTAGAATTATGTTTCTTGAAAAGAAAGAAAAATCTGTGTGAGTCATGCATGCCATTCAATGGATAGAGCTGTTTGTTGCCATGTTTTTCTTGCATTACTTGAGGAAAAGCAATGGTTCAAGTTTGAGGGTGTGATAACTCTTTGAAAGAAGAGTTATTCATTACCTTTTTACTCTCATCTGTTGCTATCCCTAAATATGATTCTCTATTTTTGTCAATAAAAATGAAAGTTAGTAAATATTTGTGGTTAAGTCAATTAATTATTAGTATATGCTCTTATAATGCTATATCATTGTCTCATGTATTTCTGTGTGCTTACCCAGAGAAGTATTGAAGCACGGTTGAAGCATTGAACAAGGAATTCTTGACTGTTGCAGCAAGTTGAACTCCAGAAGCTCTGCACAAGAGGACAAAAGCTTATGTGGACACCTTTTCTCTCTCCTCACAAGCGCTGATAACTCTGAAATATGGAGCCCACACGCCTAGGGATCAACTCTCTTGTACTTTTGGAAATGGGCCAGGGTTTTATTTATTAACACTTTATTGTTGGCCCAAAATGGATAAAAGAGGGTAGGGGTATAAAACCAATTTGGCAACCCTAAAGGAGGGGACTTTAATACACCTTAGAACATATTCACGTGTCTGGACCTAGGAGTGAGCAGCGCCGAGTTCACCTTCTTCAACCTCTAAGTTTCTGCCATTTCCATTTCTTCTTCATTGTAATGAACTCCTACTTATTTGTAATTTTTGTTTTACTTAAGCACAGCATGAGCTAATTTGTTGTAGCTTTAGGTATGCTTCTGTAATGAATGCTTAGCTGATTTTTATGCAATGTGATGTTCTGTATTTTCCTTTGTCATGTGCTGATTTTGTTTGGTTAAGACTGATCAACTTAATTAAATATTAAGCTTACTTGATTTGGAAAAGTTAAGTAAAGTGGAAAGGGATAAAGGATAAGGAATAAACAATTAAATGGTGTTGGATAGACTAGGAATAGTTATTCAAGTCCCTAAACTAACTGGAACATGCTCATTAAGAAGATTGTGTAATTAATTTGAATCTAGGAATAGAAAGCAATTAATGAATCTGATCTTTAAGTGTTGGAAAACACACATTTACTTCCAGGAGTTAAATGTTGAAGCATACACAGAGCATAATATAGACTAAGCAGGATTTATGAAAGAGCATACCTAGAGCTGTTTTCTCCATATTTGACAACACAACACTTTTCAATCTCATTTTCTGAAACTTTAACTTTCTCGAGCACAATATACATTTACCTTGCACACACAACCAATTTTTGTTACCAATCTAACTTCAAGAGCATAATCTAAATTGGAATTTTGCTACATCATTATAACCCTCGTGGGAACGATATCTGACTTACTTTCTATACTACTTGCTGTGATTTGTGTAAGGACATCTGTTCTGAAGGCAACAGTCGTGCTGTTTTCATATTTGCCATATGCTGTGTGATGTTGGGAATCTCACCTCCTTTGTTTTATACTATCTTGTTTGGCTGGTTGTGCGTCGATTGTGTTTTCTAAGAAGGCTATGAGGTTAAGATGTCATTCGACTGATTCACATAAGTGGTGGATTTTCAAGCATGGGGATGATTATTGGAGTCTCGAGAGGACGTCACTTCCAACTTTTGGATAGTTCAAGACGAGTGTGTCTATGTTTTCGTTATTCCTGATCTTCCTTTTCTTATGATTGGCATGACTTTCATTGGTTCGTAGGCCATGACTGTTCCCTTTAAAGGGGAAATGTCTTAGTTTGAGAGCTACTTCGGTAGTGGCTCTAGAAGTGTCTTTTGTGACGACATCGATAGTGGTCTCTTGTAGAGCTTCCACTGGCTCTTGTCAGTTAGTTTGTCTTTCTCATAATGTATGAGAAAGGATCGTCTTTTATGTTTACTTGGGCCAGCATGGGAAGTAACAGTGTGGTTTTAGCTTTTATGGAGTTGCGTCTCCACGTATCTTAAGCTTTTAGGAGCTACATCTCCATATCTTTATGTAGAATCTGTGTTAGTATATGTTTTGTTCGACGAGTCGGGTTGGGTTTTTATGTAAGTCTCTTTTTGAACTTATATCCTAAAATACTATTATGAAATATTTTATTGTACATCACCAATTTCCAGATATTTACATTTATGTCTTGCGAAAGCACAAATTTCCCTATTATATTACAACGAATTTTAAATTACCCTATTTTCGGCCTTAAAACGTTATGGAGAATGTAGCTCCCGAGAAGGGTGTTACATTTGGTGGTATCAGAGTTAGTCGAGTCTTTTGGGCTTGGGGTATAGGTCTGTAGTCGTTTATGTTGTGTCTTTTTGAATGTTTGCTATATTGTTGTGTTCTTGTTTTCATTAAGAACCAATGCTTGGAAGGATGACGACCTTGGTTATCCTTGTTTGTGTTATGTTCTTCATGACGTTGTTACGTAAGGAGACAACATTGTTTGCTATTATTTTCATTATTGATCTAAAGGATGAATAATATTGAATAGAATTTTGATGCTTTGTTTTCTGTAAGTTTGTCATCCTTAACCTCGATAAGGATTGACTGTTTGTTGGTAGAAGCGGAGTGTAGGACCGTCGTTGAGGAAATTTCTACAACAATAATGAACCCCAAAAGAAGGAGCGACAAGGAACTCGTGAAGTTAGAGTATCTTCTCAAGGGTTCCGGAGATGTGTGAGGGACTACTAAATAAAGGACTGCATCACCAGAGTTTTCATCCGCTTTCGATGTGAAAGAGTAGGGTATACTGCAAGAAGGTGTGATCTGCCCGAGGTGAAGGTGTGCCATAGAAAGTAAGCCGTCGTCTATACTGTTTGGTTCGCTCCATAAATCACTTTTGATTTCCTGTTAATATGTGAGATGTTTTGATTGCTTATTTCTGTATTCCCTACCTTATGTTGTCATCTTGCCATGTGTTGATTTGATTTCAAATCCTTATCTCTGATGGTTTATGTTTTGTGTAAGCCAGCTGGGATTTGCATTCTTCTGTCACCTTTTGACATGGTTATCTTTTACATTCCCTAGTTAACCAATTTTGTTGGTTAAACATGTTAAAAACTCTCCGTTATTGTGGAGAACCGAGTTTTATGAACCGGACCATTTGCTTTCCACAAATGAGTACAATTGAGAAATAGAGTGATCTCTTTCAGGTCATATCTTGTTCACCTTTATGGGCAAAGAGTTATAAATTCCCTTGGCAATGAAAGTTTTACAATTCCTTTCATCTTTCCTTGCCAAGTGAATTAGAGTTACTTCGAGTGAGGGAACTCGCAAAATTTTGTTGTTGCTTTCTTAAAAGACCAAGAGTAATTTTGATTTAAGTTCCAGACTCTCGTGAAGAAAAGAAAATATCATTTTAAAATTGTGTCTTTCAAAGGAAGTTCTCGTGGAATGAGGAACTTTATTAGAATCTTGTTTGTAAATATGTGGTGTACCATATATTTTTACATTCAGGAACCTATTAAAAGACCCTTTTATCATATTGAATATTATCTGTTTTTTAATCCGTTTTACTTTATTCTGTTGTTAGGGAAAAGTCTAGAGATTGTTTTCTCTCCCTGAAAAGTATTTGTTCAAATTCTGAACTATTGTTGTACTGCTGGTGTGTTAGAACCGCCACCGGAGATAGAGTTAAAGTTTTGTACTATGCAGATGTCAGAATTTGTTTAATGTCTATGTGACTTATTTCGGTTAACATTCAAATTATCATAATGTACTTCGATGTCTTAAGAAATTTACAAGGATTTGCCTTGATTACTTTTTCTTATCGTCTCACTATTATAGTATAAGTTCAAAGAAAAGCATAATCTATGAGGCACTTCGCGTCCTGTTTTGGGCGACGAGGATGTTAAGTGTCTGGAGCATGCGATGGAAAAAAATGGTAGCCGCGATCGTTTCCTTAGATACGTGAATTTTGGGGACGAAATTCTTTTTAGTGGGGTAGTGTTGTAACACCCCATTTTCTCGTCTCTTGACCGGTAATTATATTTTATATTATTACCGGGGATCCGGAAAATGATTTTGAGATAAACAGAATCATAGTTGGAACCTATCATATCATGGGAAATTACGATGAAATATTGGGTTTAAAACTCAGACGGAAACCGGTGTGCGTTTTCGCTGACAGTATAATTTTGTACGGGCAGAAACCTTAATTTGACACGAAACTGAGAAATTCTAGATTTTATCATTATTTCAGCGATAAAGTTAATTTTCAAAATGTTCGCTCAAAAATAAAATATTATGTTTTATTCGGGAGAATCTTGATGAAAAAGGACCGAAAACCCTAATCGGGTAAACGACAGAGCCGGATACGGAACTGCAGAGATAAAACTAGATGCTAGTATAGATGGGCCAACACATCACCTTAAGTGGTGAGTCACATTGTGAGTCACCACCATGACTCACCCTTGTAAAGATGGCTTTTGATGAAATATCTAGATATTTTAAATATCTTGTCATGAAAAGACCAAAATGCCCTTAACCTTCTTTATTAATTCCAATTTGATCCAATAATTTTTGGACCCAAATAACCTCCCCTCTACCTTGATATTTTCGTGACATGGGGTGTTGGAAACACCATCTCACTTCATTTTTCACTAAAACACCAAAGTTGTCAAGTTTCCAAGTCTTCAAAGATCAATACTTAACACTTTCTTTTCTCTCAAATGTTCTTCATGTTCTTAGCCTTGTTTTTCATGTTCATCATCCATAAGTCCTAATTGATCCATGATCTCAAGAACTACACGGTCAAACCCCCTTTCCACACACTTCATCTTCATTCATTTCTAACTTATCATCTTTGTTCGTAACACAAAATCCTTTCCTTCCTTCTATGAAAAATTCAGCCACCCTCCATAAGTTATCATCCATTCACTTGTTTAAAAAATATAGAATAGATCCTTGATCCTCTAATCATTCTAAGCCTCAACTATGTTACAAGATTTTCCGTTTTGAGCATGGTTGAAAAATGGGTTCCTAGACCTAGAATTCGGCCAAGTCCCCGATAGCACCATCCAATCCTTGTTTCATCATTCCAACGACATATCCTTGTTCCTCTAGATCATCTAGCGACATATTATTCCATACAAAAACTCATTTGAAGTTGATTTGTGAAATGGGTTTTTCTAGCCTACACCTTAATCGTCACTTTCTCATCAACCAAGAGGTAATCTCTCTTACCTATAGTTAGAAACTTTGTTCCTTATTTCATTATCTCCATATATATGTAATTTATTTCAAGTTACATATTCTTGAAAATTCATGTATTAATTCATAGAAAATCACATGAATTGATTCTTGAACTTATGATAATTTTCCCAGCCTAGTTATGACTTTGTCATCATGTATGTCCAAGCTTGAAATGAACAAACTTTCCAAGCTACCTAATCTGTACATGGTTGTGGGCTACATCTAGGGTTTAGCCTTGGATCTTACTTGTTTTAACTATTTTTATTGTTGGTTGATAAAGGTTTGGTGTTAGAGTCGGTTTGGTGTGGCTTTATGGATGAAGTTGGACTTGGTAGCATTGTGGATCAAAGAGGATCGTCTTGCATTATGGGAGCTACAAGAGGTAGGGGAGTGAATCACCTCACACCATATTGGTGGGTGTGAAGATGGTTTATATTGTTTGTGTTTGGAAACCCTAGACCTGGGGTTATCCACTTTATTTGGTTTGGTTCTCTATGAGGACATGATTGTAATATTGGTTGTGATGTGTGATTAGTATTTTGGAATTGATATGGTTATATGCTAATGATCATGCTTTGTTTCATTGATTTATTTATATGCCTTGACTTGAGTAATTTATTTGAATTTTCAATATGGATATAGCATGAGAATATATTTATAGCATGACTATTTGAATTGTTATATACTATGTTGATACAAGTATATGATTATGAGTATTTTTGAAGAAGTGGAATCTTCTCTTGAATTATGGTTAAGTTTCGGTCACATATAAAACAAATGGGAGTTTAACTCCAATTCCAACGTTTAAGTGGATTTCATAACACTTAAGTGGGGATTTGAAAAATGACACTTAAGAAAGGAAAAGAACAGGTTCTTGAGCGATAAAATTCTGCAATTATTACAAGGAAATATTTCATTAAAAGACTACTCTAAGTGAGGTGTCGGTACGATTTCCTTAGAATCCTCACTTAGAATGTTTTTATTTTCAATCAAGGTAACTGTGTAATGAAATCTGTAACACCTCAAGATTCACCCTTATGTTTATATGTGTTAGTTTTGGCATATATATGTTTGATATGTTTGATATTTATATATATGGGTATATATTATTGCATATGATAATATGTATATTAATATATGATTATTTGCATTAATACGAGATTGTGTCTCTTAATGTTTGATTTTATATGTTAATATACGAAATGTGGTTTTATTAATAATAAGTGATTCAGAATGATATGATAAGATGTCGTGTGATTTAGTATTTAAATAGAGCTAGTGTTATTCTTAGATTTTAGCCCCTCAACCAATCATATTTGAGTCCTTATCAATATAGGATCATCCTCTTTTTGTTTATATCTTAAGATCTTATCATAATCTCCTAAGGATCCTATCTAGGAATAACTACCAAATCTGTCTCTAAACTTCCATCGAACTTTTGACCATGTTAGAATCCGATTTAGGATTCGAACATTAGACACTAATTTGTAGATATTTCTCTGAAATTTCTAATGACACCAAGAACGACTCAATCGTAAACTTGTAGCTCAAGTTATGGTCAAAATACCAAACTATATACAGTTTGGGCTGAAATAGGAACCCGTTATGCCCTAACTTGTATTTATACCATAAGACTCGACCTAAACCCTATTTCTCACATTGTTAACCTCAGAGAATATGCCTCACTTCATACTTCTTATTTTTCCTTTGGAACCCTTGAATTCTCCCAAAAGTTTACAATCCTGCAATCATTGTTTTTGGTTGTTCTTCATCAAGAACATACCCTTGGGTGTTTGATCTTGCAATTGGAGATAAGTTGGATCTTTTGTGTTCTAATCAAGGTAACTTGTCTAAATCCTAGTGTTCATCCCTTTTCCTTCAATTCTCTTGTATTATAAATTGAATTCATTCTTCTCTTTTATGTTTCTTGATCAAGCGTTTGAATCCTAAGAGGGAATCAAGAACGGATCTTGGACCTCCTTCTTCCTTGGAATTTGGTTCGTCATACCAGGTATGGGGAGAAGGGTAGTGTAACCATAGGCTTGGGGTTAGTGTAAAGTAAAGGGGTTCCCATGACCCCGGTTTGATGCATGCTATTGTATGATTTAAATGCTTAAATGCCTAAGTTGATAATATGCTTGTGTAATATTAGATGCCATGTTATGTGTTTCATGTTCTTGTTGCTATTGTATGAATATGCGGTCATGATGAACACGATATGTTTATGGTTGTTGATGTGCTGGTTAAATGGTTGATGCCATAATTGTTATGACAAAGTTAAATGTTGATAAGATATGTTAATTGGTTAATTTAGGTTTTTAAAAAAATTTAAGGATTAATAGGTTGAGAATCCTAATTGAATTGGCTAAGTTTAATTTCTGTCTCTGCCCACAACAGTACTGTCGTGCACGATGTAACAGCCCGTTTTTAGTTACGCTGTTTAACCGGTTAAAATATAATTAAACATATGATTAATTATTTTATTTGGATGTTTATGTTAATTTTGTTATGTGGTTTAGTTTGAGTAATTAAATTACTCTCTTCAAATTATTTTATTGAGTGTGTTAGCACTAACTTATTTGAGTGAATGCACGCTTACTAGACAATAAGTTACATTATTGTCACTATTACTACCAGTACAGAAAAATATTTTAAATAATATGATTAAGAGAAAAGAATTTTCATATTTTCATTCAGTTTAATTTTAGAGTTGAAAATAAACTGGTTTGACCTTAATCGGAGATTAAATTTCGGACCGAGTATTTTCTTAGTTGATCAGTTCAATTATTAATCTTTACTCTAATTTGAATTTCGAAATTATATCTTTATCAATCTTTATTTTTTTGATTCAAAAACTAAAAACATGTTTATTTTAGGCTTAATATTTTATCACTCATTTTGTACCTATTACTAAATAATTAATTTAAAACCCAACTTTCTCACTTTTCTCTCTCTCTCTCGACGCCTTTCCCTCACTTTTTCTTTTCTTCTCTGCTTTTTCTTTTTCTCTTTCTTTCTTTTTCTTCTTTCTTCTTCTTTCTCTGCTGTTGCTTCTTTCTCTTCACCTTGACCTTCAAAGTTCTCATTCTTCCTTCACCCTTGGACCAGATCGCGACCACCACCTCTGCATCGCTGCCGGAACCGCACAACCACCACGTCCAGTTCGCTTGTTCAGATCGCGTCCTCCGCCATGTCGTCGCCACCGTGGAGAACAAGGCCACGTGACTCAGCGTACCTCCTGGTCCCTTGCATCGCTGTTCTCCGCCACGAACGTTCCGCTGCTGTCCATGCAGCTGTCTCCACCGCCTCCGCCGCGGTAAGTGTGCTTGGCCGCCATTCATGGTGGTTTCCACCTATTTTCGTTCAGTCACCTTCTTCTCCCCTTCCATGAAGCTTAGCTTCACTTTGTGGGTCATGGTTGTTGTAGGGGAGTGTTCCACCGCCACTACCACCTCGTCGGAGCCGCCGTGACGCCGCCACCACAGCACCACCTTCAAGTTCTTTCTCTTCCTTGGGTAAGTAGTTTTCTCACTTCCTTTGCTCAGATTCAAAACCCCCAAATTGATTTTGAAACCCTAACCCTAGGTTTTGATTTTAATTCTCAAAATCTGAAATTAATTGGTGTTTTCTGAAATTGGGAGCATGATTAAGTGTTTCCCTAAATCAATTTTGTCAATCTCTTGTTAAACTGATTTTTCTCAATTTTCATCTTAAGCCTAAAAACCTCAAATCTGTTTTAATTTTAAATGATTGATGTTTTTGGGAAATTAAATATATTATTGAGTTATATTTATATTGTGATTGTTGAGAAATTAATTTAGTATTTTGTCTGGTTGTTTCAATGCTTGGATCGTCTCTTTGGGATGTTTTTCATGTTCTTGCTTGCTTTGGAGTAGTATGAATTCCCTTTTTGGGAACTCATTGGAGTTGATTGCATGGCTGTGAAGTTCCAGAAAAACCTTCGAACGCATTAAAAGGCGGGGGAAAGAATCAACCTATCGTCGGAATCGATAAATAGTAGATTATGTAGTAATTATGTAGGGCGACCTAAACCCTACTAGAAGTCGAATAATCGACAAGAACAGAATCGCTATAAATTGCTTTTATAAAACATCCATGGTGATTCGGGGATTGTAGGTTGATCGATATTAGGTTGATCTTTATATTGTTGATGGTTGATTTGATTTTATTACCTTTATTGAATTGATTTTGTGCTATGTTGGTAATATGAGAATATTTTGATTGATATTGTGTTATGCATGATCTGCCTGGTTATTATTATTATGCTTAGTGGATTTTAAGCTAAGATATATATGTTGTCTAAGAGATGATTGTTTTGGGCGTGAGGATCATGATGATTTTTAGAGGTGCCTAACCTACATGAAATATGTTAAAGAGGTGTTGTGACATAGAGCATGTGTTGTGGTCTTGATGAGAGGTTAAGGCACTGGGTTATGACCATAGGAGTCTGCGAGGTTCATAAGTTGTGTTGTTTCTATAACCGTATGTGAGACACATACAAGACCCGAAGTCCTTGTGGGACCGTCCAATGTGTAAACTAAACTTGTGCAGCTACGAGTGTCATGCTTTGCATGAGCACCTCTGTGAGTGGATGAGGTGTGCACCGGGATCATCGTGCAGCTGTAGTGTCACGCTTTGCGTGAGCATTCTTACCATGGTGAAGGTGTGCACCGGGATAATCGTGCAGCTATAGTGTCATTGCTTTGCATGAGCACCCACGGTCCGGGGTGTGCACCGGGTTTATTGTGCAGCTATAGTGTCATTGCTTTGCATGAGCATTTTCACCATGACTAAGGATGTTCACCAGGAATGGGACGTGTCACTTGGATGATTGACAAACTTTATTATGCAGCTACAAGTGTCATGCTTTGCATGAGCACCTCTGAGTGGATGAGGTGTGCACCGGGATCATCGTGCAGCTGTAGTGTCACGCTTTGCGTGAGCGTTCTTACCATGGTGAAGGTGTGCACCGGGATAATCGTGCAGCTATAGTGTCATTGCTTTGCATGAGCACCCACGGTCCGAGGTGTGCACCGGGTTTATTATGCAGCTATAGTGTCATTGCTTTGCATGAGCATTCTCACCATGACTAAGGATGTGCACCGGGAATGGGATGTGTCACTTGGACTATTGACCGATAACCATAACTATGATGAGGAAACCATAGCCATGTTCAGTATCGAGTTTTAGTTGTAGGAGTGAGGGTAGGATGAATATAAGAATTGTATGGAAGATTGATGAATTGACTGATGTTGTGTCTGTGATAATTACTGTATAGTTTACTATGATTCTTTTCCATTTTTTATGATAGAACTGTTTCTTATCCCCTGCATCCCTCTCCATGTTGTATTTTGTTTTATTATGAAATCGTACTAGAAGACCTGGTGGACAAACTTAATGATGAGGGATTGGACGGGATTCCCTATGAGCCGGATGCCAGAGCTCGAGTCTTGACCCACGGTGATTAGGGTCCACGTAGTATATGGCTAGTGCGTATTGTGAGACGTTTTAGATGTTTTCAGTTGTTTAGTATTTTTGTCAAAGTCTATGCTTGTGAGAGCTCCTACCGAGAGGATACCCTCAACAGTGTTTTGGTAATGTAATAGATAAATTTGGAGTATTTATATATTATAATCTTGCGAATATTTTATGTTATTAATGAAAACTGTTAATGTGCATGAAAACCAATTTGGGATCAATGTATCTAGTTATCTCCTAAGTCTTTATCACGACTGGAGTTTGTGTATTTATTCTTCCGCTCCTGGCAGTTGATGTAAGACCAGAGACCATTTATGGTTGGATATAAAGTTTTGAAGTTATAAACCGTCTATTAGGTGTTTTTCCGATGTCATACAAATCTCCGATTTTTAAAGGGGACATTTCGAAAATGATTTGTGAACATCTTTAACGCTAAACGCGCGCTCAAGGAACTAATAATTGAGGTTTTAAACTAAATGTCACAAAGGGGCACATCGGGGTGTCTCATTTGGTATCAGAACAGTTTGATTCTGAACGGACTGCTAAAAGTTAGGGTGTTGTTACTGGCCGTGTCTAGTTGAGTCCACATCGGATATTGACTATGATTAGAAATTGGGTAGAAAGCTCGTAGCTTCGTCGTTTTAAGTTCCTAAGTCGAGTAGGGAACTGAAATGATCAATATTCTTACTCATGATAAATACGATATTTTGGGGTAAGGTACTTGGGTCAGTTCTTGTATAAAAGAGAGTATCATGGTTGATGTGCCTTGAAGGTTAGAAATTAAGATTTGGAATAAGTGTTAGACAATAAGTTTATTCGAAGAATTAATTCTTGTTGAGAAGATATAGTGAGCAATTAGTGGTAGAAAGAAATTGTTATTACGGGAATTTATTTTAAGTACTAAATATATTTGGATAATGTGGGTAGTTGTTGAAGATGAAAAAGAGACAACAAAATTAGTTTGGGTCTTAAATAGTATAGGATTGATTTAGTTGAAGTCTTGTCGCCTTTTATGGTTGAGATGATGGTTATAGTTCTGGATTTGATTGGAAATCTAGGCTTATAAGTTGGATACTTAGTCCCGAATCTAGTGTTTAACGATGAGAAAGGAATTAGACTCAAGTTTATGAAATTAATACTTGGATGTGAAGATGAACTTATTTTCTAATGATGTTTTCTAATGATGATAGGTTGGTTTAAAGAAAAGGACGTTTAAGCATATGGTGTTTATAAGAAGTGTTGATTTGAGTGTGGCTTGTACATGATTAGTATTTAAGTCCTTTTGTTGAGAATAGAATTAGTTTCTAATCACTTTGATGTTATTGGAGTTTATTAAGATAAAGTGTAAACCCTAACTTGTGATGGGATTATTCTTTAAAGTGATATTTGATTTATGGAAATAGTATTAACTCGAACTTGGTTTGAGACACAAGGTTATAAGGTAAATTTAGGGGGATTTGAAATGATTTGGGAAACATAATGAAGAAGTTTGAGTATATAGAAATGATATATATAGTTAAATCGAGGTTATTTGGAAATGTTGTGTGGACACACGACAATTAGTAGTAGTTCAAACTAAGAGAGGATGTTAAGTTAAGATTTTGATATAAAGAAGCACGGTAGATATGGAAATAGTGTGCCAGTATTTAGGTACATTACTAGGATATGATATTTGAAGGAGATTGTTGATAATGATGAAGGTGATTCTAAGGGAAGGATGTGTAAGTAAGTGCTAGTACGTATCAAGTTCATATCTAAGGATTTAATTTGTGAGTGGGGACTTGTTATTATTAAAGGAGGACTAAGAGCGGAATGACGATACTTTAGATGAGTAATATTATGGTGATTTCGGATTTGAGAAGGGATGTTTTACCTAGGCATGGTATTCTTGTTAAGATGATGAGTTTGAGCTTCTAGTAAAATCTTAATTGTTATAGAATATACTTTTTTTGGTTTAATATGGCAGTTAATGTAGTTAATGGCTTAGAGTCATGTTTTATATTTCAAATAAGATGTAAGACTTCATATTTCTTTTAGGAAAGTGTTGGTGTGTGATAATTGAATAGAGAATTGTAGTTATAAGGTTTGAAGATCAATAGTTGAAGTATAATGATAGTTTTGTTGCATATATTTTGAGATATTGAAGTTAAGATGTGGATTAAGGGGATATTATTTTTTTATGTTAACTTTTGGTCACTAAGTTAGTGTTTGGACAGAAAGGTAGATTCTTAAACTAAGGGACTTACTTATGTTGACTTTGTCATTGTTGATCATGCCTTGAGGATTGGAATAAAGACTTGATCAGGCAATACGTAGGATAAATTCAGATTTCCCTTGAGTGCGATAATTCTAAATTGGTTTTGTTAAGGTTTAAGGTGAATTAGAGATATTGAAAACGGTGGGACATGCGATGATAGGAATTTAGTTGAGGTGTAGTTATGAATGGTAAGATTAAGAATAATATCACCAAGTATGACAAATTACTATAGATCGAAGGATCAAATTTTGACTGAGGCGGAGTATAATTAAGGAGATTTAGGGTAATGATCAAATGCTTATGGTTATGATTGAATGTAGGAATTTGGAAGATCAAAAGGAAAGTTCCTACTGTAGTTTCACCTAGGTTGGATGTGAATACAAAGGATGACTTCTTGAGTAAAACTAAGTTTTCTAGAGTGGTTCAAGGTTGTGGAGTTAGATAACCTTAACTGACATGGTTTCTGTTGATTCTAGTGTGGAGATGTTTTACTTGGATACTGGAAATGTGTAATCTTGTTGTAATTTGGAGTGGTGGAATATGTTCAAAGGAAACTAAGACTACAATTGTGTGCTTTGGGTTGAAGGTTGATGTATGATGGGGTAAAGTTAGTGTTGAACTTGATGTTCGTTGTGAGGATAAGGTGTTGAAGGAGTTTTGCTAGCAGACAAATTTTGAGGCAAGAAGTGATTAAGACTTGATTGTGTCTTCGAGTGTAATAAGCTAAGGTGAAATATTGAAGGTAGTGGAGATAACGCGGTAGTGAAAAGTTTTGAGAATAAATAGAATGGCATAAGAATCAATCATGTTATAGAGTTATAGATGAAAGGAATGAAGCGACGAGAATACAAAGTAAGATTTTAGAGTCTAGGTGTGATTACGAAATCCTGTTTAGTTTTGAGCTACGAAATTTCGAGGACGAAATTTTTTTCTAACAGGGGTAGTAATGTAACAGCCCGTTTTTAGTTACGCTGTTTAACCGGTTAAAATATAATTAAACATATGATTAATTATTTTATTTGGATGTTTATGTTAATTTTGTTATGTGGTTTAGTTTGAGTAATTAAATTACTCTCTTCAAATGATTTTATTGGGTGCGTTAGCACTGACTTATTTCAGTGAATGCACACTTACTAGACAATAAGTTACATTATTGTCACTATTACTACCAGTACAGAAAAATATTTTAAATAATATGATTAAGAGAAAAGCATTTTCATATTTTCATTCAGTTTAATTTTAGAGTTGAAAATAAACTGGTTTGACCTTAATCGGAGATTAAATTTCGGACCGAGTATTTTCTTAGTTGATCAGTTCAATTATTAATCTTTACTCTAATTTGAATTTCGAAATTATATCTTTATCAATCTTTATTTTTTTGATTCAAAAACTAAAAACATGTTTATTTTAGGCTTAATATTTTATCACTCATTTTGTACCTATTACTAAATAATTAATTTAAAACCCAACTTTCTCACTTTTCTCTCTCTCTCTCGACGCCTCTCCCTCACTTTTTCTTTTCTTCTCTGCTTTTTCTTTTTCTCTTTCTTTCTTTTTCTTCTTTCTTCTTCTTTCTCTTTTCTTTCTCTGCTGTTGCTGCTTTCTCTTCACCTTGACCTTCAAAGTTCTCCTTCTTCCTTCACCCTTGGACCAGATCGCGACCACCACCTCTGCATCGCTGCCGGAACCGCACAACCACCACGTCCAGTTCGCTTGTTCAGATCGCGTCCTCCGCCATGTCGTCGCCACCGTCACGAACCCACTCGACCGCCACTCAGTCACGACGCCGCCACCGCAGAGCGGCGTTCGACCGCCGCTCAATGTGGAGAACAAGGCCACGTGACTCAGCGCACCTCCTGGTCCCTTGCATCGCTGTTCTCTGCCACGAACGTTCCGCTGCTGTCCATGCAGCTGTCTCCACCGCCTCCGCCGCGGTAAGTGTGCTTGGCCGCCATTCATGATGGTTTCCACCTATTCTCATTCAGTCACCTTCTTCCCCCCTTCCATGAAGCTTAGCTTCACTCGGTATTTTTGTCAAAGTCTATGCTTGTAAGGGCTCCTACCGAGAGGATACCCTCAACAATGTTTTGGTAATGTAATAGATAAATTTGGAGTATTTATATATTATAATCTTGCGAATATTTTATGTTATTAATGAAAACTGTTAATGTGCATGAAAACCAATTTGGTATTACTGTATCTATTTATCTCCTAAGTCTTTATCACGACTTGAGTTTGTGTATTTATTCTTCCGCTCCTGGCAGTTGATGTAAGACCAAAGACCATTTATGGTTGGATATAAAGTTTTGAAGTTAAAAACCGTCTATTAGGTGTTTTTCCGATGTCATACAAATCTCCGATTTTTAAAGGGGACATTTCGAAAATGATTTGTGAAAATCTTTACGCTAAACGCGTGCTTAAGGAACTAATAATTGAGGTTTAAAACTAAATGTCACAAAGGGGCACATCGGGGTGTCTCACACGAGCACGACCGTGCTGAACAGGGAGCACGCCCGTACTCCCAGTTTGAATTCTGGAAAATGGTCGGGCATTCAGTACGACCGTGTAGCAGAGGAGCATGCCCACACAGCGGTGCACGACCGTGCTCAAAAAGGAAGCACGGTCGTGCTCCACTAAAGTGGTAGCACGCCTATGCTGGGGTTAAGCACGATCGTGCTCGCCCCTCTGGACAGAATCTGAAATTAAGAACTTAAACAGGGGTTTTAACCCCCAATCTTCCCCAACAATGATACTGACATAGTGAATCAATAACGAAAGTTAGATCACTTAATTATAGATTAATTAAGATGGTTAGGTCGGTAACCGTTGGGTTATCGCACGTTGATCAGTTGTACCTTGGTACTTTTTGGCCAAGGGAACCTTGACCCCGTAGTTCGGGTCTAAGGTATTGTTGATGTTGTACCTTAGGGACCGATAGTTTGTCCCAAGGGATCCTTGACCCGGTCGGGTTAAAGGTGTTGTGGTAGATTCCACTGGTTAAAGATGTTGCGGTAGATTCCGCTGCGGTCGATTCCGCTGATGTCTTCGGTTGATTCTGTTGGAGTTATGGAGGTGGCGGTTGTCCGTGGTTATTGTGTTGCATACACATTGCATCGGAGTTGTTGTTGTGGAGGGATGTTCGACATAGGGGAGGTCATCCTAGAGTACAGTGATATGGTCATTCATGGTTGGAGTAGATTCTCCTTGCGCCCCCCCCCCCCCGACGAGGCATCTGTTGGTTTAATGCGTTGGCTATCCAAGGAGTAGATTCTTCGGCGTTTAGTAGATTCTCAATGTGGATATGTAACTCCAAAGTCGTCCTTCCCGAGTTTAGTGGATCCACGTGCATTGTTGGTTTAGCGGAGTAAGATTGCATTGCACTACATAGCATGCTTGATGTTGATAAGGTTGATATATGTTTATACATGTTGTTGATATATGCTTATGTTGGTGCCATGCTTGTATGTTTTACTTTGCTTCCTACCTCCTTGCTATTATGATTACATGATTCTTACTCCCCATTATTTGTTTGTTGTTTGACCTGATTGGCACCTTGCAGAGGATGACGAGTAGCCCGGAGAGGAGTGACTCTGAGCAGCCGTCACTCATAGTTAGGGCTTGTTTTTATGTTCAGTTAGTTAGTTTTCAGTTTGTATTCCGTGGATTTATTCCGGAACGGTTATACCAGCTCTGTATGTGACATCGGGGTTGGGATAGGTTTATTGTTGGAACCAAAGTAGTTATGGTTTATTTAATCTCTAAAGTTTTGATGCTAAAAAAGGATTAAATTTTCTTGGCGAAGTATTAGTTGAGATCTAACTAGTGCTCTCAGTTATGCAGGAACCCTTTTATAAGTAAAATAAACTTAGGATAAGTTTCACTTGAAAAATACGCGTCCACCCCTGTAGACGGGTTGCTCAAGAACTTGGTAAAATCACCTTGTTGTTTTATTTAGTAGACGAGGCTATAAATGAATACCTAAATAACTTGTTAGGTACAACAAGTTCAAAAACTTGATAATGAGCGCATCCATCTTGCCAAGTCAACAGACGGTAGTAATTAATTGAAGTAAATGAACTGAAACACAAAGTAATCTAGTAGACGAGCTCTTTATGCCACTTCATTGGATGGAGCTTCTCATTAAGGACTTAGCAAGCCCAAAGACTTTTGTAGACGAGCGCTTCTACCACATTTGTAGACGAGCGATTCTACCACTTTAGTGGACGAGCACTTCTGCCACATCTGTGGACGAGCAGAATTAAAATCTTGTATAGTTTCATTCTTAAAACTAAGTAGACGGTTCTATATGTTTAATACCTTGAATGTGATTTAATGCAATCTAGTACACAATGAATTTATTTCAAATGATTGATATTTATTTCAAATGAATATTTGTTCTTTCCATTTTTTTTATCTGATTTAATGTCTTGTTTCCTTTGAGAAAGTTCATAGTACTATCAATGAAATACAAAAAGCAAATAGTAAAATTGGAATTGCAAAACGTTCTGTACGATGACATCTTTATTGCTGAACAAAAAGCTGAGTTATACACAAAGGAGGAAAGAAAGTTTTTAAGGTACAATTGCTTAGAACTGTGAGCCTCCATTTTGTGATTCTCTGATAACCAAGGATGCTTTTTAACATGGCCAAAATCAAGCTATCAGTCTCAACGGATATCATGCATTTAATGTTATCTCTAAACGGGATTATTCAAAGTAACTGTTGAAGAATTACAAGAGCATAAGAAGGTCACTATATAAATAGAAGACCTCAGATACTGAATAAGAACTTTTGCGAGCTCAACATTTGCCAATACAATTCTTGAGAAGACAACCTCTTATTCTTTCATTCTTTTAAAAGCAAAAGTCTGTAATCCTTTAGTTTGAATATTGTGAAAATATTCAACAGATCTCAAACCTTCATATCCTCACACTTAGTGAGTTAAGTAGATCAAAGTTGTAAATCTCTTTGTTAGAGTAAGAACCTGAAGAGGCTTGGTAGATAAAGAATACTTGTAGCCTGAAGAGGTGTTGAATACTTGTTGTGTAATCTATTTGGAGAAATAGTGGAAAAATCCTTCAGGTTGAAGGGACTGGTCGTAGCTCTTGGTTGGAAGAGAATGAATCAGGATAAAATCTCTTGCATGAATTTTCTATCCCTAAACTCTTCAGTTTTATTTGCTTATACTAACTGTGGGGTTTTGATATTGCTTTTGTTGATCTTTTAAAAAGGATTTCTAGTGTGCTTAATCTTTTTATCTTTTGCTTGTGAAAAAGTTGTTCAAAAAGGGTTTTTGCGAAAATAATTAACAAACACAAATCAACCCCCCTCCTTGTGTTTGCCTGTGCCAACTTCATTTATTTCTTTGCTATGTTAAATTGTTTTAAACTCGTTTTATTTTCCACGATTTTGAGAACTAGTTCATGTGGAATTTCTACCCATGGACGGATGCTTTATTTTATCCAGTATGTTCATGACTAAATTTTATGAATTGATTATCTTAAAGTGCTTATAACATGCGGGATAGAAGGGTGCCACATTTAGTGGTATCAGAGCAGTTCGGCCTTGTCTGGACGTGGTATGAGTCTGTTTCGAGTCTGTTGTGTTCTCTAGTTTGAATTGTCTATGCTTGTTATAGACAATGATGTTTTAGGTCAGTTGCATATAGCTTTTACCCGCTTAAGTTTTTGTATCTAAGAGTTGAGTTGGACGTGTACAGGAGCTCATGGCAGGTAGAGGATGCAACGATCAGGTGATTGCGGATGCATTGGCACTTCTGGCCAATGCTATCGGACAGGTCAACCATAACAACAACAATGGTGGGCTAGCTGAGTTCCAGGGATTAGACAAGTTTCAGAGGAACAACCCTCCGTCGTTCAGGGGAGCATACGATCCGGAAGGAGCTTTGCTATGGCTGAGGGAGACTGAGAAGATCTTCCTAGCGATGGATTGCAACGATCAGCAATAGCTCATCTTCGCTACTTTCATGTTGACTGATGAGGCGGAGCATTATAGGGACAACTGCATGCAGAGGATGCAGGCTGAGGGCACAACGGTTACATGGGCTGTGTTCAGGAAGAGGTTCCTGGAGAAGTACTTTCCGACGGATATCAGGGACAAGAAAGAGATGGAGTTCTTATCCTTGAAGCAGGGATCGTTGTCAGTTGGTGAGTATGCAGCCAAGTTTAAGGAGCTGACGAGGTACTACACTCCTTATCAGCACGAGACGGATGATCGTTCCAGGTGCATCAAGTTTGAAGCTGGGCTCCGACATGAGATTAAGCAGGCGATCGGCTATCAGGAGATCAGAGTTTTCTCGATTCTGGTCAACAAATGTCAGATTTATGAGGATGCTAGTCAGTTCAGAGTTGCCAAGGGGTCGGATAGTCAGAGTGGCAAGATGACTGATTAGAGAGATAAGGGCAAGCAGCGGTATGCTACAATCGGCAAGGACTTTAAGCAGAGTGGCAGGAAGCCACAGTTTCAGCAGGATAGATTCAGGGGCGGGTTCTCTAATGCCCCCAGGACTATGAGGTGTGGTAAGTGCGGAGCACCGGATCAATACACATCCCAGTGCAAGGAATCAGCTGTGATCTGCTTCAGGTGTGGCAAGTCAGGTCATATTAGTCGCGAGTGTGAAGGAGCCAAAGCCGAGCCTCCCAGTGCTAGCAAGAATCAGAAGTCCCAGGTCAACAGACTGGAGACCACTGGGAGAGTTTTTACTCTTAGTGGAGCTGAAGCCTCCGAGTCTGATGACTTGATCCAAGGTACATGTTTTATTGATGGAACTCGATTGATTGTATTATATGATTTGGGTGCTACTCACTCATTCATATCGCATGATAGGGTCAAGAGTCTTGGTTTACCTGTTTCTTTTATTGAGTATGATTTGCTTGTGTCTACACCTACAAATAAACATCTTTCTACTTCCTATGCATGGAAGAACTGTTATATTGTTATTGATGGTAAAAACTTTATTGTGGATCTTGTATGTTTGCCTCTAAAAGACCAGGATATTATTCTTGGCATGGACTGGTTATCTTCCAACCATGTCCTTTTGAACTGTTTTGACAAGACCCTGATTTTTGGAACTCTAATGGAGTCCAAGGATCCGAACCTTCTCTCTGTCAGCCAAGTTCAAGCTTCGATGAAAGACGAAGCCCAAGTGTACATGATGATAGCTTCCCTGGAAGTAAAGAGCAGCCCTCCTGATGTCGCCAGCTTGTCTGTTGTGCGAGACTTTCCTGAAGTGTTTCCGGGGGATGTTTATAACTTACCCCCAGAGAAAGATAATGAATTTGCCATAGACTTAGTGCCTGGCACCGGCCCAATCTCCATAGTACCCTATAGGATGTCTCCTCTAGAGCTAGCTAAGTTGATGGAAGAGTTGGAAGACCTGATGAAGAAGCAGTTCATTAGACCAAGTGTGTCTCCGTGGGGAGCACCTGTGTTGTTGGTGAAGAAGAAGGATGGTAGTATGAGGTTGTGCGTCAATTATTGGCAGCTCAACAAGGTGACCATAAAGAATCGGTATCCCCTCCCTAGGATTGATGATCTCATGGACCAGTTGATAGGCACTTGCATCTTTTCTAAGGTAGACTTAAGGTCAGGGTACCATCATATTCGGGTTAAGTCTGAGGACATTGATGAGTGTGATTCCACATCATCTTTGTCTATCATTTTGCATGCATTTTCATGTAGTTTAGGCATATTTTTATTAGATTTTAGGTTAATTTTCCTTTGGAACGGGTAAGGCGGTTTTCGTGTGTTGTTTTGCAGATATAAAGGGTAAAATGCTCAAGATCAACCATGATGAAGTTTGGATGAAGATAGAGCTTTAGAAGTGAAGAAAATGAGCCAAACAGAGCCCATCACGGCCTAGCCGTGATGCCCATCACGGCCATGATCGAGCAAAACTGAAAAAGAACAAAGGCTGAAGTCAGAGTCTGTCACGGCCGTGATCCAAAACCACCACAAGTCAGAACACATCACGGCCCAGCCGTGATTCAGAACACGGCCATAACAGAGGGCTCGCGACGCGAGCTCATTCTCGCCTCGCGAGAAGACTGGTTTTTGCAGAACTGCCAGAAACAGAGACCGTCACGGCCAGCCCGTGATGGCCATCACGGCCGTGACGCGCATTACTTGGACCTGAAGAAACCGAAATAGATCAGATTTTGAGTTGGTTTGGGACTCTAACTTCCCAATTTCTATAAATAAGGACCAAGGCATCAGATCAGATCCATCATCTATAATCTAGACTTGTACACAAGGACTTAGGCATATATCTCTCTTCTCCTCTTCTCCTCTCTTCTCTGATTTTTGTATTTTCTATTATGTTGTCAACCCAGCTTGTCATCTCCATGGCAAGACTGGAGTAGTAGTTTGTTTCTAGGGATTGGGGCTCTGCCCGAGTTTTGTAAATGATGTTGATTTGATGTAAAATCGTTGTTGATTTCGTTATTGTTTTAGATCTGATTTCTAGTGTGTTAATCACTCGTAAATTCGGCAACCGCTTATTTGCGTGACGTAGACGTTCTAAGGAGGAACCTAGCGGTGAACTTAGGATTTCTAGGGTGTTTCACTCGTAAAATTCGGCGCCACTTTGGTTTGTGAGATGTGGATGATCCAAGGAGGAACCTAGCGGTGAACTTAGGTTATTTGCATGACTGAGACATTCTAAGGAGGAACCTAGCGGTGAACTTAGGTGTCGGACCCATAGAAATCAGACTTGGGACTGAAATCACGAGAGTTAGAAGCCGTCCCTCGAGGAGCAACGAGTGGTCACGGGCGCAAAGGGTCCAATCTGGGATCGACTACCACGAGAGTAGGGGTCGGGGCAATTGGGCACGGCTTTTGTAACCCGAGAGAGGGAGCTTAAGCTATCAGAGGATAAACTCGCCTTCAAGGCAATTTCGGTAATCAACAAAGGTAAATCAGATTAGCAACATAAACAGCCTCAAAGGTAACCCAAATCCCTAGGAATCCGTTCAGATCAAAACCCCAAAAACATTTGTTTTCTGTTTTAATTGATTCTGTTTGTTTATCTCTCAATTCAAACCTTTTTCAAAACCCTCTAAAAAGTCCAGATCTAATCGATTCGAAAACCGATTGCGATTCGAGAACACAGTCTCTGTGGGTTCGATATCTTTTATTACTTGACGGCAATCCGGTACACTTGCCGGAATCGCACGAGCGTCGTCGCGCGTCGACGAACGCAACACATCAAGTTTTTGGCGCCGTTGCCGGGGACTGTGCCTTTTCGAATCTCAATTCAAATTTTGAATTGATTTTTCTGGACCCTATTCTTTTTATTTGATTTTTATTTCTGAAATATAAAAAAAAATTCAAAAAATTCTTTTCCTTCCATTGTATCCATCTCTCTGTGTTATATGCAAAGATCCCTAAGTCTCGGGAGCCTTAGTGAGATTGATCCGGAGATCGAGAGGACCTTCCACAGACGTAGAAGACTACAAAGAGAGGGAGAAAGGTTGAGTCCCGTTCCACTCATGGCGAATCAACCGGATACAAAGCCTTTGAAGGACTACGCAGCCCCAAATGCGAGAGGCTTCCGAACTGGGATTGCAAGGCCAGAGATTGAGGCGGAAAACTATACCATACCACCTATGCTAATCAACATGATTAGGCAACATCAATTCGGAGGATTGCCTTCGGAGGACCCGACCGATCACATAGATACATTCTTAGAGTTCACCGACGCAATCAGGATTAATGGAGCCTCAGTCGATGTTGTACGTTTGAGACTGTTCCCCTCATCTCTCACTGGAAAGGCGAAGGCCTGGCTTAAGCAAATCCCCGCTAACACTTTGACCACTTGGGACCAACTGGAACAGGCGTTCTTGGAGAAATTCTTCCCTCCATCCAAGACGGCCTACATAAGAACCCAGATCACCGGCTTCTTCTTCCGAAAAGACGGAGAATCATTATCGGAAGCTTGGGATCGTTACAAGGGACTGCTGGAGTCGTGCCCACATCACGGACTCGAGAGGTGGTTAATAGTGCACACCTTCTATAACGGATTAGACTACTCTTCGAAGGTGTCACTAGATTCTGCAGCCGGTGGAGCGTTTATGAATAGGCCTCTCACTGAGGCATTCAACATCATTGAGAATGTCGCCACCAACTACCACCAATGGGGATCCGAAAGAGGTAATAACCCGAACAAGATTTCGGGGGGTAAGTTTGAAGTAAGTAGCATTGATATGATTATGTCTAAATTTGACTCACTAAATAAACGATTAGATAAGATTGAAAGAGCTAATGTGAGTGCAATAGGTGCTACTAACACTATTTGTGAGATTTGTGGAATGCAGGGACATGACATGATGGAATGCCCTCGTGGTACCGTTCATGGATCCGGCGCTTCGGGTGAGCAAGTGAACTCTTGTCACAACTTTTACGACACGAACCCGAAGCTGCCCAACTATGCTCCCCCAAATCCCTACAACCAAAGAAGGAACAACCCTTACCTCTCCTACGGCAACTACAGCAACACGCTCAACCATGAGTTCCAAGAGGGCCAAGGTAATAAGAGAGCCGCACCGGGGTATCCTCAGGTTCAAAAATCTAAGCTCGAGTCTCTCATGGAAAACTTTGTTGCCACTCAAGCTCAGCAGAATGAGGCAATAAAGGAGCTAGCATCTAAGGTAGACCACTTAGCCACTCATAGCAAGATGCTAGAAACCCAGATTGCCCAACAAGCCGGCACGTACTCGAGACCTAAGGGTGCATTCCCGGGGCAACCCGAAGCAAATCCCAATGAGCATTGCAATGTCATACACTTGAGGGATGATAAGCTTGGGGTGGGGGTAGCTGAAATGGAGGTGGAACCGGAGGAGGACACGAGCGAAAAAGAAGAGCCAGAACCGAAATACGTCCCTCCACCACCGTACCAACCCCCGATACCTTTCCCACAAAGGTTGGTCAGGAAAAAGCAAGTAGATGTAGAGACTAAAATGCCTACTAAACTGAAGGACCCAGGTAGTTTCTCCATCTCTTGCTCGATCGAACAGGTGCAAATAGACCCAGCCTTATGTGACTTAGGGGCTAGCACGAGCTTGATGTCCCTCACTATCATGGAAAGGTTGGGAAGCAAAGAGTTGAGACCATTCAAATTCCCCTTACAAATTGCGGATGGCTCAACTAGGACTCCTCTAGGCATACTAGAGAATGTTCCTGTAAAGGTAGGGAAAATTCTCATCCCTACCGACTTCCTGGTATTGGATATGAAAGGGAATCCTAAATTCCCCATCATTTTAGGAAGGCCATTCTTGGCAACCGCTAGAGCAGTAACAGACGTAAGGAATGGTAAACTCTCTCTAAATGTAGAGGAAGGTAGGGTAAATTTTCAGTTGACTAACTCTTGTAACAACCCTCCTTTTGAGAGCCATGTGTGTAGAATTGATGTAACATCTCCAGCGGTAGAGAAAGAACTTAGCATGGAAGCAACCCCGAAGATATGCATGGTTGATGATACACCCAGTGGTGAAGTTGGAATTGCTATCCATGCGGAAACAAAACTTCCGCCGGGAGGAAGGAAGGCTAGGAAGCTCCGAGAGAAAAGAGCGAAGCGGAAGCATTATTGGCCGTATGAGCAGAAACGGCTTTTTGAAGGAGTTCCTTGGAAGAGAAGTGTGCCTGCACTTCTACGCCCAGCCGACCCCGGTTGATTTAAGGAAGTATGGTCAAGCTTAAGACCATAAATAAGCGCTTCTTGGGAGGCAACCCAAGTTTTCTTTCCCTTTTTCCTTTTGTTTTTGATTTAACCTCTTGAATAATTTGAGAAGATCAAGAGGCAAAAATATCATTAATAGGTTTGTCTAGTGTTTTCAGGTTGAGAAAGAGAAGAAGAGCATAAAAAAGATAAAGTCAGAGGCCATCACACCCTGGCCGTGACAGTGGTCACGGCCGTGATGAACTAAACAAGAGCACAGAAAGGATCACGGCCTAGCCGTGACAACCATCACGGGCGTGATGAGTAGGATGCCAAGACCAGAGAGCATCACGGCCTAGCCGTGATGTAGATCACGGCCGTGACAGGGCAACTCCTGAGGACCAGAAACGATCACGGCCTGCCCGTGAAGAGCCTCACGGCCGTGATACTAATTCCACCCAAGTTTTGACTGGAATGTGAGTCAACACCCGCTACCGATTCGGTAAGTTGTTCCATTTTTCTCCTCTCTCCGACTTGATTATTTACATTGGAGACAATGTAAGTAATCAAGCTTGGGGTAGGGGTATTTATTTTTGCATTTGCATTGTTGCATTCATATTGCATTCACATAGGCATAGATTGGTATGATCACATTCTCTAGATTGCCCCTCACTTAGAACATGCATCCGATTGTGAGAACTTGGAGCCAAATGAATTGAGATAGTGGATGTTGAACCCAATTTTTCATTATTCTTGTGATAAGGCTAAAAATAAAAATTCTTGAGATAGTCATTTGATAGTTGATAATTAGCATGTGGTTCCTTAGACTTGTGTACCTCACTGATTTTTGAACTACTAAATGTAAGATTTTGAGCCAAATAGGGGTATTCATAAATCTACCCCATTTCTTGTGATAGAGTGATTTAATTCCTCTTGGACTGTATTTTCTAGAACTTGACTTGAAACCATTTTGAAACTTAAAAATTTCTGAAAACATTTTTGGAAATGATTGAGGCACTAGGTATTTTTCCGGCCTCCCGAGCTTTGAATGATAAATGCTACCCCTTAGTTGCCCAATTTTGAGCCTAAAGATAAAATACTTTTCTTGGTACCTTGAATTACTTTGATAAATAATGCTTGGTAAGGCACCTTTTAAAGTATTACAAAAAGGGCAAAATGGTAGTTGGAAAAAGTATGGGATGAAAAGTTAGAAAGTAATTTCTCTTGAGCTATAAATCTCCCCTTCTCCAAACAAATAAAAATGACATAAGCACAAAGAAAAAAAAATGGAGAAGGGGATGACGAAAGAAAGTGAGAAATGAAAAAAAAAAAAAAAGAAGGAAGAAAGGTGGAGAAGTAAATCAAAACCCCTAAAAGGTATTTTAGAAGGTGTCATACTTTGTAATGTTTGATAATCTGTCTAGCCTTCTTGAAATTCCCTTTCCTTGATTTTCCCACCTAACAATAAATCCCATGGCCACATTACAACCAAAGGAAAAGACCTCTTGATTCTTAAGTGTTTTCATTAATAAAGTGGAGATTTGGTTAATAGTCAAGCCTATGGTAAAATACTTTCCTTGAGGAAATGGAGTGAATTGTCATAAACCCTAAAACACTTGAGTGAGGTGAGACGAGTGCCCAAATCAGTGAGAACATGAACTTGAAGAACCTAAGCTTCTAATTGGACTTGAACTTGATTATCTCTTGAGTGCTTATTAAAAATGCCTATTACTTGGATTAGCTTCTAGGGTTTTTGGTTCACTATCCACGCTTTGATTGATTTATCTTATGGCCTGAGTAATTGCTTGAGGACAAGCAAAGTTTTAAGCTTGGGGTGCTTTAATGAGTGTGATTCCACATCATCTTTGTCTATCATTTTGCATGCATTTTCATGTAGTTTAGGCATATTTTTAATAGATTTTAGGTTAATTTTCCTTTGGAACGGGTAAGGCGGTTTTCGTGTGTTGTTCTGCAGATATAAAGGGTAAAATGCTCAAGATCAACCATGATGAAGTTTGGATGAAGATAGAGCTTTAGAAGTGAAGAAAATGAGCCAAACAGAGCCCATCACGGCCTAGCCGTGATGCCCATCACGGCCATGATCGAGCAAAACTGAAAAAGAACAAAGGCTGAAGTCAGAGTCTGTCACGGCCTGGCCGTGATAGCCTTCACGGTCGTGACCCAAAACCACCACAAGTCAGAACACATCACGGCCCAGCCGTGATTCAGAACACGGCCATAACAGAGGGCTCGCGACGCGAGCTCATTCCCGCCTCGCGAGAAGACTGGTTTTTGCAGAACTGCCAGAAACAGAGACCGTCACGGCCAGCCCGTGATGGCCATCACGACCGTGACGCGCATTACTTGGACCCGAAGAAACCGAAATAGATCAGATTTTGAGTTGGTTTGGGACTCTAACTTCCCAATTTCTATAAATAAGGACCAAGGCATCAGATCAGATCCATCATCTATAATCTAGACTTGTACACAAGGACTTAGGCATATATCTCTCTTCTCCTCTTCTCCTCTCTTCTCTGATTTTTGTATTTTCTATTATGTTGTCAACCCAGCTTGTCATCTACATGGCAAGACTGGAGTAGTAGTTTGTTTCTAGGGATTGGGGCTCTGCCCGAGTTTTGTAAATGATGTTGATTTGATGTAAAATCGTTGTTGATTTCGTCATTGTTTTAGATCTGATTTCTAGTGTGTTAATCACTCGTAAATTCGGCAACCGCTTATTTGCGTGACGTAGACGTTCTAAGGAGGAACCTAGCGGTGAACTTAGGATTTCTAGGGTGTTTCACTCGTAAAATTCGGCGGCCACTGGTTTGTGAGATGTGGATGATCCAAGGAGGAACCTAGCGGTGAACTTAGGTTATTTGCATGACTGAGACATTCTAAGGAGGAACCTAGCGGTGAACTTAGGTGTCGGACCCATAGAAATCAGACTTGGGACTGAAATCACGAGAGTTAGAAGCCGTCCCTCGAGGAGCAACGAGCTGTCACGGAACGCAAAGGGTCCAATCTGGGATCGACTACCACGAGAGTAGGGGTCGGGGCAATTGGGCACGGCTTTTGTAACCCGAGAGGGAGCTTAAGCTATCAGAGGATAAACTCGCCTTCAAGGCAATTTCGGTAATCAACAAAGGTAAATCAGATTAGCAACATAAACAGCCTCAAAGGTAACCCAAATCCCTAGGAATCCGTTCAGATCAAAACCCCAAAAACATTTGTTTTCTGTTTTCATTGATTCTGTTTGTTTATCTCTCAATTCAAACCTTTTTCAAAACCCTCTAAAAAGTCCAGATCTAATCGATTCGAAAACCGATTGCGATTCGAGAACACAGTCTCTGTGGGTTCGATATCTTTTATTACTTGACGGCAATCCGGTACACTTGCCGGAATCGCACGAGCGTCGTCGCGCGTCGACGAACGCAACACATCAGACATCCCAAAGACAACGTTCAGAACTCGATATGGTCACTATGAGTACTTGGTTATGCCCTTCGGTGTGACCAATACTCCTGCTGTCTTCATGGATTACATGAACAAGACCTTTCACCCTTACTTGGATTAGTTTGTGGTGGTGTTCATAGATGACATCTTAGTGTACTCCAAGAGCAAGGAGGAACATGAGGAACACCTGAGGGTTGTCTTACAGACCTTTAGGGAAAAGCAGTTGTATGCTAAGTTGTCCAAGTGTGAGTTTTGGTTAGAGGAAGTGAGCTTCTTAGGACATGTCATCTCTAATGGTGGCATAGCAGTGGACCCAGCTAAAGTAGAGACGGCGCTCCAGTGGGAAGCGCCAAAGTCTGTAACTGAGATTAGGAGTTTCTTAGGATTAGCCAAGTACTATAGGCGGTTCATAGAAGGTTTCTCTAAGATAACTTTACCCTTAACCCGTCTCACCAAGAAGGGACAGTTGTTTGTGTGGAACTCTAGATGTGAAGATAGTTTCCAAACCTTTAAGGATAGGTTGACATCAGCACCAGTATTAGTTTTGCCAGATCCT
This sequence comes from Sophora flavescens, assembly GCA_030762895.1. Taxonomy (NCBI): domain Eukaryota; kingdom Viridiplantae; phylum Streptophyta; class Magnoliopsida; order Fabales; family Fabaceae; genus Sophora; species Sophora flavescens. Next base: position 51,532,609 of record CM061065.1, on the reverse strand, counting down.
AGTGAACCCTTCATGGTTTATTGCAATGCTTCTAATCAAGGGTTAGATGGAGTGTTAATGCAGAATGGCAAGGTAGTTGCTTACGCTTCTAGGCAGTTGAAACCCCTTGAGAAGAACTACCCTACCCATGACCTAGAGTTAGGGGCTGTGGTATTTGCCTTAAAGATCTGGAGGCATTACCTGTATGGATCGAGGTTTGAGGTTTTTAGTGATCATAAGAGTTTGAGGTATCTCTTTGATCAAAAGGAGTTGAATATGAGGCAGCGTAGGTGGATAGAGTTCTTAAAGGATTATGATTTCGAGCTGACCTATCATTCAGGAAAGGCCAATGTGGTGGCCGATGCCCTAAGTAGGAAAACCTTACATATCTCCGCTTTGAAGGTCATGGAGATGGATCTTATTGATGAGTTTAGAGACCTTAGTCAAGCTTGTGAGTTTACCCCTAAGAGTATTAGGCTTGGTACCTTGAAGGTTACCAACAGCTTGATGGATCATATTAGAGAGGGTCAGAAGTTAGATAAGTTTCTCTTAGACCAGTGAGAATTGCTCGCTCAGGGTACAGACCTTAGTTTCAAGGATGGGAGTGATGGAGTCTTGAGGTTTAAGGATAGAGTGTGCATACTAGATGTTCCTGAGCTAGGAAGTTGATCCTTGAAGAAGGACACAGGAGTGGGTTAAGTGTGCACCCAGGTGCCACCAAGATGTATTAGGACCTTAAGAGGATGTTTTGGTGGCCTAGGATGAAAAGGATGTGGCCGAGTTTGTGTATGCATGCATGGTTTGTCAGAAAGCTAAGATAGAACACCAAAAGCCATCAGGTAAGTTACAACATTTAAGTATCCCAGAATGGAAATGGGATAGCGTCTCCATGGACTTTGTGTCTGGACTCCCTAGGACTCCAGCTGGTTTTGAGGCTATATGGGTCGTTGTGGATAGATTGACTAAGTCGGTCCATTTCATCCCGATGAACATGGAGTATCCTTTAGAGAAGTTAGCCAAGCTGTACATCAAAGAGATTGTTAGGTGATACGATTTTTTTTAAAAATAGGCAAGTGTACCTAGTCGTACAAGTAATACGGGGGTGACACCGGATATCGTCCTCAGGGATCGATTGCCAATTACCAATTCACAATGCCAACAACTATCTAAGCTAAACTATGGTATGAAGGAGAGATCAAAACCTAAAACAACAAAGCAATAAAATCTTTTTGATCTTTTGGGTATTTTATCAAACACTTGGAATGCAAACAGAGATGTGGCTGAAATTGACAGGGTTAGATTACACTAATCCTCCCTTAATTGCAATGAAATGGTTACTAACACAAGTTCTAATTCAATTATGACAATCAAGCCTTTTGCAATAATCAAACCCTAATGTCTTAGGTGGAATGAGCCTAAAACCCCAAATCAAACCCTAATGTCTTAGGTGGATTAATCTGAGATTTTGAATTAAGAGTCAAGACTTATAAGATTGCAAGCACCCCAAGACCTATGTCTAGATTCATGAACTACTTGGCATTTGATTCATGAGCATGCCTTAACATCAATCTTTCAATTGTCTATCAAAGCAACATATCATTCCATGGGTGATCAAACCAAGGAAAGCATTAAGCATGGAATCAAACACTCATAAAGAAATAGAAACTTGCATTAGAACAACCAAATCAAAATACAACTAAGTTCAGAAAAACAATCATCTAACCCCAACAACCAGGGGATTTAACTACTCATGATAAATGAAAATACAAAAGAGAAAGAGAGAAAGGATGAAGAAAACTCCATAGAAGAATCCTCCAATCTTCTTCTAGTCCCAGAGCAGGGAAAACCTCCCTTTTTAGGGTTAGAACCACCCCCAGCCGTCAGCCTCCAAATGCCTCCAAAGCTCCCCAAAAAAACTCCTTAGGTTAAAAATCTGATGCCTTATTTATAGATGAGAGAAGTCTGGATATAAAAAGTGCGCGTCACGGCCATGATGGCCATCACGGCCAGACCGTGACGGGTTCTGTCAAGGGCGCGTATTCAAATTCTGGTCTATCACGGTCGTGATGCTCATCACGGGCAGGCCGTGATCAATTCTGTCCATAGGAGTTGGCCTATCACGGCCGTGACCTCCATCACGGCTAGGCCGTGATGCTCTCTGTTCTTCAGGGTCCTTCTCATCATGCCCGTGATGGATATCACGGCTGGGCCGTGATGACTTCTGATCTTCCCATTATGCTTATCACGGTCGTGACCAGTGTCACGGCCTGGGCGTGATACCTTCTGCTTTATTGTCCTTCCCTTTGCTCTTCCTTCCCTTTTAACCTGAAAATGTAAGATAGCATTAAATGCTTTATTTGACTCAAAATTAACTAAAATATTCTAAAAACTACTTAAGAGACTCAAAGTGTTGCTTGAGGACAATTAAATCCAATTTGGGCGAAAACGAGATTAAACTCGCATAATTAGAACAAAAACCATGGTCTTACTAGTTATAAAACTAGATGAGCCAGCGGCCTATCAAAATACCCCAAACTTAAACTTTGCTTGTCCCCAAGCAAACTAAAACTCAAAAAGACTCAAAACTTGGCAAGCTTAAAGGATTCAATCAATTTCTCACAAATTTCATGCAATTATATCAATACATTTTTATTCAATGTTTTCCCCTTTTTACATTAATGTAATCCCCCACATTCATTTACTTTAAACCCAGAGAATTCCATCATTCATGCAATAATCAATCTAAGCAAAGGATCCAAGTTACACACAAAAGGGATATCACCAATTTCAACATTTGCCTTCCTCACAAGGGCATTTAGTATTTCACTCATTCGCTCAATTTGTCTAGGCTATCAACTTTCACTGAATTTCACATTTCAAGAGCATTTCCCATGAATTTGATTTTCATCTCAAAAATAGTTCCCACGAAAACATGCATGCAACATCAAAAGGTCTTTTAAAGGTTGTAATGGGGCCTGGCTAAAGGTAGGATATTCAAAGGTACTAGACTTAAGTCCCTAGGAACTAAGAGAGCATGAACATTTTGACACATTGAATTTCCACTCAAATTCCTTTTTCCATTTTTATTTTTGCTTTGGGTGACTACAGCCTTTTTCTTTTAATACCCTTTTTTGACATTTTTGTACTTTTCTTCTTTTTTTTTTCTTTTTTTTTTGCCTTTGGCTCCAACCTCTATTTTTCTTTTTCTCAATCCAAAACAACATATCATATCCTTGTAGCCACCCCAAACTTAGTATCCTTCAACCCTTGTCTTGCTAAGCATCCATGCTCTCCTAAATCCTAAGATTGGGTTAACATGGTTTTTCCGGATTTTTGGCTTATAACAGAAGGTCATCAAGAAACAATCGGTTATTAGGCTCAATGTGGCTAACTAGGGAACATGCATTAGTGATTGGTTCAATTTGGGCCAAGTAGTTATTTCAAAGAAAATTGCCTAAATCATTTGATGCAACCACATAAACATGCAAACCATGAAGAGATTCAAGCAAATCCGGGAAAGTGCAACTTAAAAGTGATTCACACAATTAAAAACAATGTTGGAGGTTCAAATTCCTCACTTGGACATTTTTTCGCAAATTGTTTGACTGAGGTACTATCCCTAGTATGTGCAACCCTTCACCCCAAACTTATCACAAAGTATGCAATCACAATGAAACTTCTCAAAGTTCAATTTTCAATTTTTCACATGGGGATCAATTTTCAATTTTCAAATCCTAGAGGGAAATCATCAAAAATCAACATATATCATGCCATACATCTATGCAAAATTTAATTAAAACCATTCAAGCTCACCGACATAAGACTCACACACATAAGACTCAAGTAAGCAAAATAATTTAAAAGAAAATGAAAATAACAAAAGAGAAAGGTTAAGAAAACTCATTGCGAAGCTTCCGCCTGGATCCCATTGCTTGTAGAACAAGGGCCAAGTGATAGACAGAGAATGGAAGCTTATTCCAGGGTCCTATAACTTGCAGCATTGATATGGAAGTGAGTGCTCGAAAGTCATGGTGACTTCGTCAAGTGTGACGAACTTCTCAATCCCTCTTGGGTCAAAGATGACCTCTTTGTCAACAAAGTCTTCCCAATAAAAATGGGGTTCAACCTCTTGGCCTGGCCATAGTGCCTTCATATTTAAAGATCCAAAATCCAGTTTCTCAGGCAGAGGCTTGAACTCCATCATTGGTTGCTTCACAGTGTGAGGTGGCAAACAAGTCGAGAGGATCACTGGTGCTGCTTTGACTTCTGTACATTTTTCGCTCGCTGCATTATCAAATCCATCACCTTCCATATATGCAGAAATCTCAGCACAAACCACACAAGTGTTTCTTCCATCACAATCAACACATGCATAGGAACCAATAGAATCATCTAATTCCAAAAGTTCTTCATCATCCTCTAGCATGGTGAAATAGATGTCCTCCAAATGCCTCTTCCTTTCAATCTCTTTAGTCAAGGGTTCAATGGAAGGTGGTGCAACTATGTTCTCACAAACAGGGTCTTCACTTTTTAATTCGGTTGCTCCCCCCTCTTCATCTTCCTTTTCATCCATGATTGCATCATCTTCATCATCATCCATTATTGCATTATCTTCATCATCATCCATCAAGTTCCCATTTGACATTCCGGATAGTTGGTTAGAGATTTTCTCAATATGTACCCCGAGACTTCGAATGGTATCTTCTTGATTTTTTAAACCTTCCATTGTTGTTGCCATGAAGTTCTCCAAAACATCCTCTAAGTGAGACCGACTATCCGGAATAGGTTGCTCAAAATTGACTGCGGTTGTGGATTTGAAGTTCTCCCAAGCAACTTCCAATGGTGATGGCTTATCATACCATTGAGATGGTTGTGGTTGATATGAAGGTGTGGAAGATTCCCAATGTTCCTCTTGATCAATCCAGGTATTGTTTGGAGGATTCCCCCACCATGGAGTGTAAGTGTTGGGATATTGATTTCCCCATTCAGAATAGCCTACCATTGGTGGAGGAGAGACTTGTGCCCTTGACAACATATTGCTCACTTGTTGGATGTTTATGGACAATTCTAGCATATCTGCCTGCAACTACAGCTCAGACATCTCAATTTCTGCATCAGATGGATGATAATAATTGTAGTCCATGATCCTGTCAATTCAAAGTCCACCTCACAGACAAATAAGGCCCAAGATTAAAGAAACACAAATTCAAATATATACAAAACTAACAGAAGAAAGACATCAAATATATATAGAGATGAAGGAAATAAAAAAATGTCTAGATTAGTTGCCTTTTTTGTTACTACTGATATTGGCAAAGCCAATCCCCAGCAACGACGCCAAAAACTTGATACGATTTTTTTTAAAATAGGCAAGTGTACCTAGTAGTACAAATAATACGGTGGTGAGACCAGATATCGTCCTCAGGGATCGGTTGCCAATTACCAATTCACAACACCAACAACTATCTAAACTAAACTATGGTATGAAGGAGAGATCAAAACCTAAAACAACAAAGCAATAAAATCTTTTTGGTCTTTTGGGTATTTTATCAAACACTTGGAATGCAAACAGAGATGTGGCTGAAATTGCCAGGGTTAGATTATACTAATCCTCCCTTAATTGCAATGAAATGGTTACTAACACAAGTTCTAATTCAATTATGACAATCAAGCCTTTTGCAATACTCAAACCCTAATGTCTTAGGTGGAATGAGCCTAAAACCCCAAATCAAACCCTAATGTCTTAGGTGGATTAATCTGAGATTTTGCATTAAGAGTCAAGACTTATAAGATTGCAAGCACCCCAAGACCTATGTCTAGATTCATGAACTACTTGGCATTTGATTCATGAGCATGCCTTAACATCAATCTTTCAATTGTCTATCAAAGCAACATATCATTCCATGGGTGATCAAACCAAGGAAAGCATTAAGCATGGAATCAAACACTCATAAAGAAATAGAAACTTGCATTAGAACAACCAAATCAAAATACAACTAAGTTCAGAAAAACAATCATCTAACCCCAACAACCAAGGGATTTAACTACTCATGATAAATGAAAATACAAAAGAGAAAGAGAGAAGGGATGAAGAAAACTCCAAAGAAGAATCCTCCAATCTTCTTCCAGTCCCATAGCAGGGAAAACCTCCCTTTTTAGGGTTAGAACCACCCCCAGCCGTCAGCCTCCAAATGCCTCCATAGCTCCCAAAAAAAAACTCCTTAGGTTAAAAGTCTGATGCCTTATTTATAGATGAGAGAAGTCTGGATATAAAAAGTGCGCGTCACGGCCATGATGGCCATCACGGCCAGGCCGTGAAGAGTTCTGCCAAGGGCGCGTATTCAAATTCTGGTCTGTCACGGCCGTGATGCTCATCACGGGCAGGTCGTGATCAATTTTGTCCATAGGAGTTGGCCTGTCACGGCCGTGACCTCCATCACGGCTAGGTGGTGATGCTCTTTGTTCTTCAGGGTGCTTCTCATCACGCCCGTGATGGACATCACGGTTGGGCCGTGATGACTTCTGATCTTCCCATTATGCTGATCACGGCCGTGACCAGTGTCACGGCCTGGGCGTGATACCTTTTGCTTTATTACCCTTCCTTTTGCTCTTCCTTCCCTTTTAACCTGAAAATGTAAGATAGTATTAAATGCTTTATTTGACTCAAAATTAACTAAAATATCCTAAAAACTACTTAAGAGACTCAAAGTGTTGCTTGAGGACAATTAAATCCAATTTGGGCGAAAACGAGATTAAACTCGCATAATTAGCACAAAAACCATGGTCTTACTAGTTATAAAACTAGATGAGCCAGCGGCCTATCATTAGGCTTCATGGTGTACCCTCTAGCATAGTATCAGATAGAGACCCGAGGTTTACCTCTAGGTTCTGGGAGAGTTTGCAGCATGCTTTAGGGACAAAGCTTAGGCTTAGTTCAGCTTACCACCCGCAGACTGATGGGCAGTCTCAGAGGACCATCCAGTCCTTAGAGGACTTGTTGAGGGCTTGTGTGGTAGAACAGTTTGGTAGTTAGGACAAGTTTTTGCCCCTGATAGAGTTCACCTACAACAACAGTTTCCATTCCAGCATTGGGATGGCACCTTATGAGGCTCTGTATGGGAGGAGATGTAGGACACCCTTATGTTGGAATGAACCTAGGGATAGTGTGGTGCTAGGACTAGAAATAGTCCAGGGAACAACATAAAAGATCAAGATGGTTCAGGAAAAGATGAGAGTGGCACAGAGTAGGCAAAAGAGCTACCATGACAAAAGGAGGAAGGCGCTCGAATTCCAGGAAGGCGATCATGTATTCTTGAGAGTTACTCCAACGACTGGGGTTGGTAGAGTGATGAAGGCTAGGAAACTTACTCCGTGGTTCATTGGTCCTTACCAGATCCTAAAGAGAGTCGGCGAAGTCGCATATCAGATAGCCTTACCACCGTTCTTGTCCAATCTCCAAAGTGTTTTTCATGTCTCTCAACTCAAAGTATGTCCATGACCCTAGTCACGTGATAGTCCCCGATGCAATACAGTTGAAAGAGAACTTGACTTTTGAGGTGTTACCCCTTCGAGTCGAGGATATGAGGATGAAGCAGCTAAGAGGCAAGGAGATTCCTTTGGTCAAAGTTGTTTGGAGTGGGGCTACTGAGGAAAGTGCTACATGGGAGCTGGAGAGAAAGATGATGGAAGCGTATCCGCATCTGTTTGTTTGAGGTGAGTAGAAATTCTGAGGACGAAATTTTTATAAGGGGGGTGGAATTGTAATACCTCAAGATTCACCCTTATGTTTATATGTATTAGTTTTGGCATATATTTGTTTGATATGTTTGCTATTTATATATGTGTATATATTATTGCACATGATAATATGTATATTAATATATGATTATTTTTACTAATAGGAGATTGTGTCTCTTAATATTTGATTTTATATGTTAATATATGATATGTGGTTTTATTAATAATAAGTGATTAAGAATGATATGATAAGATATCGTGTGATTTAATATTTAAATATAGATAGTGTTATTCTTAGATTTTAGCCCCTCAACCAATCAGATTTGAGTCCTAATCAATATAGGATCATCCTCTTTTTGTTTATATCTTAAGATCTTATCATAATCTCGTAATGATCCTATCTAGGAATAACTACCAAATCTGTCTCTAAACTTCCATCGAACTTTTGACTATTTTAAAGTCCTATTTAGGAATCGATCATTAGACATTAATTTGTAGATATTTCTGAGCTTTCTAACGACACCAAGAACGCCTCAATCGAAAAGTTGTAGCTCAAGTTATGGTCAAAATACCGAACTGTATACAGTTTGGGCTGAAATAGGAATCCGTTATGCCCTAACTTGTATTTATACCATAAGACTCGACCTAAACCCTATTTATCACATTGTTAACCTCAGAGAATATACCTCACTTCATCCTTCTTATTTTTCCTTGGAACCCTTGAATTCTCCCAAAAGTTTACAATCTTGCAATCATTGTTTTTGGTTGTTCTTCATCAAGAACATACCCTTGGGTGTCTGATCTTGAAATTGGAGATAAGTTGGATCTTTTGTGTTCTGATCAAGGTAACTTGTCTAAATCCTAGAGTTCATCCCTTTTCTTTCAATTCTCTTGTATTATAAATTGAATTCATTCTTCTCTTTTATGTTTCTTGATCAACCGTTTGAATCCTAAGACGGAATCAAGAACGGACCTTGGACCTCCTTCTTCCTTGAAATTTGGTTCGTCATACCAGGTATGGGGAGAAGGGTAGTCTAACCATAGGCTTGGGGTTCGTGTAAAGTAAAGGGATTCCAATGACCCCCGTTTGATGCAAGCTATTGTATGATTTAAATGCTTAAATGCCTAAGTTGATAATATGCTTGTTTATTTTTAGATGCCATGTTGTGTGTTTCATGTTCTTGTTGGCTATTTTATGAATATGCGGTCATGATAAACAAGATATGTTTATGGTTGTTGATGTGCTAGTTGAATGGTTGATGCCATAATTGTTATGACGAAGTAAAATGTTGATAAGATATGCTAATTGGTTAATTTAGGTTTTAAAAATGATTTAAGGATTAATAGGTTGAGAATCCTAATTCAATTGGCTAAGCTTAGTTTCTATCTCTACCTAGAATGAAGGCGTCGTGCATCGAGCACGGGCATGCTGAACAGGGAGCACGCCCGTGCTCCCAGTTTGAATTCTGTAAAATGGCCATGCATTCAGCACGACCGTGCAGCAGAGGAGCACGCCCCCGCAGATGAGGACGACAATGCTCAAAAAGGAAGCACGACCGTGCTCCACTTAAGTGGTTGCACGCCCGTGCTGGGGTTAAGCACGACCGTGCTCACCACTTTGGACAGAATCTGAAATTAAGAACTTTAATAGGGGTTTTAACCCCAATCTTCCCTAACAATGATAATGACATAGTTAATCAATAACGAAAGTTAGATCACTTAATTAAAGATTAATTAAGGTGGTCAAGTCGGTAACTGTTGGGTTATCGTACGTTGATGAGTTGTACCTTGGTGCTTTTTGGCAAAGGGAACCTTGACCCCACAGTACGGGTCTAAGGTATTGTTGATGTTGTACCTTAGGGACCGAGAGTTTGTCCCAAGGGAGCCTTGACCCGGTCGGGTTAAAGGTGTTGTGGTATATTCCACTGGTTAAAGATTTTATGGTTGATTCCGCTGTGGTAGATTTCGCTGATGTCTTCGGTTGATTCCGTTGGAGTTTTGGAGGTGGCGGTTGTCCGTGGTTATTGTGTTGTATACGCATTGCATCGAAGTTGTTGTTGTGGAGGGATGTTCGACATAAGGGAGGTTGTCCTAGAGTACAGCGATCTGGCCATCCACGGTTGGAGTAGATTCTCCTTGCGCCCCCGTGACGAGGCATCCATTGGTTTAATGCGTTGGATATCCAAGGAGTAGATTCTCCGACGTTGAGTAGATTCTCAATGTGGATATGTAACTCCGAAGTCATCCATCCCGAGTTTAGTGGATCCACATGCATTGTTGGTTTAGCGGAGTAGGACTGCATTGCACTGCATAGCATGCTTGATGTTGATAAGGTTGATGTATGTTTATACTTGTTGTTGATATATGCTTACGTTGGTGCCATGCTTGTATGTTTTACTTTACTTCCTACCTCCTTGCTATTATGATTACATGATTCTTACTCCCCATTATTTGTTTGTTGTTTGGCCTGATTGGCACCTTGCAGAGGATGACGAGCAGCCCGGAGAGGAATGACTCTGAGGAGCCGCCACTCATAGTTAGGGCTTGTTTTTATGTTCAGTTAGTTAGTTTTCAGTTTGTATTCTGTGGATTTATTCTGGATCAGTTATACCAGCTCTGTATGTGACATAGGGGTTGGGATAGGTTTATTTCTTTGCTATGTTAAATTGTTTTAAACTCGTTTTATTTTCCACGATTTTTGAGAACTAGCTCATGTGGACTTTTCTACCCATGGACAGACGTTTTATTTTATCCAGTATGTTTGTGATTAAATTTTATTAATTGCTTATCTTAAAGCGCTTATAACATGCGGGGTAGAAGGGTGTCACATTTAGTTCATGTAACATCCCTGGCAGGCTTCTAGGCGGAGGGACACAAGAACGAACTGATTTCACACGAGAACGAGGGAGATCCTGAGACTGTGTAGGTATGGGACTATACAGTTATGGAAGGCTTATATGAATTGATTGGTACTACCTATACAAACAAGATGCATCTTCTTTTCGGGAGCTCATCACTTAAGAACCCCATAGTTAAGCGTGCTTGACTTGGAGCAATTTTGGGATGGGTGACCTCCTGGGAAGTTATCCCAGGAAGCGTATGAGTAAGGACAAAGCAAGCTGAAAAGATCTATGTTGGTTTGTGGGGACAGTCGTCAATCCATATAGCAGCCAGGAATGTTACAAATGGTATCAGAGCGGCACCTCTCCCAGTACGCTATGGTTCGGGGATGAACCAGGCGGAAGCTAGTGGGCATGTAACACCCGGGTGCTGACGAGGGCGGGGAGTGGTCGCCGGTGCAAAGAGAGCACGGACAAGGAGTGGCTCCTGGCAGGCTTATAGGCGGAGGGATACATGAACGAACCGATTTCACACCGGAACGAGGGAGATCCTGAGACTGTGTAGGTATGGGACTATACAGTTATGGAAGGCTTATATGAATTGATTGGTACTACCTATACTAACAAGATGCATCTTCTTTTCGGGAGCCCATCACTTAAGAACTCCATAGTTAAGCGTGCTTGACTTGGAGCAATTCTGGGATGGGTGACCTCCTAGGACGTTTTCCCAGGAAGCGTGTGAATGAGGACAAACCACACTGAAAAGATCTATGTTGGTTTGTGGGGGAAGTCGCCAATCCATATAGCAGCTAGGGATGTTACAAAATCATGTGTGGAAATCAAATCATGTCAACTTTCATGAAACAAAACCATCCAAAAAGGATTCTTATTTTAATTCGATTTGAGGTATAAATTGAATATGAAAATAGTTTCTTTACTTAGCCCACTAATTAAATGACTTCGTTTAAGTCAGAAATCAGTTAAATCAAAATGATTTTAATAAGAATAGTCCTTATTATGAACTTTATGTATAAACTTTATATGATGACTCTAAAGTCTTTTCAAAACGGATTTCAAAACCCAAATGAATGAAAGATGGCACCATGGTTTAGGCTTTGAATGATTTCACTTAAATGAGGGACTTTTATAAAGTTTCCACGTGATATTCAGTCGGTTGACACTTGTTGGGTCATAAGAGTTGATATGAACATGGATTCGCAAAGTAAAGGACCAAGCATCGAAGACTCACATGGACCCATGACAAGGTCAAGGCTTAGAAGAGTCCAAAATACTCTAAATCAAAGTCCAAGATACCTAGTTAGGGATAGGACATAGGACCTTTGTATATAGTAGAGTTCATGTAATAAAAGTAGGGATTAGGAACCTTGTATAGAGTAGAGTTCATGTAATAAAAGTGCTTATAAAAAAACAGCACTTTGGTAGTTTAGGCTTTTGAGCTTTTTCTTTGGGCTTAGGCTAATTGGGCCTCTTGTACCAAGTAGGCCCAACATAGGAATCCTACATTGGGCCAAGAGAGGCCCACACTTGGGATTAAGAGGGAAGGAGGCGCAACTTGCACCATTAGGGAGGATGAACACTTTTGCTCATCTATAAATAGGCTCCATGTAACTCATTTTACAAGTTTGAATTCATTTGAAAGGTTTTCGCATACTTGAGATTTCTAGAGAGAGGGAGAGTTCTCCTCTTCTTGTTTCATGAATTGAACCTTTGATTCTTATCTTGAATATCCTTATTCAAGTGGTGAATCTACCCTTGGCTTATCAAATTCAATCTTCTTCTCCAAGAATAATGCATTTGTGGTGCCTTACCCTTCCTCTTCTTCCTATTCCATTTTCTACTATTGCAATTTAAATTCTGCATTTTTATTCTTGTTCTTGTCATTTCAATTCATATATAATTGTGCTCTTCTACTCCTTTTTGTTTCTCTTGATTCTCACTTGAGAATCTAAGAATCAAGCTTCATTCTATTGTTCTAGTTTGTGTTTGATCTTTAATTCTTAGCACTTGAAATCAAAGAAAGATCCTCAAATCTATAGTGATCAATCCTTGATCACATCATGTGGTATCTAGAGTTAGTTCTTTGATCTTCAATTGTTTTGAATTTTTGATCATTTTTTTTTCAAATTCTATGATGATTCTTGAGTTGGAACCAAATTCATAATGAAAATTTCATGCTAGTGGCGCCATTTACGACTTGAATTGGATGATGAAATTCAATTTGAATCCAATTGTGGTCATGAATCTAGAATTTGAAATGTGTTTGAATTGTTCATGCTTGAATTTTGGTGAAAATTTTTTTCCCTCCACTTTTCACCTCTTGCTTTTAGGCTCCATTTTTTGAATGTCTTCATAGATTACATTTGAATTTTGGTTGCTTCTTGAAAATTCAAGCATAAAACTCTTTTACTTACTTTGTGACTTTGAACAATTGCAAAATTCAAATTCAAATTTCAATTCACAATAGTAAGCTTGATTCAAATTTTAATCAAAAGTGCTTCAATGATTTCATATTATTAGAACCTCATAGATCTTCATGAAATTCAAATTGTCAAAATGATGTGTTTATCATCCACTTGAATGAAAGATCTAGGTCTCTAATCTCTTGATTTGTGCTTCATTACTTGGAAATTTTTTTTACGCTACTCCAACTATTCATATTTCCAAGTATTACACCAATTATGTCCAAATTTGTTCATACTTGAAGGATCTTTTTGTAATTTCTAAATTTCATTTTAATTGGTGTGAAATTATAATTAGAAAAATTAAGGTGGCTGATGTTTAAAAAAATAAAAAATAAAAAAAAATAAATCTAGTGCAAAAAGAAAAAGTGGGTCAAACCGTAAATATACAAAGTTTTAGGGCAAAAGTGAAAATTTTGGAAAATTCCAGCAAAATGTAAAAGACTTGCCATCATTTCACATGCTTGTATTTGTATAGATCCTTCACAAATTGGTGTTGCAGAATTCACAATGGTCATTACTTGTTCATCAACACTTTGATTAAATTTGAATTACACTTTGTTGAACTCTTTCAACTTGTCTTCTTCATATCAATTTGAGTGTGCAATTCTTCTTGAACCTTTTCTTGCTTGTCTTCTAAACTCCATTAGTTTTGTATTAGTTGTTTTCAAATTGCTTGACCTCTTTTAATTGATTGCTTATTGGTTGATTTGTCATTTGTTTAATGGAGACTAATTGATTGAGAATCTTGTTTCAATTTGTAGATCCCTTGAAGAGGAAACTCTTGAGTGGAAAGAGACAAGAGAGAAAATTATCTTGTAAAAGTCTACATTGAGTGATATACACGATTGGAAATCTTTAAGTGAATGGTGAATGAGTGGTGAGGTCCTTGTTATATTCATTTTTGACTTGTAATCTTTTCTTTCACTTGTTCTTTAAGATTTGTTCCTTGTTGAATTGTACTTAATTCTTTTGATTTTTGGTGGTGTAATTGTTCTTGTTGGTGTAATATTCATTTGATTTGTGTAATTTTAAATTTTCTGAAATTTGTATTGTAATTTCTCAAATTGTAAGTGCACCATGACTTCAAAACATGAAGAAGATTCTCCTCCATCATCACAAAGAACAAGGAACTTGCATAGAAAGTTGGATAGAATAACAAAGAACTTAGAGAGAGTGTTCGAAATATTAGAAGTGCTTGAGAACAAAAAGGATCATGGCATGACAACTCATATAGAGGCTCATCAAATTTGGAAGACAACCATGAGGATAGACCTATATTTGATAGATGGAAACCTAGACATGAGCATAGAGCAAAAAGGCATGAGAAGGATGACAAGTTGCATATTGTGAAGGTGAAGATCCCAAGCTTCCATGGGAAGAGTGATCCCGATGCTTACTTGGAATGGGAGACCAAATTGGAGCACATATTCTCTTGCTACTACTATAGTGAAGAAAAGAAAGTAAAGGTAGCTAGTCTAGGATTTCATGATTATGCTTTAATTTGGTGGGATCAATTGTGTAAGGAGAGAAGAAGGTATGATGAGGAACCAATTAGTACTTGGAGAGAAATGAAGAGGGTTTTAAGAAAAAGATATGTGCCTTCAAGCTACACTAGGAACCTACACCATGCAATCGAGGTTGAAGCACAAGTGAAGAGAGAGAAGTCCTTCAAGAAACCCTTCTTCAACAACAACAACTCATCTTGGAAGGATAATTCCAAGAAGGAGGGTGACTCAGCAAAACAACTTGAAGTTGTTGGTAAAAGTGGATCAAACGCCACAATTCCAAACTCTAAACCTTCTATTTCTATCCCTTCTTCAAATACTCTTGTACCCCTCCCTCCTAAAGAAATTGGTGAGGATCAAACAAAAATGAGAGGGAAAAGGGAGCTTGAGGGAAAAGCCAAGAGTGACAAAGAAGAAAAAGAAATAAATGCAAAAGAAACAAATATGCCAAAAAATAATATGGAACAGGCACTTGGCACAAGTGAGCATAACTTTTGTGAAAACCATAAGGTTAAAGAACAAGATGATAAAGAATGCATAGTTTTAAAGGAAAAAGAAGTAAATAAATACTTTTGGCAACACCTCCATTATGTTTTCTTTACTCCAACAATTTTTGTAACAAGTCTCTTCCAAAAAGGCTTGTGGTTATCTACAAAGATGCTATCTTGGTACACAACAAAACACAATAAAGTCTTCTTGAACAATTAAAATGTGTTTTGTTATTACTTATTGTAACATCCCTGGCTGTTTTATGGATTGACGACTGTCCCCACAAACCAACACGGGTCTTTTCAACGTGCTTTGTTCTCACTCATACGCTTCTGGAAAACTTTTCCCAGGAGGTCACCCATCCCGAAGTGCTCCAAGTCAAGCACGCTTAAGCGTGGAGTTCTTAAGTGATGGGCTACCAAAAAGAAGATGCATCTTGTTAGTATAGGTAGTACCAATCAATTTATATAAGCCTTCCTCAATCGTATAGTCCTATACCTACACAGTCTCGGGATCCCTCTCATTCGGGTGTGTTATCGGTTCATTCATGTGTCCCTCCGCCTAGAAGCCTGCCAGGAGCCGCTCCTTGTCGATTGCCTTCTTGCACCTAGTGACCACTCCCCGCCCTTGTCGGCACCGGGTGCAACACCTCCGTTTTCGTATGCTTCTTTATCAGTAAATGCATGCTTTAATGTGTTTATTTTTTATAAAATACAGAGGATGATTTTATTTAAAATAAAATCATTTTCTTGTTTTGTTTTATCGTATGAAGTCACAGTAAATTTTTCTGTCGACAATTCAGACGTAAACCGGTCTGGGTTGTCACTGGCAGTACAAGTTTACTGAGCTAGAGACCAAATTTTAATTCGTGAACGAGACGGTTAGTGTTTTTATGATGTTTTGTGTGGGTTTGGAGTTTTTCGAAAAATCTTGTTCGGGGCCAAATCTTAGGGATTTCCCGGGTGAAATCGTCGGGAAATACGATCGGGAAGCCATCTGATACGCAATGGAGCAGAGCATCAAGAGGATAAAGTGACTTGATGTGAAGGCTATGACACGCCTCAAAAAGTGAATCTTGACTTTTTTTCAAAATCTCACTTTTTCATCTTTTTCTCTCCAATCACATCACATCACCTTAACTCCTTATCCTCTCTACAAGCAACCCACCTTCTTTCTTCTCTTCTTCTTCCTCCCAAACCATGACCTCTCCCCCTCACTCTCTATAAATACTCTTCATTTCCACACTTCATCACTTTCCTCCATTTCTGACATTTTCACTTTACTACATTTCTTCTTCTTCTTCTTTCTTACAAAGTTTACATTTTTATCAAGCTTTTCTCTTAAAGTTCTTCATCAAAGTTGTTTATCTTGTTAAGGGTAATACTTCTATGTAGTCCTTTTTCAAAGTTTTCTTCATATGTTATTTATGTACTTTTAACTTCTAAAACCTCTCAAAAATGGTAGAAAACTCCTTTTGAGTTGAAACCACTTTCTATATTCTCGTATTTACTCATACTATCACATACTAAAAGGTTGTGTAAAACAAAGTTTCCTAACCTCTTCTTTCTAAGTAGGTCGAAACCATGTATATGGTTTAGATGAATCTTGTTTCAACTTTTACATGTATGAGTTTGTATTTGAGTTTCATTTCCAAGATGATCAAGGACCAAGGCTCCTTTATGTTAAAGGATGCTATGTCTAAGTGATTGGAAAGTTTAAAGATTTGTTTTCCAAAATGATCATGGACCAAGGCTCCTTTATGTTAAAGGATGCTATGTCCAAGTGATTGGAAAGTTTAAAGATTTGTTTTCCAAAATGATCATGGACCAAGGCTCCTTTATGTTAAAGGATTCTATGTCTAAGTGATTGGAAAGTTTAAAGATTTTTACTCTATTTTTATGTAAAGACCAAAACCAAAGAGTTTTAAGGCAATGGTGTTTAAGTTTTGTTTTCCAAAATGATCTTAGATTAAGACTCCTTGGCATAGGAGGATGCTAGGTCCACGAGATTGGAAAGTTTGAAGATTTCTAACCCCTATTTCTTGAAAAGGTCGAAACCTTCAATGGTTATGGCAAAGATGTTGAGTTTTGTTTTCCAAGGAGATACATGTATAAAAAGCTCCTTATGTTAAAGGATGCTATGTCTAAGTGATTGGAAAGTTTTAAATATTTTCTTGCTTTATTTTCCTATGATGGCCGAATGTAACATTTGACCTAGGATATGTTATTATATTTTGCTTTCCAAGATGATTATGGATTAAAGCTCCTTCATGTTAAAGGATGCTATGTCCAAAAGATTGGATGATTTAAAGATCTCTAACCTCACAAACTTGTTAAGGCTGAACCTAAGAGTTCATGGTCTAAGACATTTGATTTTTCCATTTTCCGAAATGATCATGGTTGCAAGCTCCTTACTATGTATGGATGCTAACCTAAAGAGATTGGAAAGTTTAGAAATTCCTAACCTATTTACCTATGCTTGGCCGAAACCCTAAGTAAAGTACTTAGTGGGATTTTTAATTCAACTTTGTTAAAAGATTGTTGTTTATGAACTTCTAGCACTTAAGGATCATAAATCCAAGAGTCGCATAAATTTCGGAAACCCCTAATCCTAGTTTATTGTATGAACCAAACCTATACCTTGTGTTTAGTGTTCTCGAGTGATTTTTAACTCATGATTTTATGTTGGTTGTAACACCCGTTTTTCGTATGCTTCTTTATCGGTAAATACATACTCAATGTATTTATTTTCGATAAAATCCAGAAGATAATTTTATTTAAAATAAAATCATTTTCTTGTGTTGTTTTACCATATGAAGCCCCAATAAAATTTTCAGTCGAAAATTCAGACGAAAACCGGTCTGGGTTCTCACTACTAGGTACAAGTTTACTGAGCTAGAAACAAAATTTTAATTCGTGAACGAGACAGTTAGTGCTTTTATGATGTTTCGTGTAGGTTTGGTAAATTTTCGAATTTTGTTGTCGGGGAATAAAATATAGTATTTTATCCGGGCGAAACCTTCAGAAAATACGATCGGATGTGCACCCGGTTACGTATTTAAGCAGTTAAAGAACCCTAAAGGAGGAGAAAAGGCTTGATGGTAAGTCTCATTAAATGCCTATGACACACCTAAGAATAAAAGAAAATCCTAATGTCATTCCAAAATCTTACTTTTCAACTTTCTCTCTCCAATCACATCCTATCACATTAACTCTTAAACCTCTCTTCAAGAAACTCATCTTCTTTCTTCTTCTCCCTCTCAAGGTCGTGCACCTCCCCTTTACCTCTATAAATATCACTCATCAACTTCACTTCAACACTTTCCTTCTCCTACTTCACTCTTAAGCTTTCATCTTTTCACTTCAAGCTTCCAAATCTCTTGTTTTTACTCTTCTTTTCATTAAGTGTTATTCATCAAAGTTGTTCCTCTTGTTTAGGGTAATACTCTCATGTATTCTTTTCTTTAAAAACTTCATCTTTTTCTAAAGTTTCTTCTTTATGTCATTTATGAGCTTTTATCTTCAAAAATCTCTCAAAAATGGTAGAAAACTCCTTTTGAGTTGAAACCAATTTCTATGACCTTGTATTTACTTGTAGTTTAACATACTAAAAGGTTGTGTAAAACAAAGTTTCCTAACCTCTACTTTCTAATGAGGCCGAACCATGCTTATGGTTTTGATGGATCTTGTTTCAACTTTTACAAGTGGGAGTTGGTATTTAAAGATTTGTTTTCCCAAAATGATCATGGACCAAGGCTCCTTTATGTTAAAGGATGCTATGTCTAAAGTGATTGTAAAGTTTAAAAAATTTTTTTCCCAAAATGATCATGGACCAAGGCTCCTTTATGTTAAAGGATGCTATGTCTAAAGTGATTGGAAAGTTTAAAGATTTTTACTCTACTTTTTTGTCATTTACTTTTATGTCATTTATATTTATGCCATTTGCTTTATGTCATTTACTTTATGTCATTTACCTTATGTCATTTACTTTTATGTCATTTATATTTATGCCATTTTCTTTTATGTCATTTACCTTATGTCATTTACTTTTATGTCATTTATATTTATGCCATTTACTTTATGTCATTTACATTATGTCATTTACTTTTATGTCATTTATATTTATACCATTTACTTTATGTCATTTACATTATTTCATTTACTTTTATGTCATTTATATTTATGTCATTAAAGTTTATGTCATTTATGATTCATTTACTTATGTCATTACACTTTAATTATTTATAATCCTATTTTGTTTCCAAGATGATCATAGACTTGAGCTCCATAAGTTATTGGATGATAAAAGGTCTAAGAGATTGGAAGAATTTAAAGATTTTTTTATCATAAAAACCCAAGGATGGCCGAATCTTAAAGGTTATGGACCTAGGGTGGTGTTTCGTTTTTCATTTTCCAAAGTGATCATGGTTTTGAGCTCCTTACTATTAATGGATGCTAAACCAAAGAGATTGGAAATTTTAAATGTTCCTAGCCTATTTTATTGGTCAAGGCCGAATCTTCATCAAGGTGTAACTTGGTGGGATTTTTGTTCAACTTTGTTTCAAGTAATCATGTTTTAAACTCTTAGCACTTGAGGATCATAAATCCCTAAGTTGCATATGTTTTGGAAACTTCTAACCCTAAGTTCTTGGTTGAGTTCTAATCCTTTGAACCTTGTGTCTTGAAACCTAGACTCGCCTCCTAACCAACCTTGAAGAACGTCCGTGAAACTGTTTATTTTCTTACATTCTCTTACCTTCTTAAGGTAAGAGGGGATTTCCTAAAGATATTCAATAATTGTATGCATGTGTGTAGGTGTTTAACTGGATATATATATGTTGATTGAGCTTACTTGATTATCTAATGTACTTGAACTGTTGTGCTATTATCTGATGTTGAACTGTACTTGTTCTAAATGATAAAATGCATATATGTGATGAACTGCTTTCAACTGTGATATTAGCATTGCACTGATGATATATACTGTTGTTGATTGAAAGTTTGCTAAGCCAGACGTGCGTCTGTGCTCAACCATAATAAGGATTAAAAACCTTAATAAGCTTTGAAGATGAAGGGATTGGTGTTCTTTTCCAAAAGCTCTTTAAACTTAAAGTACTTGTTTTAAATGTTGAAATGATTTTGGTGTACTATTGTTATACAAAAGAAAAATCCTTTTCGAACTATGTGTCTTCAAGTGAAAACTTTCAAGATTATTTGGCAATATCCTATTGGGGAAAATATTTCAAAGATAAAAGAATTTCATAGATGCTTTATAAAAAGATTTTCAAAGAAAAGGTTTTCCTAAGTCTTTAGAAACTTTCCGATAACCTGGATAGGTTATCGAGGATTGATTTTGAATTTGTTTTTCACTGAACGAAAAATAAGTACTTAAGAAAGAGAATCTAGTACGCGAGACGTCGCCTCTAGTATTCAGTGATGTGCACGTGATCTTGAATCAGTGTGAATTCGGGACTACGAGCCCTGGTTATGATGTTATGGACTTAGGTCCTAATCGCTGTGTTGGTGTGTATTCTAACCGCGTGTGATGAACATGATTAAAGGTGAAGGTTGTTTTCTACGACCACAACCCTTGACTGTGGCCACGGTCTTGGGCATTGTGATTGAGCGTTCGGACTATGAGTCCTATGCTTCTGAGTTTTCAAGTGATGGGGAAATGATGATTAAGTCGTTAGCTATGAGCTACGATAGTGAAAAAGAATGAACACAAAGAAAACCTTTTAAATAAAATATTTTCTCATATGCATTTCCCCAGGCATACGTGCCTTTCTTACATATCAGATACAAGGTGGTATCTGGGAGTCTTTCCATGTAAACCGAGTGAAGAGGCACATGTGACGTTGCTCGTCCTGAGACCTTAATGCATGAGGGTAAGGAGGCAACTGCCCGGTGGGGCTAGAGATTGACCAACTCTAATACTTCTCCAGTGAAAACGGTGTTGATATCTCATGAGATTAAGTTAGAGCCTGATGATTGAAGTGCCATGCATATTTTCAAATATTGACTGTGCGGGTTTGAGACCCTTTGATATAACACTGACATATTGCGTATATGCATGATTTAACTGCTTATATGATTCTGTGATGTATGTATCATATATATGGTTGTTGTGGGATATATCTTATGACGGTATCTCACTCTTGCACCACTGTATGCTTTGTTCTTTTCTCCTTGTGTCGGGAACGCACGTGCTCTTAGATGGATCCAGATGTTCCCCTGGCACCAACGAACTCGAGGAATGAGGTCTTCGATCATGCTGGGGCGGCGGGGAGTTGGACCATACATGAAGGAGCGACGACTGCGACTTATCAGGGACCGATCACGACTACTGAGACAAATGCCAACGGAGTACCTATACGGAGGATCCATACCGTCGAGTCTAGGACTGTGGCGCTTCCACCTCCATGGTTCTACCTCCACACGCTACAGGTCACCGGACTTCTTCAGGAGCACCTTGACCCAGTCGAACCGCTCGAAGAGGATCCCGAAGAGGATCCGGAGGAAGACCCCTACGAGTTCATAGAGGTTGAGGAGGAGGGGGAGGAGGAGCCAGAGTACCACCCACAGGATCCCGGCGACGACGACATGATCATCGATGATGGCGGCAACGTTATTGATCCAGTTAGTGGTCCCTCGTCTGAAGGTAGCTTCTGCGGTCACTCCGAGTGCAGGAGGCATGGTTAGATCGTCATTGGTTTTTTTTTGGAGTTGCCCTGATGGTCCCTTGGCTTTTGGAGCCTTCTTTTGAGTCTTATGCCCGACTTTCCCTATTCCCAGTGTGATGCTATCTTTTACCTACTTTTTCAGTTTTAGTATCAGTGTGAGTTGGCCAGTTCGATAAGGCATGTCTTGTAACCAAAAACCTAAGATCCCAAGTGGGTCGTATATATATATATATATTTACATGTATGATGTTTATTCACATGTTCTGAGTGTTCATCATTGTTTCTTAACTACCGCTTACAAAAAAAAAATAAGTACCCTTTTCAGTAACCTTCTAATAAAGGTTATATTTCCGAAGGCGACCAGCGTTTTAAATAAGTTTCTTTTCCGCAAATGAGTAACCATGTGATGCCAGGTTTTAGGGCGTCACATTAGTTGGTATCAGAGCTAGTCGAGTCTTTCGGGAATGTTTGGGTTTAGGTTTGTTGTGTAGAAGTTGTGTTTTTCTCTGACTGGATATTGTTTGAATTACCTCCTTAAGGTAATGTGTGATAAACCGTGGTTCACACCCCTTTTCTGGATGATATCTGACTGCTTGTGTGGTATAGGTCAGTATGAACCAAAGAGGTGCTCGTGGAAGTGGACGAGGCGACGGAGGAATGGATTTTGCTGCCCAAGCACTGGCCGACGTGGCTGCGGCCATAGCTCTCCAAACAGCTAATACTGCTACCCAGAACCAACAAGAGCAACAGAGGGCAGAACAAGCAGCAGAGGGAAGGCATCTGGATGCTTTCCGATGTCAGAATCCGTCGCAGTTTGATGGAGACGTGGATCCAATTAAGGCTGACCTTTGGATTCAGGATCTAGAAAAGATCTTCGACCTGGTACACACTCCAGAGGAATCTAAGGTACCTTATTCCGTGTTCCAGCTAGTGGGCGTCTTTGAATCTTGGTGGAGGGGCACCAGGGCGGTTGTTGGAGGTCGAGCACCAGGGAAATCACACAGGGAGTATTTCGTGGCAAGTTTTTAGACAAATACTTTCCTCAGAGTGCCAGAAAAGAGAAGGAACAGGAGATCAAGAGGCTGAGTCAGCGGGACCTGACAGTGGGGGAGTATGCGGCGAGGTTTGAATCCCTTGCCAAGTATTTCCGTTTCTTTCAAGATAATCCCAGTGAGGAATGGAAGTGTGAACAGTTTGAAGACGGATTGCGCTTCGAGATTAAAGAATCGGTATTGCCATTGGAGATCAGGAACTTCCAAGCACTAGTGGAGAAGTGCCGGAAAGTTGAGATGATGCACAGAGGAAGGGATAACAAGGGAAGCGCAAGAGGACCTGTTCGTCCTAAGAGCCAGAATCAAGGCCAGAATTCAAAATGGAAGCAGAACCAGAGGAAGCCGTATCACCAGGCGTCTAGCTACAACCAAAAACAACAAGCTCGTCCCAATGTTTCAGGGACAGGAAGTGGAGGCCAGAGAAACAACGATCAAGGCCAAGAGAGGAAATGTTACAGGTGTGGAGATCCGAGCCACCTGGCAAATGCTTGTCCAAAGAAGGATGCCAAGTGTAGCAACTGTGGCCGCGTGGGACACTTGGCGAAGGCGTGTCGTGCGCCAAAGAGAGAACATCAGGTCAACCATGCTAGAATAAACAAGCCAACCGCTAAGAGAAGAGTGTATACCATGAGTGGTGCTGAGGCATCGAACTCCGATGATCTCGTGCAAGGTAAGTGTGACATTGCTGGTAATCTTTTGACTGTACTTTTTGATTCAGGCGCAACTCATTCTTTTATTTCGATGGATCGTGTGAAAATTCTAAACTTGCCTGTTTCTTCCTTACCATATAATCTGATTGTTTCTACCCCAACTTCTGAACCTGTGACCGTTAATTCGGTTTGCTTAAACTGTCCTATCATCGTTCAGAATAGACATTTTCTTGTAGACTTGATCTGTTTGCCTTTAGTACATTTAGATGTAATCTTAGGCATGGATTGGTTATCTTTCAACCATATCCTAATAGATTGTGCTCAGAAAACCTTAATCTTTAGGGAGGAGATTTCTGGGTTTTTGTCTGCTAGTCAGGTAAGAACTTCTTTGAAAGAAGGAGCTCAAGGTTACATGTTACTGTTTTCCTTGAACGTTGAGAGCGAGGATGACTTGGATTCCATACCTGTCGTTCGAGAGTTTCCGGAGGTTTTCCCTGAGGATGTACCTGGATTTCCACCTGTTCGGGAGATCGAGTTCGTGATTGATCTGACTCCAGGCACCGGACCAATATCTATGGCGCCATATCGTATGTCGCCATCCGAGTTAGAAACCTTGAAGGACCAACTTGAGGAGCTGATGGGGAAGGAGTTTATACGACCTAGTGTGTCACCGTGGGGAGCTCCAGTCCTGCTAGTAAGGAAGAAAGACGGAACTGCTAGACTGTGTGTGGACTTTCGTCAGTTAAACAAAGTCACGATTTAAAACAGATATCCTCTTCCAAGGATCGATGATCTTATGGATCAGTTACGTGGAGCGGCAGTGTTTTCAAAGATCGATCTGCGGTCGGGATACCACCAGATACGAGTAAAAGCGGAAGATGTTCCTAAGACAGCGTTTCGAACACGCTATGGGCATTATGAGTATTTGGTGATGCCATTTGTAGTGACGAATGCACCTGCTATATTCATGGACTATATGAATAGGATCTTTCGTCCCTTTTTGGATCAATTCGTAGTCGTCTTCATTGATGACATACTGATCTATTCTCCGGACAAGGAGACTCGTGCTGAGCATCTTAGCATTGTTCTTCAGATCCTGAGAGAGAAACAGCTCTATGCGAAACCAGAGAAGTGTGAATTTTGGTTGGAGCAAGTTCAATTCTTGGGGCACGTAATATCCCGCGAAGGAATCGCTGTGGATCCGACGAAGGTCGAAGCTGTTTTGGAATGGGAAAGGCCAACAACGGCAACGGAAATCCGTAGTTTTGTAGGTTTGGCTGGCTACTACCGGAGATTCATTGAAGGATTTTCCAAGATTGTTGGACCTCTCACCCAGCTGACGCGTAAGGACCAAACGTTCGTGTGGACAGAAGCCTGTGAGAAAAGCTTCCAAGAGCTTAAAAGGAGATTGACAACCTCACCGGTATTGATCCTACCCGATCCCAAGGAATCTTTTGAGGTTTACTGTGATGCTTCACATCAGGGTTTGGGCTGTGTGCTGATGCAAAATCGGAAAGTGGTGGCTTATGTTTCGAGGCAGTTGAAGATTCATGAGAGGAACTATCCGACGCACGATTTAGAACTAGCTGCTGTGGTCTTCGCTTTAAAAATCTGGAGACATTACTTGTATGGAGCTACTTTTAATGTTTTCGATGACCATAAAAGCTTGAAGTACTGTTTAATCGAAGAAGGAATTGAATATGCGTCGAGAGGCGTTGGTTAGAATTCCGAAGGATTATGATTTTCAACTACGATATCACCCTGGAAAGGCGAATGTAGTGGGCGATGCTTTGAGCAGAAAGACAATTCACGCATCAACGATGATGGTTAAAGAACATGAACTGCTGGAAAAATTCCGAGATCTAAGTTTGTTAGTGGAAAGTACACCAGGGAAATTGTGTCTGAACAGGACCACCGTGTCAAATGGACTAATGGAACAGATAAAGGAGAAGCAAGAAACTGATCAGTATCTACAGACAGAAAGAGACTTGGTACGCCAAGGAGCTCTGTCAGAATTTAGAGAAGGAACAGATGGAATTTTGAGGTTTGGCGAGAGAATCTGTGTACCTGATGATGCTGAGCTAAGAAAGCTGATTTTAGAAAAGGCTCACAAGAGTAGGTTGAGTATGCACCCAGGGGCCACAAAGATGTATCAAGATCTTAAGAAATTATATTGGTGGTATGGAATGAAGAGAGATGTAATGGAATACGTCGCTTCTTG
Organism: Sophora flavescens; assembly: GCA_030762895.1. Taxonomy (NCBI): domain Eukaryota; kingdom Viridiplantae; phylum Streptophyta; class Magnoliopsida; order Fabales; family Fabaceae; genus Sophora; species Sophora flavescens. Next base: position 51,506,971 of record CM061065.1, on the reverse strand, counting down.
TTTGATATGTCAAAAAGCCAAAGTGGAACACCAGAGACCAGCAGGAATGTTACAGTCTTTAGATATTCCAGAATGGAAATGGGATAGAATCTCAATGGATTTCGTGACCAGTTTAGCAAGGACTAAGAAGGGGTATGAGGTTATATGGGTAATAGTGGACCGACTGACTAAGTCAGCTCACTTTTTGCCAATCAATATGAGATACTCTATGGAGAAGTTAACCCAACTGTACATCGGAGAGATTGTTAGAATGCATGGTGTGCCTTCAAGCATTATCTCCGACCGAGACCCGCGATTTACATCGAGGTTTTGGCAGAGTTTACAAGAATCACTTGGAACAAAACTCTGATTGAGTTCCGCATATCATCCACAGACGGATGGGCAATCGGAAAGAACAATCCAGTCACTAGAGGATTTGCTGAGGGCTTGTGTTTTGGAGGATGTCGGGAGTTGGGACGAGTCCCTACCATTGATAGAATTTACCTACAATAATAGCTTTCATTCAAGCATTGGAATGGCACCTTATGAGGCCCTGTATGGTCGACGATGTCGAACGCCTTTGTGTTGGTACCAGGATGGTGAAAGTTTGCTATTGGGTCCAGACTTCGTGCAACAAACAACGGAAAAGGTGAAGATGATCCAGGAGAAAATGAGGGCAACGCAGAGCCGACAGAAGAGCTACGCGGACAAGAGACGACGACCTCCAGAGTTTGAGGAAGGCGAACATGTATTCTTGAGAGTCACGCCAACGACTGGGATTGGCAGAGTACTAAAGTCCAGAAAGCTTACGCCCAAGTTCATTGGGCCCTACCAAATTCTTCGTCGTGTAGGTCCAGTAGCTTATAAAATATCTTTACCACCCTTTCTTTCCAATATCCATGATGTTTTTCATGTCTCTCAGTTGAGAAAATACATTCCTGATCCATCACATATCATCAAGCCTGATAAAGTACAGTTAAAAGAGAACCTGTCCTTTGTGACTTCGCCGACACGAATCGTGGATAGGATGACAAAGCAGCTCAGAGGTAAACAAATTCCTTTGGTCAAAGTCATCTGGAATGAGACAACCGGAGAAGCAACATGGGAAGCTGAGGACAAGATGAAGTTGCAGTACCCTGAGTTATTTCAAGGTACGTAATTTCGAGGACGAAATTCTTTTTAGAGGGGTAGAGTTGTAACACCCCGTTTTTCGTATGCTTCTTTATCGGTAAATACATACTTAATGTATTTATTTTCGATAAAATCCAGAAGATGATTTTATTTAAAATAAAATCATTTTCTTGTGTTGTTTTACCATATGAAGCCCCAATAAAATTTTCAGTCGAAAATTCGAGGCAAAACCTGATGCGGGTTCTCACTACCGGTACAAGTTTACTGAGCTAGAAACAAAATTTTAATTCGTGAACGATACAGTTAGTGTTTTTATGATGTTTCGTGTAGGTTTGGTAAATTTTCGAATTTTGTTGTCCGGGAATAAAATATAGTATTTTATCCGGGTGAAACCTTCAGAAAATACGATCGGATGTGCACCCGGTTATGTATTTAAGCAGTTAAAAACCCTAAAGGAGGAGAAAAGGCTTGATGGGAAGTCTCATTAAATGCCTATGACACACCTAAGAATAAAAGAAAATCCTAATGTCATTCCAAAATCTTACTTTTCAACTTTCTCTCTCCAATCACATCCCATCACATTAACTCTTAAACCTCTCTTCAAGAAACTCATCTTCTTTCTTCTTCTCCCTCTCAAGGCCGTGCACCTCCCCTTTCCCTCTATAAATATCACTCATGAACTTCACTTCAACACTTTCCTTCTCCTATTTCACTCTTAAGCTTTCATCTTTTCACTTCAAGCTTCCAAAGCTCTTGTTTTTACTCTTCTTTTCATTAAGTGTTATTCATCAAAGTTGTTCCTCTTGTTTAGGGTAATACTCTCATGTATTCTTTTCTTTAAAAACTTCATCTTTTTCTAAAGTTTCTTCTTTATGTCATTTATGAGCTTTTATCTTCAAAAATCTCTCAAAAATGGTAGAAAACTCCTTTTTAGTTGAAACCAATTTCTATGGCCTTGTATTTACTTGTAGTTTAACATACTAAAAGGTTGTGTAAAACAAAGTTTCCTAACCTCTACTTTCTAATGAGGCCGAACCATGCTTATGGTTTTGATGGATCTTGTTTCAACTTTTACAAGTGTGAGTTTATATTTAAAGATTTGTTTTCCCAAAATGATCATGGACCAAGGCTCCTTTATTTTAAAGGATGCTATGTCTAAAGTGATTGCAAAGTTTAAAGATTTGTTTTCCCAAAATGATCATGGACCAAGGCTCATTTATGTTAAAGGATGCTATGTCTAAAGTGATTGGAAAGTTTAAAGATTTTTACTCTACTTTTATGTCATTTATATTTATGCCATTTGCTTTATGTCATTTACTTTATGTCATTTACCTTATGTCATTTACTTTTATGTCATTTATATTTATGCCATTTACTTTATGTCATTTACCTTATGTCATTTACTTTTATGTCATTTATATTTATGCCATTTACTTTATGTCATTTACATTATGTCAATTTACTTTTATGTCATTTATATTTATACCATTTAATTTATGTCATTTACATTATGTCATTTACTTTTATGTCATTTATATTTATGTCATTAATGTTTATGTCATTTATGACTCATTTACTTATGTCATTACACTTTAATTATTTATAATCCTATGTTGTTTCCAAGATGATCATAGACTTGAGCTCCATAAGTTATTGGATGATAAAAGGTCTAAGAGATTGGAAGATGATAAGCCTCTGGCTCATCTAGTTTTATGACTAGTATGACCGTGGTTTTGTGCCAATTATATCTCGATTTCACCCAAATTAGGCTTGATTGTCCTCAAGCAAGGTTTTGAGTCCCTTAAGTAGTTTTAGGGTTATTTAGTCAGTTTTTGAGTCAAATAAAGCACTTATGGCTATTTCATGTTTTCAGGTTGACTTAGAGTCCAAGGAATGAAGGAAACAATGGAAATTGCAATCTGGAAACACTCGCCACGCGAGCAGATACTCGCCCCGCGAGAGTGAGGACCAGCCAAAGGTGCGGAAAAGTCATGTTCTCTGCCTCGCCCCGCGAGCTATTGCTCGCCTCGCGAGCCTGAAGTCAGCAAGCATTACGGTCATCCCGTGACACCCATCACGGGCGTGAAGAGAAACCCCTGAAGACAGAGACCATCACGGCCTGGCCGTGATGAAGGTCACGGCCATGACAGATAAGCACCCGAAGACAGAGACCATCACTCTGGCCGTGATAGGCATCACGGCTGTGACAACCCAGGTTTTGAAGACTCGCCTCGCGAGAATCACGCTCGCCTCGCGAGAATACAAATTCAAAAAGGCGCCATTTTAATATTCGCCTCGCGAGAGGCCACTCGCCTCGCGAGTATGCGCAGTTTCTGAAAGTTATAAATAGCTGTTTAGGGCAAAACAGAATCATCTTTTGCCAATCCTTGTTTTCGAATTTTCTCTGTTTGTATTGCGTTTTTGATGGAGAACTAATCTCCCTAGGTTGATCTCTTTGTACTCGTCTTCCACCAACACTTGAGGTCTTGTAATTCCTGATTTAATTCTCTTCTCTCTTTCAATATCTATTCTATATTCTCTGTTTGCTTAATTCAGTTTGTATCGAATGGGTATTGATTTGTTTCGATGATTGTATGTTCCTAAACTTAATCGCGTTTGCTTAATTCGCGTGCGTTCAATTCGTGTTTGCTTAATTCACGAAAGGGCTTCATCCGTTTGCTTAATTCGGAATTAGGAATATATGTCCCGTAGCGTCGGTTTCGCTTGTTAATCGATGCTACAATCGAAAAGGGATTAGACTCTGCTTAGGGCATGGAATTACATGAACCGATGATAGTGGGAAACGAAACAGCAGATTGATCGTCTTAGTCTTATTTGATAATCACGTATTTTGCTCTGTTTTTACGTTCTGTTTTCACTCTGTTTTTCCAATCAATTTCAAACCAAACACCCCCCCCAAGAAACTTATTTTCTGCGATAATTGCACTACGAGAGTCCTTGCGATACGATACCCGAGTTGTCGCACACTAAACTACATTTTTACTAACCGCTCATCTTTTGACGCGTGCGCGACAGCGCGTCAAATTGGCGCCGTTGCCGGGGACTCTTGTTTGTTGTTCTCGCTTTTTGTTTTTGTTTCTGTTTTGAATTAGACTGGCCACTAGGTCTACTTGTCCTGACTTGTGTGATTTTGACCCTGAAATTGAAAGAACACTGCACACACGCCTTAGGGCAATACGGGCAAGCACTAGTGGTAATTCTGATTTCAACCTGTTTTTAATAACATGGGTGACCAAAGGACATTGAGGCAGCTTGCTGCCCCCCGGATGTTAACTACAATGGGCTGTGTATTGAGTATCTTGGTGTGGTTGCTCCTTTTGAACTTAAATCTGGTTTAATACACTTGTTGCCAAGATTTAGTGGTCTTGCAGTGAGGATCCACATAAGCATTTGAAGGAATTTCAGTGTGGTCTGTTCTACACCCTTGAGGCTGGAAGGCATTACTGAAGACCATATCAAATTGCGAGCCTTCCCTTTCTCCCTTGAAGGCGCTGCAAAGGATTGGCTATATTATTTGGAGCCAAATTCTGTCACAACTTGGAATGATCTGAAAAAGGTTTTCTTGGAAAGATACTTCCCTGCCTCCAGAGCTGCTTCCATCGAAAGGAGATATGTGGCATCGAGCAAAGCAATGAGTCATTGGTCGAGATCTCGGGAGAGGTTCAAAAAGTTGGTATCTAGCTGCCCTCAACACCGCATTTCGAGCAGCTCCCGATTCAAGTATTTTTATGAGGGATTGCTCCCAATGGACAGAAATATTTTGGATGCCGCTAGTGGAGGAGCACTCGTCGATAAAACTCCAGCTGCTGCGAAGCAATTGATTGAGAATATGTCATTAAACTCCCAGCAGTTCACAACCAGGAGCAACTCTGTCGAGACAAGGGGTGTAAATGAGATTCAAGGTTCATCTTCCAACAAGGCACTCGAAACCAGAATTGATGAGCTCACTTGTTTGGTGAAGCAACTGGCAATGGATAAGGTGCAGCCGGCGAGGTTGTGTGGCATGTGTAGTTCTCCCGAGCATCTGACCGACACGTGCCCTATTCTGAAGGATGGGTCGATCACTGATATGCCTCAAGCTTATGCAGCTAATCTATACAATCAAGGCAATAATCAGAACCGGTATGGTACTCCTGACCTCTCTACAAATAGGTACCATCCCAACTGGAGGAATCACCCTAATCTGCGGTATGGGAACTCATCCCAACAACAACCAGTGGCACCACCACCGAATCCTCCTCAAGTGACCACTTCTACACCCTCCGGACCTTCATTAGAAGACTTGGTCAAACAAATGGCTGCACAAAATCTCCAATTTCAGCATCAAGTTGGACAGTCTCGAAGAAATGAATGATGCTAGCATTCGAGATTTGAGGACACAGATTGGACAGCTTGCCACATCCATAAACAACTTACGACAAGCTCGGTGGATCGAGCCAACTACCTGCACAGACAGTGGTGAATCCCAATGTCCCCAATCCCAATGTGAGTGCCATCTCTTTGAGATCCGGGAAAGTAGTAGAGGAGCCCCCGAGAAAGATGAAGAAACTGCTGAGGCTATTCCCGAGCCCTCTGTTGTTGTTGAAACCGAGAGAGTGTATGTGCCCCCGATTCCCTTCCCACAAAGAGTGCAGAAAAATAAGAAGGTTGATGGGGAAGACAAGGAGAAGGAGATCTTAGATGTGTTCGAAAAGGTGGCGGTAAACATTCCACTCCTAGATGTGATTAAGCAAGTTCCAAGGTATGCAAAGTTTACAAGGATTTGTGTACCCACAAGAGGAGGATGAAGGGTAATGAGAGAGTTAACTTAGGGCGAAATGTTTCAGCCCTCATTCAGCCCAAACTTGCCCCTGAGAAGGTTACAATTTCAGCCCTCACTCAGGCACTGCCACAGAAGTGCAAGGATCCGGGCACTTTCACTATTCCATGCACCATTGGGGACAAAGAAATTCGACAATTGCATGTTGGATTTGGGAGCCTCCATAAATGTCATGCCCACCTCCATTTTCAACAACCTTGATCTGGGCCCTTTGCAACATACAGGACTTACCATACAGTTGGCCAACAGGACCAATGCTCGCCCCATGGGAGTGGTAGAAGATGTGTTGGTACGAGTTGATGATTTGATTTTCCCTGCCGACTTTTACATCCTGGACATGGCGGGGAAACCAATTCAAGTAGATCACCAATCATCCTGGGCAGGCCGTTCATGAAGACGGCAAAGACGAAGATAGATGTTGATGATGGAACCATGTCCATGGAGTTCGGTGACATTATTGCAAGGTTCAACATTTTTGATGCTATGAAGCATCCATTGGAAGAGCACTCTGTTTTCCAAATAGAGTTGCTCTCCGAAATTGTTGACGACACCTATGATGACTTGGTTGCTGATTTTCCATCCATTTCTGATTTTAATGATGTTTATTCATGTAATGATTGTACTAACACTAACCCTTGCGTTGTTTGTGCTGAGATTGATTCTACTTTGCAGGGTCATAGTGTAAGTGAAGTCTGTCTTTTCTAGTGAAATTCTTGACGCCCTACTGCTCCAAACATACCATCTGTGGAGCAGCCACCCTCCTTGGAGCTTAAGCCACTTCCCGGCAATCAAGTATGCTTACTTGGAGAGGAATGAAAAACTCCCAGTTATCATTTCCTCCAACCTTGACTCGACCAGAAGCTAAACTCTTGGAGGTTCTCAAGAAGCACAAGAGAGCAATTGGATGGACCTTGGTCGACATTCCAGGAATTAGCCCCTCTAGATGTATGCATAGGATTTTATTGGAGGATGGGGCTAAACCAGTTTAGGCAGCCGCAGAGGCGGCTAAATCCATTGATTCCGGATGTGGTAAAGAAGGAGGTAACAAAACTCCTACATGCGGGTATCATATACCCCATCTCCGATAGCACTTGGGTGAGCCCAAGTGCAAGTTGTGCCTAAGAAATCTGGCCTCACAAGTGGTAAGAAATGAGAACAATGAGCTTGTCCCCACTAGAGTCCGAATAGCTTGGAGAGTCTCAGTATTGACTATAGGAGGTTGAACCAGGCCACTCGAAAGGATCACTTTCCTTTGCCTTTCATCGATCGGATGCTCGAACGGCTGGCCGGTGAAATCCCACTACTGTTTTCTTGATGGCTTCTCCGGATACTTCCAGATCCACATTGCACCGGAGGATCAGGAGAAGACCACTTTCACGTGCCCCTTAGGCACGTTTGCCTATAGGAGGATGCCGTTTGGCCTTTGCAACGCTCCTGGCACTTTCCAGAGATGCATGATTAGCATTTTTACTGAATTTATTGAAAATTGCATGGAAGTGTTCATGGATGATTTCACAGTATATGGCTCCTCATTCGATGCATGCTTGCATAGTCTGAATTTGGTTTTAGAAAGATGTATTGAAACTGATCTTGTGTTGAACTATGAAAAGTGTCATTTTATGGTTGAACAGGGGATCGTTTTGGGGCATGTTATTTCTAGAGAGGGAATTTCAGTAGATCCTGCTAAAATTGATGTGATTTCCACATTGCCTTACCCATCTTGCGTTCGCGAGATTCGTTCTTTTCTTGGTCATGCAGGTTTCTACAGGCGCTTTATTAAGGATTTCAAGAAGATAGCTCTCCTCTGTCGGAACTTGTCAAGAATGATGCCATATTCAGCTTTGATGATAACCGCAAGAAGGCGTTCGACTTCTTGAAAAAGGCATTGACCTCTACCCCCATCATCCAGCCCCACCTGGACGCTCCCTTTTGAGCTCATGTGTGATGCTTCTAACTATCTTGTGGGGGCGGTCCTGGCACAAAGGGTAGGCAAGTCTGCACATGTCATTTACTATGCTTCTAGGACTTTAGATGCTGCACAATGTAATTACACCACCACCGAAAAGGAACTTCTAGCTGTTGTTTTTGCTCTCGATAAGTTTAGATCATATTTGCTAGGTTCCAAGGTTGTTGTTTTCACCGACCATGCAGCACTCTGAAATATTTGTTAAAGAAACCTAAGCGAAGACGAGGTTGATTCGGAGGAACTTGTTGATCCAAGAGTTCAATGTAGATATCAAGCACAAGAATGGATAAGAAAATTTAGTGGCTGATAACTTGAGTAGTATAGAGAGGGATGAGGATCCGTCCCCATTCAGGATGACTTTCCCGATGAGCAGCTTTTAGAGTTGCATGGCGTTACTACTTGTTTTGCCGATCTTGTGAATTACCTAGTTGCTGGTGTCTTTCCGACATGAGCAACTAGGTCACAAATCCACAAACTAAAGTGCGACGCCAAGTATTATGTTTGGGACGATCCATTTCTTTGGAAGTTTTGTAGTGATCGGGTGATTAGGCGGTGTGTCCCCGACTATGAGATTGAGTCCATTTTGCACTTTTCTCATGCCTCTCAAGTAGGGGGACACTTTGGGCCACGAGAGGACTGCGAGAAAGGTCCTAGATTCTGGTTTTTATTGGCCCACCATCTTTAGAGATGCTTATGAGGTGTATCGGACTTGTAAGGAGTGTCGACAAAGCAGGTACAGCCATCACTCGCAAGAGTGAAATGCCACAAAGCCCATGCTCTTACGTGAGGTGTTTGACGTGTGGGGGATCGACTTTATGGGTCCTTTCCCTGCATCTTTTGGCTTTCTTTACATTCTCTTGGCTGTTGACTATGTTTCAAAGTGGGTGGAAGCTATCCCCACTAGGACTAACGATTCTAAAGTTGTTGCAAATTTTGTTAGGTCCAATATTTTTTGCAGGTTCGAGCATACCTCGTGCCATAATCAAGTGACCGGGGCACTCATTTCTCGCAACCGCACCATGGAAGCTCTACTCCGGAAGTATGGGGTTGTGCACGAGTCTCCACTGCTTACCATCCTCGGACCAATGGCCAGCCGAGATCTCCAACAGGAGATAAAACAAATCCTAGAGAAAGTTGTGCAGTAGAATAGGAAAGATTGGAGCCGCCGTCTAGAAGACGCACTTTGGGCTCGAGAGGGGACCGCTTTCAAGACGCCGATAGGGATGTCCCCCTTTAGGCTTGTATTCGGCAAGGCATGCCATCTCCCTCGTGGAAGTTGAGCACCGTGCTTATTGGGCGGTCAAGTCTTGAATCTGGAAATGCAAAAATCTGGTATTGAAAGGAAACTCCGATTCTGGCAGCTTGAAGAGCTTAGGCTAGAAGCCTATGAGAGCTCTCCGATTTATAAGGAGAAAACCAAACACTTTCATGATAGATTGATTACTAGGAAGGAATTCTCTCGTGGGTCAGCGGTTTTACTGTTTAACTCCACTTTGAAATTGATGGCTGTGAAACTTCGGTCCCGGTGGATTGGACCATTTGTTGTTACTAACGTTTTTCCTCATGGTGCAGTAGATATTAAAAGTGCATGTAGCAACAAGGCATTCAAAGTTAACGGGCAGCGTCTGAAGCTATTTCATGAGAGCTCGGGACTGTGGATGCTACTTTGTTGAGGAGCTCTCTTTGGGGGAGCCCACCTACACTGCAACCTGATCAGGGAGCACCCTTTCCTTTCCCTCACTCTGTTTTGATATTTGTGTTGTTCATTGAGGACAATGTATGTTTTAAGTGTGGGGGAGGGAACCGTTTGTTTTGTTGTGTTTTGTGTTTTGTTGTGTTTTCTTTCGCTCTTGAATAATTTGAGAAGCTCAAGAGCATGTGTGTGAGTCTTGTGTCGGCAAGCTTTGTAGGTTTTGGTTGATTTAGCACAGATTGATGGCATGATTTATGTTGATGATTCCCCCTAGGTTTTTGAATTTGGAAATTGTGATCCCCATTTGAAAAATTGAAAACTGAACTTTGAGATATTTTGTTGTGAGAGCATGATTTATGATAAGTTTGGGGTGATAGGGTACACACACTAGGGATAGAATCTCGGTCAGACAATTTGCATGAATGTCCGGGTGAGGATTTGAGCCTCCAACATGTTTTTGATTGTGTGAATCACTTTTGAGTTGCACTTTCCCGAATTTGCTTGAATCTCTTCATGGTTTGCATGTCTATGTGTTTGCATCAAATGATCTAGGCAATTTTCTTTGAATTAACTACTTGACCTAAATTGAACCAAGTCCCCTAATGCATGTTCCCTAGTTAGCCCCTTTGAGCCTAATTAGCCTATTGTTTCATGTTGACCTTATGTTATGAGCCTAAATCTGGAAAAACCATGTTAACCCGATCTTAGGATTAGGAGAGCATGGAAGCTTAGCTAGAGAATGGTTGCAAGAAACTAAGTTTGGGGTGGCTACAGTGATATGATGTGTTGTTGGGGATTGAGAAAAAGAAAAAAAAAATAAAGGTTGGAGCCAAAGGGCAAAAATAAATCTCTCGGAAAAAAAAAAAAAAAAAAAAGAAGCAAAATGTCAAGAAGGGTATTAGAAGAAAAGGGCTGTAGCCACCCAAGGCAAAAAGAAGAATAAGAATAGGAACTTGAGTAGGAAATTCAATGTGTAAACAGCTTCATGCTCTCCTAGTTCCTAGGGATTTCAGCCCAGTACCTTTGCATATCCTTCCCTTAGCCAGGCCCCATTACAACCTTGAAAGTCCTTTTGATGTTGCATGCATGTTTTTCTGTGGGAACCATTTTGAGATGAAAATCAAGTTCATGGGAAGTGCTCTTAAAAGTGAAACTGAGTGAAATGTTGTTAGCCTAGACAAACTGAGAGATTGAGTGACCACTAAACCCCTTTGTGAGGAAGGCGATTGTTTGAATTTGGTGATCTCCCTCTTGTGTGTAACTTAGATCCCCTGTTTAGATTAATGATTGTTTGAATGATGAAATTCTCAGATGTTCAGAATAAATGATTGTGGGGATTACATTGTTGAAAAGGGGGGAACGTTTAAGGGAAATTGTTTTGATGAATTGCTTGAAATTTTGTGCGGAATTGGTTGAAATCCTTATAGCTTGCCAAGTCTTGAGTCGTTTTGAGTTTTAGTTTGCTTGGGGACAAGCAAAGTTCAAGTTTGGGGTATTTTGATAAGCCTCTGGCTCATCTAGTTTTATGACTAGTATGACCGTGGTTTTGTGCCAATTATATCTCGATTTCACCCAAATTAGGCTTGATTGTCCTCAAGCAAGGTTTTGAGTCCCTTAAGTAGTTTTAGGGTTATTTAGTCAGTTTTTGAGTCAAATAAAGCACTTATGGCTATTTCATGTTTTCAGGTTGACTTAGAGTCCAAGGAATGAAGGAAACAATGGAAATTGCAATCTGGAAACACTCGCCACGCGAGCGCATATACTCGCCCGCGAGAGTGAGGACCAGCCAAGTGCCGGAAAAGTCATGTTCTCTCGCCTCGCCCCGCGAGCTATTGCTCGCCTCGCGAGCCTGAAGTCAGCAAGCATTACGGTCATCCCGTGACACCCATCACGGGCGTGAAGAGAAACCCCTGAAGACAGAGACCATCACGGCCTGGCCGTGATGAAGGTCACGGCCATGACAGATAAGCACCCGAAGACAGAGACCATCACGGTCTGGCCGTGATAGGCATCACGGCTGTGACAACCCAGGTTTTGAAGACTCGCCTCGCGAGAATCACGCTCGCCTCGCGAGAATACAAATTCAAAAAGGCGCCATTTTAATATTCGCCTCGCGAGAGGCCACTCGCCTCGCGAGTATGCGCAGTTTCTGAAAGTTATAAATAGCTGTTTAGGGCAAAACAGAATCATCTTTTGCCAATCCTTGTTTTCGAATTTTCTCTGTTTGTATTGCGTTTTTGATGGAGAACTAATCTCCCTAGGTTGATCTGCTGTACTCGTCTTCCACCAACACTTGAGGTCTTGTAATTCCTGATTTAATTCTCTTCTCTCTTTCAATATCTATTCTATATTCTCTGTTTGCTTAATTCAGTTTGTATCGAATGGGTATTGATTTGTTTCGATGATTGTATGTTCCTAAACTTAATCGCGTTTGCTTAATTCGCGTATGCGTTCAATTCGTGTTTGCTTAATTCACGAAAGGGCTTCATCCGCTTTGCTTAATTCGAATTAGGAATATATGTCCCGTGAGCGTCGGTTTCAGCTTGTTAATCGATGCTACAATCGAAAAGGGATTAGACTCTGCTTAGGGCATGGAATTACATGAACCGATGATAGTGGGAAACGAAACAGCAGATTGATCGTCTTAGTCTTATTTGATAATCACGTATTTTGCTCTGTTTTTACGTTCTGTTTTCACTCTGTTTTTCCAATCAATTTCAAACCAAACACCCCCCCCAAGAAACTTATTTTCTGCGATAATTGCACTACGAGAGTCCTTGCGATACGATACCCGAGTTGTCGCACACTAAACTACATTTTTACTAACCGCTCATCTTTTGACGCGTGCGCGACAGCGCGTCAGAAGAATTTAAAGATTTTTTTATCATAAAAACCCAAGGATGGTCGAATCTTAAAGGTTATGGACCTAGGGTGTTTCGTTTTTCATTTTCCAAAGTGATCATGGTTTTGAGCTCCTTACTATTAATGGATGCTAAACCAAAGAGATTGGAAATTTTAAATGTTCCTAGCCTATTTTATTGGTCAAGGCCGAATCTTCATCAAGGTTTAACTTGGTGGGATTTTTGTTCAACTTTGTTTTAAGTAATCATGTTTTAAACTCTTAGCACTTGAGGATCATAAATCCCTAAGTTGCATATGTTTTGGAAACTTCTAACCCTAAGTTCTTGGTTGAGTTCTAATCCTTTGAACCTTGTGTCTTGAAACCTAGACTCGCCTCCTAACCAACCTTGAAGAACGTCCGTGAAACTGTTTATTTTCTTACATTCTCTTACCTTCTTAAGGTAAGAGGGGATTTCCTAAAGATATTCAATAACTGTATGCATGTGTGTAGGTGTTTAACTGGATATTTATATGTTGATTGAGCTTACTTGATTATCTAATGTACTTGAACTGTTGTGCTATTATCTGATGTTGAACTGTACTTGTTCTAAATGATAAAATGCATATATGTGATGAACTGCTTTCAACTGTGATATTAGCGTTGCACTGATGATATATACTATTGTTGATTGAAAGTTTACTAAGCCAGACGTGCATCTGTGCTCAACCATAATAAGGATTAAAAACCTTAATAAGCTTTGAAGATGAAGGGATTGGTGTTCTTTTCCAAAAGCTCTTTAAGCTTAAAGTACTTGTTTTAAATGTTGAAATGATTTTGGTGTACTATTGTTATACAAAAGAAAAATCCTTTTCGAACTATGTGTCTTCAAGTGAAAACTTTCAAGATTATTTGGCAATATCCTATTGGGGAAAATATTTCAAAGATAAAAGAATTTCATAGATGCTTTATAAAAAGATTTTCAAAGAAAAGGTTTTTCCTAAGTCTTTTAGAAACTTTCCTATAACCTGGATAGGTTATCCAGGATTCGGTTTTGAATTTGTTTTTCACTGAACAAAAAATAAGTACTTAAGAAAGAGAATCTAGTATGCGAGATGTCGCCTCTAGTATTCAGTGATGTGCACGTGATCTTGAATCAGTGTGAATTCGGGACTACGAGCCCTAGTTATGATGTTATGGATTTAGGTCCTAATCGCGCTGTGTTGGACTGTGTATTCTAACCGCGTGGGATGAACATGATTAAAGGTGAAGGTTGTTTTCTACGACCACAGCCCTTGACTGTGGCCACGGTCTTGGGCATTGTGATTGAGCGTTCAGACTATGAGTCCTATGCTTCCGAGTTTTCAAGTGATGGGGAAATGATGATTAAGTCGTTAGCTATGAGCTGCGATAGCGAAAAAGAATGAACACAAAGAAAACCTTTTAAATAAAATATTTTCTCATATGCATTTCGCCAGGCATACGTTCCTTTCTTACATATCAGATACAAGGTGGTATCTGGGAGTCTGTCCATGTAAACCGAGTGAAGAGGCACATGTGACGTTGCTCGTCCTGAGACCTTAATGCATGAGGGTAAGGAGGCAACTGCCCGGTGGGGCTAGAGATTGACCAACTCTAATACTTCTCCAGTGAAAACGGTGTTGATATCTCATGAGATTAAGTTAGAGCCTGATGATTGAAGTGCCATGCATATTTTCAAATATTGACTGTGCGGGTTTGAGACCCTTTGATATAACACTGACATATTGCGTATATGCATGATTTAACTGCTTATATGATTCTGTGATGTATGTATCATGTATATGGTTGTTGTGGGATATATCTTATGACGGTATCTCACTCTTGCACCACTGTATGCTTTGTTCTTTTCTCCTTGTGTCGGGAACGCACGTGCTCTTAGATGGATCCGGATGTTCCCCTGGAACCAACGAACTCGAGGAATGAGGTCTTCGATCACGCTGGGGCGGCGGGGAGTTGGACCATACATGAAGGAGCGACGACTGCGACTTATCTGGGACCGATCACAACTACTGAGACAAAAGCCAACGGAGTACCTATACGGAGGATCCATACCGTCGAGTCTAGGACTGTGGCGCTTCCACCTCCATGGTTCTACCTCCACACGCTACAGGTCACCGGACTTCTTCAGGAGCACCTTGACCCAGTCGAACCGCTCGAAGAGGATCCCGAAGAGGATCCGGAGGAAGACCCCTACGAGTTCATAGAGGTTGAGGAGGAGGGGGAGGAGGAGCCAGAGTACCACCCACAGGATCCCGGCGACGATGACATGATCATCGATGATGGCGGCGACGTTATTGATCCAGCTTAGTGGTCCCTCGTCTGAAGGTAGCTTCGGTCACACTCAGAGTGCGGGAGGCATGGTTAGATCGTCATTGGTTTTTTTTTGGAGTTGCCCTGATGGTCCGTTGGCTTTTGGAGCCTTCTTTTGAGTCTTATGCCCGACTTTCCCTATTCCCAGTGTGATGCTATCTTTTACCTACTTTTTCAGTTTTAGTATCAGTGTGAGTTGGCCAGTTCGATAAGGCATGTCTTGTAACCAAAAACCTAAGATCCCAAGTGGGTCGGATATATATATATTTACATGTATGATGTTTATTCACATGTTCTGAGTGTTCATCATTGTTTCTTAACTACCGCTTACAAAAAAAAAGTACCCTTTTCAGTAACCTTCTAATAAAGGTTATATTTCCGAAGGCGACCAGCGTTTTAAATAAGTTTCTTTTCCGCAAATGAGTAACCATGTGATGCCAGGTTTTAGGGCGTCACATTGGTAACCTTAGACTTCCATCGCCGGAGAAGCGAGGACGTTCGTGAACCTTCTTTTAAAATCCAAAACTCTTAACTCCAACGTGAGGTAAGATGGGATTTCCTAAAGATATTCAATAACTGTACGCATGTGTGTAGGTGTTTAATTGGATATTTATATGTTGATTGAGATTACTTGGTTATTTAATGTACTTGAACTATTATGCTATTATCTGATGTTGAACTGTGCTTGTTCTAAATGTTATAAGGCATATCTGTGATGAACTGCTTTCAACTTTGATATTAGCATTGAACTGAAAATATATACTACTGTTGATTGAAAGTTTGCTAAGCCAGACTCGTGTCTGTGCTCAACTGTTATAAGGATTAAAAACCTCAATAAGCTTTGAAGATGAAGGGATTGGTGTTCTTTTCCAAAAGCTCATTAACTTAAAGTACTTGTTTTAAATGTTGAAATGGTTTTTGTGAATTATTGTTATACAAGAGAAAAAATCATTTTTGAACTATGTGTCTTCAAGTGAAAACTTTCAAGATTATTTGGCAATATCCTATTGAGGATTTTCAAAGATAAAAGTATTTAAAAAGATGCTTTACAAAATATTTTCAAAGAAAAGGTTTTCTCCTAAATGTTTTAGAAACTTTCCGATAGCCTGGATAGGTCATCGAGGATTCGGTTTTGAATTTGATTTTCACCGAACGAAAAATAAGTACTTAAGAAAGAGAATCTAGTACGCGAGACGTCACCTCTAGTATTCAGTTATACGCACGTGATCATGGATCAGTGTTAATTCTGGGACATGAGTCCTATGCATGATGTTCTGGACTGAGGGTCCAATTCTAGAAATTGAGGACAGTGCATTCTGATTCCATTGTGGTGGAATGTGTGTCCTAATCACATTGTTGTGGACTATGTGTCCTAACCATGTTGTGATGAACCTTGTTAAAGGTGAATGTTGTTTTCTACGACCACAACCCTTGACTGCGGTATCGGTCTCGGGCGTTGTGATTGAGCATTCGGACTGTGGGTCCTATGCTTTTATGTTTTCAGGTGATGGGGAAATGATGATTAAGTCGTTAGCTTTGAGCTGCAACAGCGAAATAGATTGAACACAAAGAAAACCTTTTAAATAAAATATTTTATTATGTGCATTTCCCCAGGCAGACGTGCTTTCTTACATATCAGATACAAGGTGGTATCTGGGAGTCAGTCCATGTGACCGGTTCAGAGGCACATGTGACGTTGCTTGTCCTGAGACGTTAAATGCATGAGGGTATGGAGGCAACTGCCCGGTGGGCTAGATATTGACCAACTCTAATTCTTCTCCAGTGGAAAACGGTGTTGATATCTCATGAGATTAAGATAGATCCTGATATTGAAGTGTCATGCATATTTTCAAAGGTTGACTGTGCGGGTTTGAGACCCTTTGATATAACACTATTATGTTATGTATATGCATGATTTCACTGCTTATATGATTCTGTGATGTATGTATCATGTATATGGTTGTTGTGGGATATATCTTATGACGGTATCTCACTCTTGCACATCTGTATGTTCTGTTCTTTCCTTCTTGTATCGGGTATGTATTTGCTTTTAGATGGATCCGGACGTTCCCTTGGCACTGACGAGCTCGAGGAACGAAGTATTTGATCATGCTGGGTCGGTAGGGAACTGGACTATACATGAGGGTGCGACGACCGTGATGTATCGAGGACCAGTCATGACTACCGAGACAAATGCTAACGGAGTGACCGTACGAAGGATTCATACCGTCGAGACGAGGACTGTGACGCTTCAACCTCCATGGTACTACCTTCATACGCTACAAGTCACCAGACTCCTTCATGATCATTTTGATCCAGTTGAACCACTTGTGGAGGATCCAGTGGAGGAGGATCCTGAAGAGGATCCTGAGGAAGAACCTTTTGAGCTGAGAGAGGTCGAGGACGAGGAGGAAGAGGAGCTAGACTACCATCCGCAGGATCCCGATGATGACGTCCCTATCGATAATGGTTGTGATGTTATCGATCTGGCATCTGATATCTCATATGAGGGTAGCATCTGTGGCCATTCTGCATGCAGGAGGCATCGATAGATCGTTCGTCGGCTTTTGGAGTTGTCCCGATAGTCCCTAGGCTTTTAGAGACATCTTTTAAGTCTTGTACCCAATTCCCTATTCCGGGTTTGATGCTTTCTTTTTACCTATTTCTTCAGTAGCTGTTTCAGTGTATGTTGGCCAGTTCGACAAGGCCTGTCTGGTAATCAAACATAAGATCCCAACTGGGACAGTTATCATTATATGTGTGATGTTCATTTTCATGTTCTGAATGTTCATCACATTTTCTTAACTGCTTTTAACAAAAAAAAAAGAGTACCCTTTTTTCAGTAACCGTATATAAAAGGTTATTTTCCGAAGGCGACCAGCGTTTTAAATAAGTTTCTTTTCTGCAACGGGTAACCATATGACGACGGGTTTTACGGTGTCGTATTAGTTGGTATCAGAGCTAGTCGAGTCTTTCGGGAATGTTTGGGTTTAGGTCTGTTGTGTTGAAGTTGTGTTTTTCTATCTGGATGTTGTTTTAATTACTTCTTTGAGGTAATGTGTGATAACCCGTGGTTCGCATCCCTTTTCTGGGTGTTATCTGACTGCTTGTGTGGTATAGGTCAGTATGAACCAAAGAAGTGCTCGTGGACGTGGACGAGGCTACGGAGGAATGGATTTCGCTACCCAAGCGCTGGCTGACGTGGCTGCTGCCATAGCTCTTCAGACGGCTAATGCTGCTGCCCATAACCAACAGGAACAACAGAAGGCAGAACAAGCTGTAGAGGGAAGGCATCTGGACGCTTTCCGACGTCAGAATCCATCGCAGTTTGATGGAGACGTGGATCCAATAAAGGCTGATCTTTGGATTCAGGTGCTATATAAGATATTCGATATGGTACACACTCCAGAGAAATCTAAGGTACCCTATTCCGTGTTCTAGCTAGTGGGCGATGCTGAGTACTGGTGGAAGGGCACCAGGCTGTTGTTGGAGGCTGAGCACCAGGCGATCACCTGGGGAGTATTCGTGGCAAGTTTCTAGACAAATACTTTCCTCAGAGTGCCCGGAAAGATAATGAGCAGGAGTTCATGAGGCTGAGTCAGCAGGACCTGACAGTAGGGGAGTATGCGACGAGGTTTGAATCCCTTGGCAAGTATTTCCGTTTCTTTCAAGACAATCCCAATGAGGAATGGAAGTGTAAGCAGTTTGAAGCCGGTCTGCGCTTCGAGATTAAAGAATCAGTATTACCGTTGGAAATCAGGAACTTCCAAGCACAAGTGGAGAAGTGCCGGAAAATTGAGATGATGCGCAGAGGAAGGGATAACAAGGGAAGCGCAGGAGGACCTGCTCGTCCTAAGAGCCAGAATCAAGGCCAAAATTCAAAATGGAAGCAGAACCAGAGGAAGCCGTATCACCAGGCATCTAGCTACAACCAGAAACAAGAAGCTCGTCCCAGTGTTTCGGGGACAGGAAGTGGAGGCCAGAGAAACAACGATCAAGGCCAAGAAAGGAGATGTTTCAGGTGTGGAGATCCGAGCCACCTGGCTAATGCTTGCTCGAAGAAGGATTACAAGTGTAACAACTGTGACCGCATGGGACACTTGGAAAAGGAGTGCCGTGCACCGAAGAGGGAGCATTCTGTCAACCATGCCAGAGTAAACAAGCCAACCGTTAAGGGAAGAGTGTATACCATGAGTGGTGCTGAGGCATCGAACTCCGCTGATCTTGTGCAAGGTAAGTGCGACATTGCTGGTAATCTCTTGTCTGTATTTTTCGATTCAGGCACAACTCATTCTTTTATTTCAATGGATCGTATGAAAATTCTAGACTTGCATATTTCTTCCTTGCCATATAATCTGATTGTTTCTACCCCAACTGCTGAACTTGTGACTGTTAATTATGTTTGTTTAAACTGTCCTATCATCGTTCAGAGTAGACATTTCCTTGTAGACTTGATCCGTTTGCCTTTAGTACAGTTAGATGTAATCTTAGGCATGGATTGGTTATCTTTCAACCATATCCTAATAGATTGTGCTCATAAAACCTTAATCTTTAGGGAGGAGATTTCTGGATTTTTATCTGCTAGTCAGGTAAGAGCTTCTTTGAAAGAAGGAGCTCAAGGTTACATGCTGCTATTTTCCTTGGACGTCAAGAAGGAGTATGACTTGGAATCCGTACCTGTCGTTCGAGAGTTTACGAAGGTTTTCCCTGAGGATGTACCTGGATTGCCACCTGTTTGGGAGATCGAGTTCGTGATTGATCTGGTTCTAGGCACTGGACCAATATACATGGCACCATATCGCATGTCACCATCAAAGTTAGAAACCTTGAAGGATCAACTTGAGGAGCTGATGAGGAAAGAGTTTATACGACCTAGTGTGTCACCGTGGGGAGCTCCAGTCCTGCTAGTAAAGAAGAAAGATGGAACGGCTAGGCTATGAGTGGACTTTCGTCAGTTAAACAAAGTCACGATTAAAAACAGATATCCTCTTCCAAGGATAGATTATCTTATGGATCAGTTGCATGGCGCGGCAGTATTTTCAAATATAGATCTATGGTCAGGATACCACCAGATACGAGTAAAAGCAGAAGATGTTCCTAAGACAGCGTTTCGAACACGCTATGGCATTATGAGTATTTGGTGATGCCGTTTGGAGTGACGAATGCACCTGCTATATTCATGGACTATATGAATAGGATCTTTCGTCCCTTTTTGGATCAGTTCGTAGTCGTCTTCATCGATGATATTCTGATCTATTCTCCGGACAAGGAGACTCATGCTGAACACCTTAGCATTGTTCTTCAGATCCTGAGAGAGAAGCAGCTCTATGCAAAATTAGAGAAGTGTGAGTTTTGGTTGGATCAAGTTCAATTCTTGGGTCACGTAATATCCCGCGAAGGAATCGCTGTGGATCCGACGAAGGTCGAGGCTGTTTTGGAATGGGAAAGGCCGACAACGGCAATAGATATCCGTAGTTTTGTGGGTTTGGCTGGCTACTACAGGAGGTTCATAGAAGGATTTTCCAAGATTATAGGACCTCTCACCCAGTTGACGCGTAAGGATCAAGCATTCTTGTGGACAGAAGCTTGTGAGAGAAGCTTCCAAGAGCTGAAAAGGAGGTTGACAACCTCACCGGTATTGATCCTACCTGATCCCAAGGAATCTTTTGAGGTTTACTGTGATGCTTTGCATCAAGGTTTGGGCTGTGTGCTAATGCAAAATCAGAAAGTTGTATCTTATGCTTCGAGGCAGTTGAAGATTCATGAGAGAAACTATCCGACGCACGATTTAGACCTGGCTGCTGTGGTCTTTGCTTTAAAAATATGGAGACATTACTTGTACGAGGCTACTTTTAATGTTTTCAATGACCATAAGAGCTTGAAGTACCTGTTTAATCAGAAGGAGTTGAATATGCGTCAGAGACGTTGGTTAGAATTCCTGAAGGATTATGACTTTCAACTACAGTATCACCCTGGAAAGATGAATGTAGTGGCTGATGCCTTGAGCAGGAAGACAATTCACGCATCAGTGATGATGGTTAAAGAGCAGGAATTGCTGGAACAATTCCGAGATCTAAGTTTGTCAGTTGAGAGTACGCCAGGAAAACTGTGTCTGAACAGGACCACCGTGTCAAATGGATTAATGGAGCAGATAAAGGAGAAGCAAGAGACTGATCAGTATTTGCAGACAGAAAGAGACTTAGTACGTCAAGGAGCTCTGTCTGAATTTAGAGAAGGAACAGATGGAATCTTGAGGTTTAGCGAGAGAATCTGTGTACCTGATAATGCTGAGTTGAGGAAGCTGATTTTAGAAGAGGCTCATAAGAGCAGGTTGAGTATGCACCTAGGGGCCACGAAGATGTATCAGGATCTTAAAAAGTTGTACTGGTGGTATGGGATGAAGAGAGATGTAATGGAATACGTCGCTTCTTGTTTGGTATGTCAGAAAGCCAAAGTGGAACACCAGAGACCAGCAGGAATGTTACAGTCTTTAGATATTCTGGAATGGAAATGGGATGGAATCTCGATGGATTTCGTGACCAGTTTACCAAGGACTAAGAAGGGTTATGAGGCTATATGGGTAATAGTGGACCGACTGACTAAGTCATCTCACTTTTTGCCAATCAATATTAGATACTCTATGGAGAAGTTAACCCAACTGTACATCGGAGAGATTGTTAGACTGCATGGTGTGCCTTCGAGAATTGTTTTAGACCGAGACCCGCGATTTACATCGAGGTTTTGGCAGAGTTTGCAAAAATCGCTTGGAACGAAACTCAGATTGAGTTCTGCATATCATCCGCAGACGGATGGACAAACGGAAAGGACAATCCAGTCACTAGAGGACTTGCTGAGAGCTTGTGTTTTGGAGGATGTCGGGGGTTGGGACGAGTCCCTACCATTGATAGAATTCACCTACAATAATAGTTTCCATTCAAGCATTGGAATGGCACCTTATGAAGCCCTGTATGGTCGACGATGTCGAACGCCTTTGTGTTGGTACCAGGATGGTGAGAGTTTGTTGTTGGGTCCAGACATCGTGCAACAAACAACAGAAAAGGTGAAGATGATCCAGGAGAAAATGAGGACTACTCAGAGCCGATAGAAAAGCTACACGGACAAGAGACGACGACCTCTAGAGTTTGAGGAAGCCGAACATATATTCTTGAGAGTCACCCCAACGACTGGGATTGGCAGAGTACTAAGGTCCAGAAAGCTTACACCCAAGTTCATTGGACCCAACCAAATTCTTCGTCGTGTAGGTCCGGTAGCTTATAAAATATCTTTACCACCCTTTCTTTCCAATTTCCATGATGTTTTTCATGTCTCTCAGTTGAGAAAATACATTCCTGATCCATCACATATCATAAAGCCTGATAAAGTACAATTAAAAGAGAACCTGTCCTTTGTGACTTCGCCGGCACGAATCGTGGATAGGATGACAAAGCAGCTCAGAGGTAAGCAAATTCCTTTGGTCAAAGTCATCTGGAATGAGATAACCGGAGAAGCAACGTGGTAAGCTGAGGACAAGATGAAATTGTAGTACCCTGAGTTATTTCAAGGTACGTAATTTCGAGGATGAAATTCTTTTTAGAGGGGTAGAGTTGTAACACCCTGTTTTTCGTATGCTTCTTTATCAGTAAATACATGCTTTAATGTGTTTATTTTTGATAAAATCCAGAGGATGATTTTATTCAAAATAAAATCATTTTCTTGTGTTGTTTTACTGTATGAAGTCACGGTAAAATTTTCGGTCGAAAATTCAGACGAAAACCAGTCTGGGTTCTCACTGCCAGGACAAGTTTACTGAGCTAGAGACCAAATTTTAATTCGTGAACGATACGGTTAGTGTTTTTATGATGTTTTGTGTGGGTTTGGAGTTTTTCGAAAAATCTTGTTCGGGGCCAAATCTTAGGGATTTCCCGGGTGAAATCGTCGGGAAATACGATCGGGGAAGCCATCTGATATGCAATGGAGCAGAGCATCAAGAGGATGAAGTGACTTGATGTGAAGGCTATGACACGCCTCAAAAAGTGAATCTTGACTTTTTTTCAAAATCTCACATTTTCATCTTTCTTTCTCCAATCACATCACATCACCTTAACTCCTTATCCTCTCTACAAGCAACCCACCTTCTTTCTTCTCTTATTCTTCCTCCAAAACCGTGACCTCTCCCCCTCACTTTCTATAAATACTCTTCATTTCCACACTTCATCACTTTCCTCCATTTCTGACATTTTCACTTTACTACATTTCTTCTTCTTCTTCTTCTTCTTCTTCTTCTTCTTCTTCTTCTTCTTCTTCTCTCTTACAAAGTTTACATTTTTATCAAGCTTTTCTCTTAGAGTTCTTCATCAAAGTTGTTTATCTTGTTAAGGGTAATACTTCTATGTAGTCCTTTTTCAAAGTTTCATGTTTTATTTTAAAGTTTTCTTCATATGTTCTTTATGTGCTTTTAACTTCTAAAACCTCTAAAAAATGGTAGAAAACTCCTTTTGAGTTGAAACCACTTTCTATATTCTTATATTTACTCATACTATCACATACTAAAAGGTTGTGTAAAACAAAGTTTCCTAACCTCTTATTTCTAAGGAGGACGAAACCATGTATATGGTTTAGATGAATCATGTTTCAACTTTTACATGTATGAGTTTGTATTTGAGTTTCATTTCCAAGATGATCATGGACCAAGGCTCCTTTATGTTAAAGGATGCTATGTCTAAGTGATTGGAAAGTTTAAAGATTTGTTTTCCAAAATGCTCATGGACCAAGGCTCCTTTATGTTAAAGGATGCTATGTCTAAGTGATTGGAAAGTTTAAAGATTTGTTTTCCAAAACGATCATGGACCAAGGCTCCTTTATGTTAAAGGATGCTATGTCTAAGTGATTGGAAAGTTTAAAGATTTTTACTCTATTTTTAAGTAAAGACCAAAACCAAAGAGTTTTAAGGCAATGGTGTTTAAGCTTTGTTTTCCAAAATGATCATGGATTAAGACTCCTTGGCATAGGAGGATGCTAGGTCCAAGAGATTGGAAAGTTTGAAGATTTATAACCCCTATTTCTTGAAAAGGCCGAAACCTTCAATGGTTATGGCAAAGATGTTGAGTTTTGTTTTCCAAAGTGATCATGGACTAAAAAGCTCCTTATGTTAAAGGATGCTATGTCTAAGTGATTGGAAAGTTTTAAATATTTTCTTGCATTATTTTTTTTACGATGGCCAAATGTAACATTTGACCTAGGATGTGTTATTTTATTTTGCTTTCCAAGATGATTATGGATTAAACCTCCTTCATGTTAAAGGATGCTATGTCCAAAAGATTGGATGATTTAAAGATCTCTAACCCCACAAACTTGTTAAGACTGAACCTAAGAGTTCATGGTCTAAGACATTTGATTTTTCCATTTTCCGAAATGATCATGGTTTCAAGCTCCTTACTATGTATGGATGCTAACCTAAAGAGATTGGAAAGTTTAGAAATTCCTAACCTATTTACCTATGCTTGGCCGAAACCCTAAGTCAAGTACTTAGTGGGATTTTTAATTCAACTTTGTTAAAAGATTGTTGTTTATGAACTTCTAGCACTTATGGATCATAAATCCAAGAGTCTCATAAATTTCGGAAAGCCCTAATCCTATTTTATTGTATGAACCGAACCTATACCTTGTGGTTAGTGTTCTCGAGTGATTTTTAACTCATGATTTTATGTTGGTAACCTTAGACTTCCATCGCTGGAGAAGCGAGGACATTCGTGAACCTTCTTTTCAAATCCAAAACTATTAACTCCAACGTGAGGTAAGAGGGGATTTCCTAAAGATATTCATTAACTGTATGCATGTGTGTAGGTGTTTAACTGGATATTTATATGTTGATTGAGATTACTTGGTTATTTAATGTACTTGAACTGTTATGCTATTATCTGATGTTGAATTGTTCTTGTTCTAAATGTTATAATGCATATCTGTGATGAACTGCTTTCAACTGTGATATTAGCATTGAACTGAAAATATATACTACTGTCGATTGAAAGTTTGCTAAGCCAGACTCGTGTCTGAGCTCAACTGCTATAAGGATTAAAAACCACAATAAGCTTTGAAGATGAAGGTATTGGTGTTCTTTTCCAAAAGCTCATTAACTTAAAGTACTTGTTTTAAATGTTGAAATGGTTTTGGTGAACTATTGTTATACAAGAGAAAAATCCTTTTCGAACTATGTGTCTTCAAGTGAAAACTTTCAAGATTATTTGGCAATATCCTATTGGGGATTTTCAAAGATAAAAGTATTTCAAACGATGCTTTACAAAAGATTTTAAAAAAAGAGGTTTTCTCCTAAATGTTTTAGAAACTTAAGTGAAAACTTTCCAAAAAATAAGTACTTAAGAAAGAGAATCTAGTATGCGAGACGTCGCCTCTAGTATTCAGTTATATGCACGTGATCTTGGATCAGTGTTAATTTAGGGCCATGAGTCCTATTCATGATGTTCAGAACTAAGGGTCCAATTCTTGAAATTGAGGACAGTGCGTTCTGATTTCGTTGTGGTGGACTGTTGTTGAGTCACCGGCAAGTGTACCGGGTCGTCGTAAGTAATAAAACTCAGTAAGCAATTACCAAGGTCAAACTCAGGGATTGGGCTACCAATTCTACCAATTAGCGAGAAAGTAGATAAGTTTGGCCAAGTAACAGTAAGTGGTTGAGGGAGAGAGGAAATAAGATCGCAATTCAAATAACAAATCAAATAAGAATAATTACTAAAATCTGGAATTAAAATGTCTAAGGTCACAAATCCACCTACCCAATCATGCATAGTACCCAAGTGATGATGAATTCCTCCCTAAGTTCAATTACAATGTCAACCGGGACCCCCAAATTCTCCTAAATCCACTGTCGTGCTCAATAGGACGTATTCAACGATTGAATTAATTACTTACTAGGTCACATAACCCAATCATCAAACTCTATTAATTCTGGTTCCTATAAGGTTGCACCGATCTCCTATTCACTCTCGTGCAATAGTCGATCGATGATCCCAATTCAAGTTCTAAAACGCGAATTGCCTCCTAAGCCTCAACACGTTTAACTAGTCAATCACGCAAGCATATGATCAACACAATCAATTCAGAATTGGAAAACAAAATTGAGAAAAGGGAGAGAAACATACATCACATCGAATTCTACACCTCCATGGGTGTTTTCATTGATCCCTTAGACTAGGGATTAGTTCCTCATGCCCGTGACCACGTACAAACAATCGGCCATAATCACCATTGTACAAAAGAAAAAGAAACTGGGAGACGCAGCTCCATAAAGACAAGGATTCGTCACAAAAACGCTACTAAACAGTGGAGTACCAAAAGCTCCTTCAATCTGATCTAAAACAGCAATATATAGAGTTTAGATTATGCGCTCGCTCACGAGGCGAGCAAGCTCTCGCGAGGCGAATATTAAAATTGGCGCGCTTTCAAATTGGATCCTCGCGAGCCGAGCAGATTCTCGTGAGGCGAAACCGAGAGGATGACAATTCTGGCACAGTCAGACCTTCAGACTCGCGAGGCGAGATGGGATTCGCAAGACGAGACAGAGAGGGTGACAATTGCTGTTCAGACTGGTCTTCAGGCTCGCGAGGCGAGCAGCCTCTCGCGGGGCGAGTATCTCCAGAATGGCAATTTTCACTATTTTCTTCATTCCCTTGACTCGAAGTGCTTCCCCTTTAACCTGAAACTAGGAATTAGCAAGAAATGCTTTATTTGACTCAAAATTAGCTAAAATATCCTAAAACTACTCAAAAGACTCAAAATGTTGCTTGAGGACAATTAAATCCAAATTTGGGCGAAAAACGAGATTGAACTAGAACAATTAGCATATAAACCACAGTCTTACTAGTTATAAAACTAGATAAGCTAGAGGCTTATCAAAACACCCCAAACTTAAACCTTGCTTGTCCCCAAGCAAGCTAAAACTCAAAAAAAAAACTCAAGACTTGGCAAGCTTAAGGACTCAATCAATTTCGCACAAATTTCATGCAATTTTAACAAAATAGTTTTTCTTCAATGATTTCCCCCCTTGCATCAATGTAATCCCCACATTCATTTACTTTAAACAATTGAGAACTTCATCATTCATGCAATCATTAATTTAAGTTGAGAATCAAAGTTACACACAAAAAGGAAGATCACCAATTTCAAACAATTGCCTTCCTCACAAGGGCATGTAATATTCACTCATTGGCTCAATTTTTCTAGGCTATCAACTTTTCACTCAACTTCACATTCCAGGAGCACTTCCCATGAATTTGATTTTTATCTCAAAAATAGTTCCCACGAAAACATGCATGCAACATCAAAAGGTCTTTTAAAGGTTGTAGTGGGGCCTGGCTAAGGGTAGGTTATTCAAGGATACTAGGCTTAAGTCCCTAGGAACTAAGAGAGCATGAGCATTTGACACATCTTCCACTCAAATTCCTTTTTCCATTTTTCTTCTTTTTGCCTCGGGTGACTACAGCCTTTTCCTTGCTAATCTTTTTGTTTTGCCCCTTTTCTTTTGGCAATTTTATTTTTCTTTCTTTTTTCTTTTTGCCTTGGGTTTCAACCTTTATTTTTCTTTTTCTCAACCCAAAATGACATATCACCTTGTAGCCACCCCAAACTTAGTTTCTTACAACCCTTCTCTTGCTAAGCTTCCATGCTCTCCTAATCCAAAGATTGGGTTAACATGGATTTTTTTTCAGATTTTTGGCTTATAACATAAGGTCATCAAGAAACAATAGGCCAATTAGGCTCAACGTGGCTAACTAGGGAACATTCATTAGGGATGGTTCTTTTTAGGCTAAGTAGTTATTTCAAAGAAAATTGCCCTAATCATTTGATGCAACACATAGACATGCAAACCATGAAGAGATTCAAGCAAATCCGGGAAAGTGCAGCTTAAAAGTGATTCACACAATCAAAAACAAAGTTGGAGGCTCAAATTCCTCACCTGGACATTTTTTTGCAAATTGTTTGACCAAGATACAATTCCTAGTGTGTGCACCCCTTCACCCCAAACTTGTCATAAATCAAGCAATCACAATAAAGTTTCTCAAAGTTCAATTTTCAATTTTCACATGGGGATCAACTTTTCGATTTTCAGAACCTAGGGGGAAATCATCGATGGTCAAAATAATTCATGCAATCAATCTATGCTCAATTTAATTAAAATCCAACAAGCTTGCCGACACAACATTCACACACATACTCTTGATCTTCTCAAATTATTCAAGAGCGACATTCAAAAACAAAAACAAAAACAAGAGTGAGTAAAGGAGAGGGTGCTCCATGATCAAGTTTCTATGGTTGCATCCTCATCCAATTGGTCTCACGGGCTCCCTTCTGTTGCACAGCATCCTGGAAGAACTCCTGCAAATTAAAACCTTAATTGCAGATTCGCGAGGCGAGAGATCACTCGCGAGGCGAATCTGGAAAAATTGTTTTCACACTTTCCATAATCGCGAGGCGAGTAGTATCTCGCGAGGTGAATCTGGAATTCCAACAGCTGATGATGCCCAGAATCGCGAGGCGAAAGCAGCCCTCGCGACGCGAGACAGAAACGGGAGCAAGCCTCTGAGATTCAGGGCTTCTGTCTCGCGTGGCCACTGTGGATTCGCGTGGCGAATCAAGATTTTTTTATTTATTTATATATAAATGACAGAAACTAAAAATAAAGGATACCTAGCTTGGGTTGCCTCCCAATAAGTGCTTCTTTAACGTCACTAGCTTGACTTATTAAGAAGCATCCACCTGGATCCCATAGCCTGTGGCATAAGGGCCAAGAGATGCTCATCATGTGAGATCCTCCACCCGGATCCCATGGTTTGCGAAGTGGCAATTACAGAAGCAATACGACTCTATCCACAATTCCACCTAGCCCGTGTGTGAAAACTCCATTGACCTCTACAATTGTGAACTCACTTTCTCCGAGGTCAAATGGTATTTTCACAAGGAAGATTAACAGACAAGTGGAGGGGGCTAACTTTCCAGTGTCCACACATGCATTTAAGCCAACTTAGTTATCCAATGCAGCAATTTCAGGTTGCTTGGCAAGCATGGTGAAATCCACTACCACATCATCTGCATTTTGATCCATCCCCCCAACCATATTCTGCTCAAACAATGCTTCATGTGGGTATTTTACTAGCCGTTTGCAAATCTCCCCCACTTGCTCCGGTGCCTTGTCAGTTGCCAACTCCTCTTTCTCAAGTTGCTCTTCCTCAACATGTGGTTGCTCCGGGGACTTGTCTTCCTGAGAACTAGTTGCACCCCTGTTAGATCCCAACACCCTACCGCTTCTAGTTGTTATGGCATTGCATTGGTTCTTAGGGTCGTTCTCGGTATCACCTGGGAAAGTGCCTGGGAGACGCTCATTTAGTTGCTTTGCGAGCTGAGCAACCTGCGTCTCTAGATTCTGAATTGCCCCCCCTGTATGATTTACCAACTTGTCAATGGATGTGCTTGTATTGATTGACAACTTCTCAACCGCTGCACTCATCTTCTCAAAAGCCAACTCCCAAGGTTGCCTTCCACCATCTGTTATTTGCAATTGATTAGGCCCCGGGAGAGCCTGCTGAGTATTGTGCTGATGGATTCCAATGTTTGGCCTCAGACCCTGTTGAGGTTGTTGTTGTTAGGCTAGACCACCACTAACATTACTCCAAGCGAAACCTGGATGGTCTCTCCTCATATAGCTCCTGTTCTGATTCTGATTGTAATCACTCTGTCTGTTCCTCTGATAGTTGTTCTGGGGCACACTGTCATAGAATTTGTGGCATGAGTCCACATGTTCTTGAGAGGAGTTGAACGGACAGCTCTAAATGTCATGATCTCCATTACAATTTCCACAACCCGGATGCATTCCCTCGTGTATCACATTAACCTTCTTGTTCTCAGACAAAGCAGCAATTTGCATCTTCAACAGTTAATTTTGCTCTAGAATGGCTTCCATTGCTGCAGAACTGACTCCACTTGAGGTTTCCCTACCACGGTTGTAATCATTGTACAACATCTTCTCCAATAATGCTCATCCGTCCTCAACTGATAAATAGGAAAATGAACCGCCAGCTGCGGCATCGCAATTCATCTGATAGCGCCCCCTCAACCCATTAAAGAAATGTTGAACTTTGGAGACCGGGTCAAAGAACGCCGAAGGCCATCTCCTCAAGATCAATTGCTTCAAGCCTCTTTCACTCTCTGGCTTCTTTCCTTAAGCGCTTCTCGGTCTTGGTGATCTCCGAATCAAACAGCAGGTCCTCTTGTGAAAGGGTACCTCGCATACAAAATCAAGGCAAGACCAAGTGGAATCAAAGAAGTAGAGAGAAAATAACAGAAAAAAAAAATAAAAATAATAAAAATAAAAACAGCTTTAACCAAATAATCAACTTCCCAAAATTAGAAAAATTGGTTGTGCCACTCCCCGGCAACGGCGCCAAAAACTTGTTGAGTCACCGGCAAGTTTACCGGGTCGTCGTAAGTAATAAAACTCAGTAAGCAATTACCGAGGGCGAACTCAGGGATTGGGCTACCAATTCTACCAATTAGCGAGAAAGTAGATAAGTTTGGCCAAGTAACAGCAAGTGGTTGAGGGAGAGAGGAAATAAGATCGCAATTCAAATAACAAATCAAATAAGAATAATTACTAAAATCTGGAATTAAAATGTCTAAGGTCACAAATCCACCTACCCAATCATGCATAGTTCCCAAGTGATGATGAATTCCTCCTAAGTTCAATTACAATGTCAACCGGGACCCCCAAATTCTCCTAAATCCACTATCGTGCTCAATAGGACGTATTCAACGATTGAATTAATTACTTACTAGGTCTCATAACCCAATCATCAAACTCTATTAATTATGGTTCCTATAAGGTTGCACCGATCTCCTATTCACTCTCGTGCAATAGTCGATCGATGATCCCAATTCAAGTTCTAAAATGCGAATTGCCTCCTAAGCCTCAACAAACTAGTCAATCACGCAAGCATATGATCAACACAATCAATTCAGAATTGGAAAACAAAATTGAGAAAAGGGAGAGAAACATACATCACATCGAATTCTACACCGCCATGGGTGGTTTCATTGATCCCTTAGACTGGGGATTAGTTCCTCAAGCCCGTGACCACGCACAAACAATCGGCCATAATCACCATTGTACAAAAGAAAAAGAAACTGGGAGACGCAGCTCCAGAAAGACAAGTATTCGTCACAAAAACGCTACTAAACAGTGGAGTACCAAAAGCTCCTTCAATCTGATCTAAAACAACAATATATAGAGTTCAGATTCTGCGCTCGCTCGCGAGGCGAGCAAGCTCTCGCGAGGCAAATATTAAAATTGGCGTGCCTTCAAATTGGATCCTCGCAAGGCGAGCAGATTCTCGCGAGACGAGACCGAGAGGATGACAATTCTGGCACAGTCAGACCTTTCAGACTCGAGCGGCGAGATGGGATTTGCGAGGCGAGACAGAGAGGGTGACAATTGTTGTTCAGGTTGGTCTTCAGGCTCACGAGGCGAGCAGCCTCTCGTGGGGCGAGTATCTCCAGAATGGCAATTTCCACTGTTTTCTTCATTCCCTTGACTCGAAGTGCTTCCCCTTTAACCTGAAACTAGGAATTAGCAAGAAATGCTTTATTTGACTCAAAATTATCTAAAATATCCTAAAACTACTCAAAAGACTCAAAATGTTGCTTGAGGACAATTAAATCCAAATTTGGGTGAAAAACGAGATTGAACTCGACCAATTAGCATACAAACCACAGTCTTACTAGTTATAAAACTAGATAAGCCAGAGGCTTATCAACTGTGTGTCCTAATCATGTTGTTGTGGTCTGTGTGTCCTAACCACGTTGTGATGAACTTTGTTAAAGGTGAATGTTGCTTTCTACGACCACAGCCCTTGCCTGCGGCATCGGTCTCGGGCGTTGTGATTGAGCATTCGGACTGTGTGTTCTATGCTTTTAAGTTTTCAAGTGATGGGGAAATGATGATTAAGTCGCTAGCTTTGAGCTGCGACAGTGAAATAGAATGAACACAAAGAAAACCTTTTAAATAAAATATTTTATAATGTGCATTTCCCCAGGCAGACGTACTTTCTTACATATCATATACAAGGTGGTATCTGGGAGTCAGTCCATGTGACCGGTTCAGAGGCACATGTGACGTTGCTCGTCCTGAGACCCTAAATGCATGAGGGTATGGAGGCAATTGCTCGATGGGCTAGAGATTGACCAACTTTAATTCTTCTCCAGTGGAAAATAGTGTTGATATCTCATGAGATTAAGTTAGAGCCTGATATTGAAGTGCCGTGCATATTTTCAAAGGTTGACTGTGCGGGTTTGAGACCCTTTGATATAACACTATTATGTTATGTATATGCATGATTTCATTGCTTATATGATTCTGTGATGTATGTATCATGTATATGGTTGCTGTGGGATATTTCTTATGACGGTATCTCACTCTTGTACATCTGTATGTTCTGTTCTTTCCTTCTTGTATCGGGTATATACGTGCTTTTAGATGGATCCGGACGTTCCCTTGGCACTGACTAGCTCGAGGAGCGAAGTATTTGATCATACTGGGTCGGCAGGGAACTAGACTATACACGAGGGTGCGACAACCGCGACGTATCGAGGACCATTCACGACTACCGAGACGAATGCTAACGGAGTGCCCATACGAAGGATTCATACCGTCGAGACGAGGACTGTGACGCTTCCACCTCCATGGTACTACCTTCATACGCTACAAGTCACTGGACTCCTTCATGAGCATTTTGATCCAGTTGAAACCGCCATGGAGGATCCAGTGAAGGAGGATCCTGAAGAGGATCCCGAGGAAGAACCTTTTGATCTGATAGAGGTCGAGGAGGAGGAGGAGCTAGAGTACCATCCGTAGGATCCCGACGATGACGATGTCCCTATCGACGATGGTGGTGACATTATCGATCTAGCATATGATATCATGTCTGAGGGTAGCGTCTATGGCCATTCTGCATGCAGGAGGCATCGGTAGATCGTTCGTCGGCTTTTGAAGTTGTCCTGATAGTCCCTGGGCTTTTAGAGCCATCTTTTGAGTCTTGTACCCAGTTCCCTATTCCCGGTTTGATGTTTTCTTTTTACCTATTTCTTCAGTAGCTGTTTCAGTGTATGTTGGCCAGTTCGACAAGGCCTGTCTTGTAATCAAACCTAAGATCCCAAGTGGGACAATTATCATTATATGTGTGATGTTGATTTTTATGTTCTGAATGTTCATCACCTTTTCTTAACTGCATTTAACCAAAAAAAAATTGAGTACCCTTTTTCAGTAACCTTATATAAAAGGTCATTTTTCCGAAGGCGACCAGCGTTTTAAATAAGTTTCTTTTCCATAACGGGTAACCATGTGACGCCGGGTTTTAGGGTGTCGCACTTATGCAAGAAAAACCTTTAGCTAATCTTGAAAAATACACTTTTTGCACCACCAAAGTGGAATTTATGGGCTATGTTGAAAGTGTTAAAGGTGTGCATATTGATAAGGTTACAAGTGAGGTAAACGAAGTTTTCTTAGTAGGGCAAGCAATAAATTATTTTAAACATGATGATGTTTGCTTGACTACTAATACTTATACCTTACCAATGTGCATTGCACCTATTTTACAAACTCAAAAGAAACTAATGCACATCCACCAAGGTTCCCATTCATTGAGAGAACTAAAACACCTATTAAATATTTTTCCAACTGTTTCTCTCAATAATGGACAAACATTACCAAGCAACCTTCAAGAGATTACAACTTATGGAAGATATTTGAAAGGGTTGTTGGAAAAACTTGTTTACAAAAGGGTGGTTTTTGACCCGGGACGATGGGTTGAGAATTACAACAATAATAAGGGATTTACCTTCCCAAATAAGGGAGTTTCCTTCCCAAAAACATTTTTTCTTTTAGGAACTTTATCAAGAAAAACCTAAACATCTTCTCTTTAATGTAGGTTTAAAATTTGGGGATGAATTTCCTCAAGAAGGAGGGGATGATATGAACATGGATTCACAAAGCAAAGGACCGAGCATTGAAGACTCACATGGACCCATGGCAAGGTCAAGGCTAAGAAGAGTCCAAAATACTCTATAGAAGAGTCCAAGATACCTAGTTAGGGATAGGACTTAGGACCTTTTTATAGAGTAGAGTTCATGTAATAAAAGTAGGGATTAGGAACCTTGTATAAAGTAGAGTTCATGTAATAAAAATGCTTATAAAAAAGACAGCACTTTGGTAGTTTAGGCTTTTGGGCTTTTTCTTCGGGCTTAGGTTAATTGGGCATCTTGTACCAAGTAACCCCAACATAGGAATCCTACATTGGGCCAAGAGAGGCCCACACTTGGGATTAAGAGGGAAGGAGGCGCAACTTGTGCCATTAGGGAGGATGAACACTTTTTCTCATCTATAAATAGGCTCCATGTAACTCATTTTGCAAGTTTGAATTCATTTGAAAGGTTTTCTCATACTTGAGATTTCTAGAGAGAGAGAGAGTTCTCCTCTTCTTGGTTCATGAATTGAACATTTGATTCTTATCTTGAATATCCTTATTGAAGTGGTGAATCTTCCCTTGGCTTATCAAATTCAATCTTCTTCTACAAGAAGAATGCATTTGTGGCGCCTTCCCCTTCCTCTTCTTCCTATTCCATTTTCTACTTTTGCAATTTAAATTCTGCACTTTTATTCTTGTTCTTGTCATTTCAATTCATATATAATTGTGCTCTTCTACTCCTTTTTGTTTCTCTTGATTCTCACTTGAGAATCAAGCTTCATTCTATTGTTCCCGTTTGTGTTTGATCTTGAATTCTTAGCACTTGAAATCAAAGAAAGATCCTCAAATGTTTAGTGATCAATCCTTGATCACATCAAGAGTTATATCATTTGGAGTTTTAAGAGTGGTGAAAAAGGAAGTTAAGCCTTTAGAACTCTTCTTTTATCTTGGTGTACAAATTCAACTTCAAATCCTTAATGTTGAGGTACTAGTGGCCATAATACTGAGGTATTTAAGGAGAATGTGTTTACCAAGGATTTAAACATTTGGATTTACCCTCAAAAGGATTTTTAAATCCAAAGCAAATGTGTTTTCCAAAAACCTAAGTCGAGGAACAGGACTTGGAGATTAAAAGAAATGGAATATTTAAAGTATGAGATATAGTGGAGCAAGACTATGTCTTCATACCCTTGATGATTTTATCATCCAAGGATCCATAATACTTAATAACCAAGAGTGTTCTAAAATTACTTGTTGAGTAAGTAATCTCGTTCGAGAAAAACCAGAAGAAGTATAATGGATTGGTGAATGACCAATCTCCATAATGTACTTAAGTCGTTGAAGACACGGATGGTCCAATGAAGGGATCCTAATACTTTGCAGGTATGGTTGATAAATATGGACACACATGCCGTGATCGGCTTGATCTGCTGAATTGTCAGTATGACTTTTATGCCTAGGAATTTGAGCTGACGGGTCAGGTAGAGTGTTTCAAAAAATAGCCGAAACGAATTGAAATATTTTGACATGTGAGGATCGTGAACATTGTACGTACATTATAGCCAAAGGGGCAAGATTATAGCCATAGGGGCAAGTTCATGATTTGAGTAACAATGTGCTTACGACGAGCACAAGTGAAACCTATACTGACCATTTCCTTTCCAAAATGTCAATTATCTCCGAGTTAGAATCAAGAATTTCTTGAGGCTGTATAGGTATTGGACTATGCAGTTTCATCCAGTTTCTCTCTATTCTCGTGCCTCGGTGAACAGTCAGTGTCCGGTATGTTTTGATCAACTTACTGTTTGGTATGCTTTGATCAGCTTACCGTTTGTGTTGATATGTTAATATTGTATGTTGTTGGTATATTGGTAAATTGTTAGTCTGTAAATAAATGATAACATGAGATATGTTAGTAAGAGTATGTATATGCATATGTGACATGTTGTGTGGTGCATTTTTCATATTTACCATATATTGTGTGATGTTGGGAATCTCACCTACTTTGTTTTATATTATCTTGTTTGCATGGTTGTGCGCCAATT
This sequence comes from Sophora flavescens, assembly GCA_030762895.1. Classification (NCBI taxonomy): domain Eukaryota; kingdom Viridiplantae; phylum Streptophyta; class Magnoliopsida; order Fabales; family Fabaceae; genus Sophora; species Sophora flavescens. The sequence continues at coordinate 51,471,101 of CM061065.1, read as the reverse complement.
GTGTTTTCTGATAAGGTTGTGAGGTTAAGATGTCATTTGACCGATTCACAGAAGAGGTGGATTTTCAAGCATGGGGACGATTATCGGAGTCTCGAGAGGACGTCAATCCCAGCTTCTGGATAGTTCAAGACGAGTGTGTCTGTGTTTTCGTTATGCCTGATCATCCTTTTCTTCTGACAGGTATGACTGTCGTTGGTTCGTAGGCCATGACTCTCCATTTAAAGGGGAAATGTCTTAGTTCGAGAGCTACTTTAGTAGTGGCTCTAGAAGTGTACGTCTTTTGTGATGACATCGATAGTGGTCTCTTGTAGAGCTTCCACTGGCTCTCGTCAGTTCGTTTGTTTTTCTCGTAATGTATGAGAAAGGATTGTCTTTTATGTTTACTTGGGCCAAAGATAGGAAGTAACAGTGTGGTTTTAGCTTTTATGGAGCTGTGTCTCCACGTATCTTAAGCTTTTAGGAGCTGTGTCTCCATATCTTTTTGTAGAATATGTGTTTGTATATGTTTTGTTCGACAAGTCGGGTTGGGTTTTTATTTAAGTCTCCTTTTGAACTTATAACCTAAAATACTATTATGAAATATTTTATTGTACATCACCTATTTCCAGATATTTACAATTATGTCTTGCGAAAGCAAAAATTTCCCCATTATATTACAACGAATTTTAAATTACCCTATTTTCGGCCTTAAAACATTATTGACAATGTAGCTCCTGAGAAGGGTGTTACACCTATTACAAGATATATAATAAAAATAAACATGACAAGAATATGCTAGTTTCCTCCTATCTGGCCCACGGGAAATGGTAAAAAGGAATGCCAGGAGGTCCGATGGCTGATTCATGAAGATTGCATATGGTTGGGTAGTGGTTATGCAATATGGCAAAATAAAATTTAAATATTAATTAATTAGATAATGAGGGCATTTTTGTAGAATGGTCTCTTAACGAAAGATATTTAATGGAAACAACATTATATATAATGATGGCAGCTTTTGTATAGACCATCAATAACTTCCCTGCTTATGACATGTTGTCTAGTTGGGGATGTATAGTAAATTGGCTTGTTCGGCATCGCATGGAACATACAAAGGCCTTTTTGTAAACTATTCATGCATAAGCCATCAAATGAGGATCTTGAGAATTCATAGTTTTCACTAGTAGGATGAATATAAACACTAATTGTTCTAACAAGAACTAGAAATCTTGAGATTGTTGAGTAGGTCTCAAGAGCGGAAGACGTGAGTATACGATTATAGCTTGACAAAATAGTGTATCTGCTCCTACGTATCCCGAGTGGGAATCAAAGCAAACGTAGTTCTAAGTATGATGAAGAACCATACTGAGGTATTACTCGACTTTTGGTGTATGAGGAAGATGGTCAAACTTGAGGGCTAGACCTCGATATATATAGATAAGGTGTCAACGGATATTACGTTACATGTCATTATGTGGAGCGTGATTCTCTCCCGCTTGTTAATGGTATTAATGGTGTGGTCAGCTATTCTTAGTTGTAATGTCCGTGATCTAGCTATATGCGACATATTCGAATATTCTTGTATGGACTCATCCTTTAAATGGAGGCCCTATCTCGGTTTGTGGTCTAGAAAACCATTGGGCTGGGTACTCTTGGGCTTGGATCAAATTGGGCCAAGGACTCCCTGGTCCATATTAGGACAAGATGCGTCCAGCTCTGCTCCTTGAGCTCTATATGAGTTGGGCCGAGGACACCCTGGTCCATGTTAGAACAAGACATCCAGCTCGCTCCTTGATCTCTATGTGAGTTGGATCGTGGACACCCTGGTCCATGTTAGAACAGTAAGCCCCTCAAGCTTTGAGCTGAGGATCAGCGAGGAAGCTTTAAAGAAGATGTCTCTGTGTTGCCCTATTTAATTCGGGATCTAGATTTAGGAATAGGTGGACCGAGCATTTGTCGACCCTAAGTGTTTCGACCGAGTGTTCTTCGTTCCTTTGAAAGTTATTTTATAACGACATATAACCTTTACATTAGTCTTGTTTTCAAACTCGCAAGCCATGATTGCTTGTGTTTACCATTTTTTCGCATATCCGAGCACTGCTCGGGTATATGGCTTTTTAGCTTTAAGGGACCCAAAATCGAGCTTGGCTCGTGTATCCGGATTTTTGCAGATCCGAGTCATTGCTCGATTTTCTAGCTTTTTATCTTGAAGGGCCCAGCTTCGAGCATTGCTCGTGTATCTGGATTTTTGTAGATCCGAGTTATTGATCAACTTTCTTGCTTTTTAGCTTGAATGGCCCAACTTCGAGCATTGCTCGTCTGTCTAGGTTTTTGCTCGTTCATTTTTGTTTTTCCAGAGCGAAACTTCGCTTGAGCTTCAGGATGTTTTGGCCGAGCAGTGCTTGGCTATTGTTTGTCTTTGTAGAGCCAAGCTTTGCTTGATTCCCTGACTATTTGGGTAATGCTTGGTCATTTTTCTTTTTGAAGAGCCCAGAGCTCGGCCCGTGTTATTAAGCCCCTCAAGCTTTGAGTTGTAAGTCAACGAGGAAGCTTGTAAAAGAACTCTTCACATTATCTAACTCAGTCCAATCCTAGAAATAGATGGGATGAGGAGTTGTCGGTCCAAGTTGGCAGGTTGGGTTTTTTGACCGAGATAGTGTCGGCTCATTTCAAAAATTGCTCAGTAAAAAGACGCGTGCAAGCATATTGAGACAGGCTTAACTCAGTTATTACTGCATGTGTTTTTTCTTATTTCCGTGGAGCCAAGTATTACTTGTGTTTCCGGTGTATATGGTTGAGACCATCTCGGTTTTTTGTTTGTACGGAGCCAAGTCTTACTTGGAATTCCGACTTACTTGGCCGGAGACATCTTTGATTTTCTATTTGTGCGAAGCCAAGTCTTACTTGGGATTCCGACTTATTTGGCCGAGGACATCTCAGACCTTCCGTTTGTGTGGAGCCAAGTCTTACTTGGGATTCCGGCTTACTTGGCCGAGGACAACTCGAATTTTTTGTTTGTGGAGCCAAGTATTACTTTGGATTCTAACTTAATTTATGTGGAGCCAAGTATTACTTTGGATTCCGGCTTGATTGGCCGAGGATATCTCGGATATTTTTGTTTATGCGGAACCAAGTATTACTTGGGATTCCGGTTTATTGGTCCGAGCATTGCTCGAATTCTTGTAGACCAAGTTTTACTTAGGTTTCTGGCTTCTTGGTACGAGCATTTCTCGCATGTCTGAATATTCGCAGATTTGAGCTTTCCTCGGTTTTCTGGCTTGTTGACTCATAGTAGTTGTCATTATTGTCCTCCTCTAAACTAACAAACCTTTGCTACCATCATATCTCAGCAATATAACGATAGGATTTGTAATCAGAGTAATAAAGATATATTATTATTACTTTAAAAAAGTAAATTAAAAAGGAGTCCATAATAATGCCATTAAATGATATGCAAGTAAGTATGCTAGCATTTGTCCACCACCACGAAGGGCCTTTGGCGTTATTGGTGATTTTGTCTTCAACAGAGAGTAGAAACATACGCCCATCCACATGCTTTATGATGATCATCGGCTCTCTTAATTGCCAACTTAATGGATTCTACTCCAGAAAGAGCAAATCAGTTTTCAATAGCGTTAAAGAGAATTAAATCCCAACGAATGATAAATTTTAAAGGTAAAAGAACATGTTGCAGGAAAAATATTAATTGATTTTTTATCTATGGGCCTATGGCTAAACATTCGTTACAGCAATAAGCCAGCGGAGAACTAAAGAGCCATCAATATGAAATTCCGAGGTTAGTGACTTCTTGTTATAATATTTTAATAATCATTCAATTGTCATAAGAGACAATTATGTGGGAATAGAGCATTTTTTTGTAACCATTATCCAACGTAATGCTGCTCCTTACATCAATTCAAATAATTGGGCAACCACACTGATTTAGGTAACGCCAAGGGGTAACAATACCATTAAATAGTATATTTGGCAAAATGACAGTTATTATCACATTGTGGCACATGCACAATTAGCTCTAATTAATTTAAGGCACTTAACAGCATGTTTATTTCCAAATGAACCAAAATAGGTTGCAGTCAAATCTCAATTGAATATTCATTATGGCAAATTAAGAATATTCAAAATCTCAATATTTGCATTAAGAAACATTCAATTTAAATAAAATAGAGAAAATAGAGAAATTACTTCCTTGGTTATAATATGGAGCAAAATATTGAAATTTGCTGCCTTTTATGATTTGGATCATGCGCCTTTATTTCCTTTTGGGCGTTGAGCCCTTTTTGTGTTCCTCCTAGTAGGCAAGTGCCTATATTTTTTTCAACTTCACACTGCTATAATAATTAAAATGCAATAAAGATGATTCAAGTCTAATTGATATCCTGAATATTTGTACATCACTCATTATGACTGTGAAGAGAGAGAAAGAGAGATGCCGAAGCTTTGAGTGAATTTGCACCACTTTAAAATTGCTCTCAAGAATTGATCTCCTTTTTTTTTTTTTTTAGGTCGAAGAGTATATTGCCCCCTTAAATTATAGTATATTTATAAATAGGTATCTTCAACTACCGATTCTTCTCAGTTGATCCTCAAACTATAAGAATTAGTGAAATTGGTCCCTCCTTTAATTCACAATTAAATTAGTAATTAGTAAATGAATCTAATCATCCATTTTTTAAAATCTCAACAGTTAATTTTTTTTATTTTTGAGTTTTTAGCTTTTAATGTTTTAATTTTATGAAGAAAAAAAAACTGGAAAAGGAACTATGAGAAGAACTCAAGCTTTCTTTCTTTCTCGCGTTTCCTTTGTTTTAAAGACAGCATTACTGTTACTTCTGTTAGCTCCGGCGGTGCATCCCTTCTAATTTTTTTCTTCCTCGTTCATTTCTTCTTCACATTTTCCTTCTCTTTTTCTCTTTTTTTCCTGTTATTTTATCTTACATCAAGTCCTGCACTATAAAATAGCTCCTGCACATGCATGGACATATCTCTTTAAAAAACTTATTAAAAAATTTAGTGCCTAAATCTTTTTATTGACAAGTGACATGTGTGCCTTTAAACAAGTGAAAGGCCTTTTTGGCATTAAAAGAAGGAGTGACGAGGAAACCAATTCAAAGAATAAGGAGGGAGAGTCAAACCAGAGAAGGAGAAGCTTACTAGAGGAAGATGAATAAACACAAAAAAGAAGGAAAACGATAAAAGATCTCTTTGTTTTTCGGAAAATAAAAACATCAAAATAGTAAAAAATAAAAATTAAACAACGGTCCAGATTTTAAAAATTGGATAGTTAGATTTGATCATTGTTAATAATTTAACTTTCAATAAAGGGAATGATTAATTTCACTAATTATTATAGTTTGAGGATTAATTGAGAAGAATTAATAGTTATGGGTGTTTATTTGCAAATAGGACATAGTTTAGTAGGACTCTATGTTCTTTTGCCTTTTTTTTTTTTTTTAATGCTATTTAGACCAACGTTAATAATAGAGCTCAAAATGTGTGGTCTATTGTTGGTAAAAGGCAATCCGTGAATGTCCAGATATGACCATGTCCTTAATAGCAAGAAGATCGAGATATAGACATCTTTGATAAAAGTGAAATTGTTAAACTTACTACGTGTGAGTATATAGCTGGTCATGGCATAGTGAAATTAATGCATGCAATCAAAATGATTACAACTGATGTTAAAGGTGGTTTAAGTGTCCTGATAATTATAATTATGTCACCGCCTCCTTATAAACGTGTAAGTTTTGGTTAACAACGTTAATATTTCTCGTTTATTACATATTTTGCACCAGTATGAAAGAGGTTCTTCCTTGGAATTCTTCTTTCATGATACACCGATTTGATGCTTCAGCTATTTATCCAAGTCTAATTCAGCACCGTCAAATTTTGACCTCACGAGCACAGTATGCATTGATAACAGTGAGGTGGTCTGTCAAACTCGCTCTGTGTTTGAATGTTGTCCCTCGAGGGATCGAGCCCAAACCGAGTATATGATAATATCTAGAGTTACAAAGATTGTATATGTGTTAACTCGGTTTTTTAGTAGTGTCAAAATCCTATGAAATCAAATAATGAGAATCAGGAAATTGTGGGATACAAATTTGACAAAATCAAATTGTGAATATAACGACAATGACTTTGGTCTACTTACATAAAAATTGACAGGAAACAAACTTAGACTTTAATTGCAATAAAGAAGAAATTAAAGAGAAGTATTGAATTAATGCTAAATTGATAAGTAAAATATACACGTTTTCTGGTAAAATGACCATGAAAAGCATAAAGAAACATAAGTTAAATTAAAACATACAGTAAACGCGTTTGTCAACTGAAGTACAAAATAGGCATAAATAGGCATAAAAACTAATACTTGGTAAAAAGTAGTATAAGGAAGAACTTAATAAGAAAAAGTTTACATAAGTAAAAAGAAATGCTTGAGAAACAATAAAAGTTGACAAAAAATGAATTTCAATATAGAAACTTAATACAAATCTGACATCTTGAATTGATGGCAGTAAATATAAAAAACTTGATAAGGTAAAAGTAAGAACCACTGAGTCTGTAAAAGACATTGACAAGAACCTAAAATGAAGAATAGAAATTAATTGAAATTGTATTGAAATTTGACAAAGGGGTGGAAGGAGTACTTCAGTTAATCCGTCAGTTTGCTGTGTGATCAAGACGTGTAAGATATTTCAAGTTCCCAACCTTTATTACATTGCGTGAACTACTATATATAGGTAAAATAAAAAAAACCTCCTAAGGTTAACTTCTTACTTCACTACCTGCCACGTATTGTAGCAGTTTCCTATATCCAAAACTTTAACTATTTCGACAACAACTTCTTTAAACTGCTCATTTGCTTGAACAGCTCCGTGTCAACTTTTTGTCTTCGATGGTTGTGTTGTCTGTCGTGTCAACTTGATAACTTTGTGTCGAATCATCACTTGTCCATTCTTCTAAATCTCCCAATTCGACATCTTTTTGCTGACGTCAATCATTTCGTCGACTTACTTTTTGTCAACTTTTGGACTTAGTCATTTCTTCACAATTTTATAAGCTTGTCTCCACCTATCTGACAAAAATCAAGAATTCTGATAATTCATGTCCAACAAATGCCCCCCAAGTTTTGTCATTCGACGTTATGAGGAGAAAGGCAAAACTTATGAAAATCTTTTCATCTTCAGCCTTTAATTTCTTTTCAACCCGTTTTCTTGATAGTGCACCCCATATCACGGCTATCATTCCCTAAAACATAGCCATCATCAGTTAGTGGCTTGTAACAATTACTTTTTGGGAATCGTGTCCCTTATTTGACAAGGCTTCCAAGTAAAAATCTCATTTTTACTCTCGTTCAAATTACAACATCCCTTCACTGTTCATCTTCTTCCTCCTTGAGCTCTGCATGCGTGCTTCTGCAACTCCAATGGCAACATCATCAAAGAAGAACTCAGCTAAAGCAAAGGTACAAGTTCAACCTACTGTTCCTGAACCCATCCTTGACAGCACCATCCTATGGAACGAATCCTAGGTAATTCATTCAATCCCTGATTCTCCATTACCTCTTAATCCTCAACCTTCATTTTTTGGGTCTATGCTCACTCTGGAAACTTTTCCAGGTGACCTTCATTCCCTTTTTCCTTGCAAAATTCCAGATAAACACATTCTTGCTTCTTATCCTTCCCTTAACATTAATAATTTTAAGAAAAAGCATAGAATGTTTAGGACTCCTCTTTCCAAGTTCACTCCTTTTGAATCTTGGTATAAGAGGTTGAAACCTCATAAAGAAGATGTTTGTACTTGTCGACCCATCTAAAACCAATAGATACTGCTATGATTGGCGCTTCAGTTTTCTTCTGGAACAAAACCACTGCCAATTTCCATTTCCCTTACGGGATGATCGGTCTGACACTCTTTGATGTGTTAGCTATCACAGGCCTTCGTCCTGATTTCCCAGTTATCCACCCTAATTTGACTCCTCAAAATTATGGTAAGGTTTACCGAAAAGTATCCTCCACAACTTTTGTCAACCATTATCATCAAGAATCAAATGAAATATCCGACGAAGAGCATGTTGCTTTTTTGCTCTTATGGTTGTTTGCTTACATTTTGGAGGTCAAATCTATCTCTATCAACAAGGCTTTATAAAATCTTGCTAACCTCCTTCACGAAGGCACTCAACTTGCCTTAGGTCAATGTCTCTTAGCCAACCTTTATAATAGCATGGCCGTTATGGTGAAGGACATCAAAAAACAATAGAGAAACAATATCAGTGGGCCTATCTGGCTACTTCAACTGTGGTTAAATGTTGTCTTAGACAAGTATTTAGCTTTCATCCTCCTTCAAATCAGAAAACCTCACCTATGGTCCTCGCCTTTGTCATCTATCATCGTAATCCACGCCAAAAGATGAAACAACCAATTTCATTTATTGGTTCAAAATTTTTCATTCTATCTCTTCTACTTCGGACGTGTCAACTTTGCACCTTTTGTGGAGCGACGGTATGGCCATGAGTGGTTTACTCACAAATAATTCAAACAGAAGAAACTGCCATTCTAGAAAACCACAATATCTGGGCAACTTTTCTATGCCGTCGGATCCTCTTCATGGATGTTCCTGGGCAGAAAATTGGTTACATATATCTCTATCCTCCCAACGCAGTTGCTCGTCAAATGAGTTTTTGTCAATCCATTCCCGCTCCATATTCTACTGACCCCAAAGACCATATCATCGACGCTTATGTCCCATATCTACAAGGTTTCAAAACCATTTGTATTTCAATCTGCATATTAATCAAATCACCAAACCAGCTCCAAATGGCTTTGGCATAGCTACAAGTAAGGAATAAGTGATGTGTTGATTCTGCTACAGCACCACAAAGAGAACATTGAGTAACAATTATACAGCCTTTATTCCAGAGGTTATCTTCAGTTGGCATTTTATTTTGAATGATCCTCCAAAAGATGAAATATTTTGAAGGAGGAATACATTTTCTCCAAATCAATTTTGACCAAGGCACAATAAGACCAGTAAGGAATAACCATTGGCATGCCTCCTTAAATGACAAACTGCCCGAATCAGACAGATTCCAAACCAACTGATTATCAACAGGATTAATTGGAATGACATAGTTATCTATCTCAGTAGCTAATTCAAGGCATTTATCAAGAATAATCTGAGGAATGTACCAATTATTTTCGATAAGGAAATCAGCAACCATTCCCTTTAGAAAACAGTGGCAATCAGGAGGAACATTCAAAAACTGTACGATAGGTTTTGACAGCCATTTATGAGTCCAAAAATTGATGCTTAAGCCATTCCCAAGTAACCAAGCTGTGTTCTCCAGGACAGAAGAGATGGCATGCCTAATTCTAGACCAAATGGAGGATGAAATATGATGGGGAATAGGCTTCCCATTTCTAAATACTCTAGCTCTTAGCAAAGTAGTCCAGGAGCAGTGTGAAGAGAGACCAGATCCCAACCTAATTTGACCATAGCAGCTCTATTCACAGCTTTGATGGATCTGATGCCTAGTCCACCTTCAGATAGAGGCTTGCACACATTCTTCCATGACACAGTTACTATCTTTCTAGTGCTGATGCTGCCTGACAAAATGAAATTTCTGGTCCATTTCTCAATTAGATTAAGTAAACTCACTGGCCAGCTATAGATTTTAAAACTGTATATCAGCATGCCAAAGACCACAGATTTAACCAGCTCCACTCTCCCCATTATAGAGAGCAAAGCACCTTTCCATGAAGATAGTAACCTTGATTCTATCGGCAATTGGCATGAGATGAACCTTTCTAGGTTTGCCTTTAAAAAGAGGGACCCCAAGATAGCTTATAGGAACAGATCCTAGATTGAAACCAAGCAGATCAGAAATTATAGAGGTTCTTGCAGCAGACATGGTTCCCACATAAAATTTTGACTTCTCAACACTAATTACCTGGCCTGAGATGGATTCATATTTCTTAAACAGTTTCATTAGGTGCTGCAGGCATTTGGATGAGGCTTTGCATTAGATGAGGATGTCATCTGCATATAAGATGTGACTGATCATTTTGAAGCCCCTTGGACCACTCATGAGCTGAAATTGACCATCTTCAACTAGTTTTAGGATTCCCCTACTCAAAACTTCCTCAGTAAGGCAAAATAATAAAGTAGACAGTGCATCTCCCTGTCTCACCCCTCTTTGGCACCTGAAACACCCCCACAGCATGTCCATTTACTGATATAGACAATTTAGCATATAGCAGTATGTTGTGGATCCAATCACAGAATTGTCTGTCAAAGCCAAATGCACGTAGCACTTTAAGGAGGAACGTCCAATCTAAGGTATCAAATGCCTTATTTATATCAATCTTCAAAGCTAGATTCCCACCAAAAGCCTTCTTATCTAATAGATTAAAGCACTCTGAAGCAGAACAAATACAGTCTGTAATCTGCCTTCCTTTCACAAAACCTCTTTAATTTCCTGAAAATCAGGTGCAACAATAGCTAATATGTCTGCCAAAACCTTGGTGATGGTTTTGAATTGAAAATTAGCCAAGGCAATGGGTCTATATTGCTCTACTCTATCAGCTCCTTTTAATTTAGGAATGAGAGTCACAATATTGGAGTTGAGATTGGGAAGCAGCCAACCATCCATTAAAAACTGCAAAACAACATTGAATACATCTTTGGCAATAATATCCCAATAGGTTTGGAACAAGAAACCACCAAAACCATCCGGGCTTCCATTCATTGAGAAAACAGCCTTCTTAACCTCCTCCATTGTTGGAAAGTTAGTCAACATAGCATTATCCCAAGGAGAAACTATAGCAGGAATTACTTCAGAAATCAAATCATTGTCTTGATATGTTCCTCTAGAGTACCAAACAGATCCTGATAGAAATACAGTATGTGCTGTTCAATGTCCACAGAATTAGTGATAACCTGTTCTCCCTGCTTCAATTCTGAAATTTTCTTTGTAACCCCTTTAAACTTGGACATTTTATGGAAAAATTATGTATTTCTATCACCCTGAGTATGCCAGTTTTAACTTGCCTTTTCATGCCAAAAATCATCTTCATAAGATAGACCTTGTTGCAATTGTAATTGAGCTGCCTTAACACTTGCCAATGCAGAATCAGTACCACCATTATCATCAATCTCTTTCTGAATTCTATCCAGGGAATCAATAGCATCCTTAACTTGAAGATGGACATCTCCAAAGACATTTTTGTTCCAGTCTTTAAGTATAAGTTTCAAGTTCTTCAGTTTCTGTGCAAGGATAAACATGGGGCAGCCATATACTTGCTGTTTCCAGCTGTCAGAAATAAGCTTAAGGCAGCCAGGATGTCTAGACCACATCTTCAAGAACTTGAAAGAAGAGCCAAAAAGCATGTTTTCCTTCTTCAGAATGAGCAGAATAGGGAAGTGATCAGACTTGTTTCTAGTTACAGTGCTTCAAGCCATACTTGACCAGAAATTCAGACTCTCCTCATTGCATATAATTATGTCTAGTCTTCTTTCAGTATAGTTAGATCCAGCTCTACCATTTGACCAAGTGAACTAAGAGCCACTTGTATCTAAATGGATCAATTTTGATGCATCCGTCCACTTCCTGAATTCCTCACAAGAAATTTTCTGAGGCAGACCTCTACCCTTATGCTCATGAGCTCTAAGGATGGAGTCGAAGTCTCCAATAAAACACCATGGAGCCTTATGAGCCATCATCAAGGAGTCTAGTTCTGTCCAAAGACTCCTCCTAGCAACATAGGTAGAGGCTGCATAACATGCTGAAAAATAATTAACTACTGTTGCGAATCCGACAGGTGTACCGGTTCGTTATAAGTAATAAAAACACGGTAAGTAAATGTCGAGGTCAAACACAAGGATTGGAAGACAAATTTAACCAATTTAATAGGGAAATTTAAAGCGTTGATCAAGACAAGAACAATTAGTTTAGAAGAAAGAGAGAAATAAAATAACAAAAGGTATCAAATTCAATTAACTAAACACTAACAGATAACAACGAGATAAAAGTTATGATTTAAAGCTTCTAAGGTCACGAATCGCCTACCCAATCATGCAAGCTACCCAAGTGATGATATTTTGTTTCCTACCCCCAAATTCTTCTAAAGACACTGTCAATGCTCTAAAGGATGTATCTAAACTGTAAATTAATTACCTATCAAGTCTCATAACTTACATTTACATTAGATTAAGTTCTTGTTCCCTATGTGGTTGCACCAATATCCTACCCACTATCAATGCAATATTCAACTGGTGTTAATCAATGGGCCAATTAATTAGCACAACAAACACAGAATTAAGAAACAAGAATTGAGTAGGAAAAGAATACATCACATTGAAGTTCGCTATGCCATCAAGGGTGGCTTCATTGTTCCCTTAGAAAGAGGATTAGTTCCTCATAGCGTGCTTCAACATCATCAATTCAATAGAAAACATGAATAAAGATAGTAAAAGAGTATGTAAACCTAAACGAGACGCAGCTCATAAAAAACTTGGATTGGATACTAAAATTCGCACAAGAACAAGCTATTTATAGAAGTATGGTTCTACAGTCCCTCGCGGGGCGAGCACTTAAAATTGGATCCATTCTGAGTTTGAATCCTCGTAAGGCGAGGCGTGTCTCGCGGGGCGAGGCTGAAAGACTTCCAAATTCCTGCTCAGCATCAGTTCTTGCTCGCGGGGCGAGACCTTGAAAATTCATTTTGCTTGTTTTCTTCATTTAATCCAAGTTTTCCTGAGCTTCACTTTTAACCTAAAATTAAAGGTAGCATTAAATGCTTTATCTTGATAAGAAAATAGAAGAAATTACTAGAAATTATTCCTAAGACTCAAAAGTGTTGCTTGTGAACAATTAAAGTCAAATTTGGGCTAAAACGAGAATGAACTCGCACAATTTGAGACACCCCGTTGTGCCCCGTTGTGCCATTAAGTTAGAACCTTATTAATTAAATCTTAATCACTTATTTAACGTTAATAATAACCCAAAACTACAAAGGAATTAAAAACTTAATTTATAATCATATAACTTCTGCAAATTTAAGACACATCAAAGTTATAATATATAAGTACACACTTGTTTATTCATCACATTACCAAAACACTGTTTTGGGTATCTCGTCGATAGGATCCCTAACGGTATATTTAAACAAACTATTATTCAGAGGAAAAATATAAAATAAAGTAACCGACAGACTGACCATACATTCTAACACCTAAAACATTAATTCACAGCTCGACCTCCAGTTTCTGGTTCATAGGGAGTTCCATCCAACTCCTCAGCGTCAAGCTCCTCCACGGGGTCTTTTCCAACAATCACATCATAAAGCAAAATACAGTAGACAAACATATAGGGGATAAGAAATAGTTCTATCATCAAAAAGCATAAAAGAGTCGTAGTATATAATACAATAATTGTCACAGACAAAACATCACACTTAACTAACAATCATCCTCAAATTACGATATCTTCCTCTACCCTTACTCTCATGCAACTACACCTTTATGCTAACATGACTACCACCTGATCCTGTCATTATCGCTCATCTGCATCGGTACACACTCTCAATTCCCGTTAGAGTGTTCCACCCAGTGCACATCCTCATTCCCGTTAGGGTGTTCATCCAATGAATGGCACACACCCTCTTTCCCGTTAGGATGCTTATTCAAAGAATGACACTATTCCCTAATTCCCGTTAGAGAATAGCTGCACAATACAAAAGTATCCTCATTCCCGTTAGGATACGGGACGACTCGCCCAGAACTATAAGGGTATCACGATAGTTTTCCCCATTCCCGTTAGAGAACTGACCCGTGACATCCTTTATCCATGATCGGATACTCTGACCCCGCGTGTTCCCAACACACGATCGTGAACAACAATGCAAATACACGAACCTCACCGACCCACATTAATAACAACCTAGTGCCTTCACCTTCCATCAAAACCTCAACACATGTTCTATGTCATCACTCCTCTTTGAAATAATTAGTTTAGGCTAGGCACCTCTAAGTCACCATTTATCCTCACCCCCAAACAATTATCTCCCAAACAACATATATCTTTGCCTAAAATCCACTAAGCACAATATTAAAACCAGGCAGATAATGCGTAACACAATATCAGAAAATATTCAAACACCAAAAATAATACGTCACATGCAGTGGAATACCTCAACCAACGTATCATAGTAAATTCAACAACATAAACTCAGACATCATCGAATACTTAAAATCAACCTAATGTCGATAAACCTACAATCCCCGAATCAACATTGGCTTTATAGAAAAGGTTTCCAAAGTGATTTTGGTCTTGTCGATTACTCGACTACTAGTAGGGCTTAGGTAGCCCTACACAATTACTATATAATATACTAGTTCTCCATTCCGACGACAGGTTCTTTCCCCCACCTGAGTTATCACCGGAATCTCGAGTCTGACGTTCCTCGTTATCACACCACAGCTTAACAATTTCATCTTAAACCAAACAACATAATCACAAATTAATCAACAAACTCACCCTTAACCTAAATAGTTAGATTTGACTTCCTAATTCAAAATAGGGTTAGGGTTCTTTTCTTAATTCCATCCTTTGGTTCCTAGTTCCTAGAGCATTAACTATCATAGATTAATTGTTACCATTCAAAAATATGAAATAAAATCCTTTAGCCACTTTGGTTATGGTTTCCATCTCATGAGTGAAAATAGCCTAGGAAATTCTTTTGAGTTCAAACTCTTGGATTTAAGATAGCGAGGCATATCATAAGCAAGAACAAGCATCATTAATTACAAATTGAACAAAAACATCATACCCACATTCAAAGAGGGTTTCGGCCCTAACTAGGAAAATAGGGTTAGGAAATTATTTTGATTTCAAGCTTCTAGATATAACAACAATAGGTTTTAAGGAATTAAGATCAAGTGTCATACTTTAAAGATTGAACAAAATCTCATTTGCCCAAAAACACCTAGATTCGGCCTCACTAAGAAAATTAGGAAGGAAAATGATTTTGCTTACATGCTCCTAGATAAGGATATTAAAAGACATATAAGGATCATAGAAATTGGTTTCGTATTAAAATGATTTTTTTACAATTTTCTAGAAATATTTGAAATTCTAGATCTAAGAATGAAAAACTCATAAAAACTTGATGATCATGACTTGGAAACAAGAAAATAAATGAAGAACATGATGTTTATTGATCAAGAAGAGTAAGGTATACCTCTTAAATGTTGGAAAATTGAAAAGAATGGACCAAGTCCTTCACAAATTTGCCTAAAGTGTTCTTGGGGAAAATGAGAGAAAATGAAGAAATGAGTGATTGGGGGGGGGGGGGTTATAGGGTAGTTCTTAGGCCTTGTTTGGTTCTTAGCAATTGAATTAATGGGTTTTGTGAATATTAAATAATATAACAAGTTAACTATGGTTAATAATTAACTTAACTATGGTTACTTTGCTAACTATGGTTAAAATCATGTGGCCAAGAATTGATGAAGGGTGTGACTGATTTTGGTCCACAATAACTAACCTTGGTTCCTTAACCATGGTTAAAATTTAACTCAACGTTGGTTAGGTTAAGCTTAGGGTTATTTTGGTCATTTCACTTGAAAATTCCCGATTACTCAAATTTAAGACCGGACTCATTTTCCTCTCTGCTACATTAATCTCTCCTAATACCTCAGCTCTATAATCGACTCTGTCGTTTACCCGACTTATTCCCTGACTTAGGTTTTACGCATTTTCTTAACGATTAAGCCCGAATAAAATAATATTAATTTCATTCCTAACGCATTTTTTCAAAATTTGGACAATAATCCAGAACAAAATATAAAACCTAATGGTTTCGTTCACGAGTCAAAATTAAGGTTTCTGCTCGGTAAATCTTACTGTCAGTGAAAACGCAGGACTAGATTCCGTCTGAATTTTCAACCAAAATTTTCACCGTAACCTTCTACCATAAGAGAGACTATGAATATGATTTTATTTTATTCAAAATCACTTTCTAACTCTCAGATTAAAATATAATTAATTATATTTTAACTGGTTAAACAACGTAATTAAAAATTAGGCTGTTACACAATTGGTATCAAAATTGAGGTCTTTCCGATCGTAAAACTAGATGAACCAAAGGTTCATCAACTACTCCCTCAATCAAAAGAGAGAAAGCAGCATGCTGAGGGGAGCTTGAAATAACAACAGAGACAAACTATATGTGTCGAAACACCATAAGTTTGGCAAAAGAGAACCTCTTTTGTTTTCAGCAAATAAAGTTAAGTTCAGACTTGTAAAGAACCTAGAAGAAATAGTATATCAGGCTTGTGCAAACAACACATTTTTTCAAAACCAACCTAGTATCTAGGTTACCAATGCCTCTGGCATTCCAAAACAGAACCTTCATTGATCAGAATTTGAAGTTCCAACCCTTGATCGGGTATTGTATCCATCTCCTAACTTAATTCCCTTCTTTTTCAATTTCTTTTTTTGAGACTTCGTCAGAACTTTAGTGTATCCTGAATCATCCTTTTCATCCTGATTCTATCTAATCTTACCAGAAATTACCACATCAGCTTCATCTGGATTTTATTCAGCATCATCACTCCAAAGCCTGCCAAAAATTCTCAAATCTTTGGCAGCTATTGAATTTTTAACTTGAGGAATTGATTTGTGTACCTCTTTGTTGCTGACATAGTTAAATGGAGTATTTGCAACATATTATGATCCACTGCTGTCAGTTGAGCCAAAGGAAATAGTTCCCAAACTTGCAGCACCCCTAACTCTATTTTGAGGGTGATTAGCATCCACAAATCCCAAAATAGGACTTTCATGGTAATTCTGAGGATTAACAGGCTCTTGATTCTTTGCGTTAGTGTCAGTTACATCTTCCACAATTACCATAGCAGGATTGGTTTGAATATCCACAGCATGATGTTGAAGATTTGAGTTCAGCTCTGCTTCTGTCTCCCTGGGAATATTAAAAGTTTTATTACCTCTATCAGGGACAAAATCCAGTCAGGCACACCAATAGTAGGATCAATTTGATTTGGTTGTGCAATAGGATGCACAATATCTTGTGGTTGTTGTTCCTGATTATCCAGATGAGGCACATCAATAGCTGGATCAATTTGATTTGGCTGTTCAATAGGATGCATAATATCCTTAGGTTGTTGATCCTAATTATCACCATTCATTGAATTATCCTGCAAGGCATTTTCTGGAATAGGATCCTGATTGCCTTAACTCAACCCAGCATTCTCCTTGTCAATTATCTGAGTTTGTTTAGGCCTCTAGAAAAAAACCTTACCTGATCGTGCTGGCTTAGGAAGAGCCTACCCCTTAGGTGGAGGATTACCTTTCAGTTTGGAACATTCACCATCACCATGACCAAGAGTTTTACAAAAAATCACAGAATGTTGGCAAATACTCACAATCAACATTCACATATACAGAATGGTCCTCTCTCTCAACCAAAATCTCATATGGAGTTTTCCTTTTAAGATCAAGTTCGACTAGGATTCTTGCAAAGTGACTGATGAGCCTCTGTTTGACTGGTTTTATAACTAGTAAAGACCTTGGCTTTGTGCTAATTTTATATCATTTTCACCCAAATTAGACTTGATTATCCTTAAGTAGTATTTTGAGTCTGTAAAGTGTTTTTAGGTTAATTTAGTTGATTTAGAGTTAAATAAAATACTTATTCTATTTTCTGTTTTCAGGTAAATAAAAAGGAATAATTCTGGAGTTTCTCGCCCCGCGATAAGACTGTTCGCCTCGCGAACCAGAAGGTGACTGTTCCAGAAATTGCCAACCATTCTGTCTCGCCCCGTGAAGAAATGTCTCGCCTCGCGAATCATCCAAGCCTGAAAAGTCAGAGACGATCACGGTTTACCCGTGTGAAAGGTCACGGGCGTTACAGTTTGGAATTTGAATAGATTCGCCTCGCGAAGGATATGCTCGCCCCGCGAGAAGATCAAAAGTTGCAGACTGTTCGCATTATTCGCCTCGCGAAGAAGAGTTCGCCTCGCGAACAGGATGATTCCAGAAACATGTATATAAGTAGTCTTAGGCAGAACTGAGGGGGAGGCCAGAGTTAGCCAGTTTTGGCTACTCTTTGGTAGACAGTAGTAGTAGTTTACTTTCCTTTCTTTTCTTTTGTGTTTAAGTCTGTAGTGGAGAACTAGTCTCCTTGATTAATCTACTGTGATTGGTTTCTATTACATTTGAGGTTCTGTATTTCCTGTTTAGTTTGCTATTCTCTTTTCAATGCAATACTATATGTTTCTGTTTGTTATTTCAGGAATGTATAGTGTTGTATTGATTCATTTCGGTGATGTTATGTTTCTATATATAATCGCGTTTGTTATTTCGCGTGTGTTCATTCATGTTCGTTTGTTCATGAGGGCTTAACCCCGTTTGTTATTTCGGGAATAGGAACATGCATCCGTAGTAGTGATTGCGTTGTTAATTGTTGCTACAACCGGGAGGGGTTTAGAATCTGCTTAGGGCTTGGATTTATTTGAACCAATGATAGTGGGAAACCAAGAACAGTAGGTTAATCGTTCTTTAGCTTATTTGTTAGTCTCTTAAACTGCCTGTTTTTATTGCTTTGTTTTCTTTATTTTGTCTCAATTCAAAACCCCTCACTTCTAACTTCTACTAATTTTCTGTTAATAACAACAACAACTAAAGAGTCCTTGAGAGACGATATCCGAGTTGTCGCTCCCTATCTGGATTATTTTTGTAAACGCTCGATCTTTTTGGCGCGTGGCGACAGCGCGGTCAAAAATTGGCGCCGTTGCCGGGGACTCTGGTTTGTTGTTATTAGCAGAAAATAAAATTTAAAAAAAAAAATCTTTGCTAATTAGTTTTGTCTGCATTGTCTGGTTGTGAATTTTGCCCCATGGATAATTATATGCGAAATTATGTGCCTAATGTTTATTACGAGCAACCATGCATGTATTATCCTAATTTTAGTGAGCCACCACCATACTATCCTAGCCAAGTGACCACCTCTGCACCTTCCGAACCTTCACAGAGCACCTTGGATGAGATTGCTTCAATGCTACAACAAATGGAAGAGAACAATCAACGGTGGGCACAACAAAATCTCGAATTTCAACGGATGATAGAGGAAAATCAACAGAGGATGGAGGCTGAATACCAGAAGGACCAAGCTGAATCTCAGAAGTTGTGGGCCCTAATTGATCAAGTTACCGCCAACTCGGCTGCAATGCTAATTCCACAGCCCCTTGAAGAACCTACAGAGGCACAAGTTATTCTTGAGAATATTTCTGATGATAATTCTGATAATATTTCTGTTGATGATGAATTGTGTGTTGAATCCCCTGATTCTAATGATTGTTATTGTGATGGCAGTGCTGCTTTGTGTATATTCTGTTATGCAGCTTTATACTGTTCAGGAAACACAAAAGGAGAATCAGGAGGATCAGGAGGACATCCGCTCCACCGTTCCTGAGGATGATGAAGAACCTGTGGAAGTAGATGATTCAATTAAACCAGATGCATGTGTTGAGAGTAATGGGGTGGATGCACTGTGTGAAGAATTCCC
Organism: Sophora flavescens; assembly: GCA_030762895.1. Taxonomy (NCBI): domain Eukaryota; kingdom Viridiplantae; phylum Streptophyta; class Magnoliopsida; order Fabales; family Fabaceae; genus Sophora; species Sophora flavescens. The sequence continues at coordinate 51,451,521 of CM061065.1, read as the reverse complement.
AGACATTCTAACTTTTTCTGATTCATTTTCTTGTAATATATGTACTAACTCTAACCTCTGTGTGGTGTGTGCTGAAATCCCTGCATGTATAGCAGGTGTTGAATTTGTTAGTGCAGTGAATAAAGAAAGTGCAGAAAATGAAGCAGCACCAGTGACCCCAACTAACTGTTTGCCACCTCCCCCTGAGGAGCCACCAGTGATGGAGTTTAAACCCTTGGATTTTGCACCATGGCCGGTCCAAGAGGTTGAGCCCCACTTCTATTGGGGAGACTTTGTAGATAAAGAGGTCAGCTGTGACCCGAAGGGGAGTGAGAAGTCCGCCGCACTCGGCGAAGTCATCATAATTGTCAAGTGCTCACCCCCACATCAAGGCTGCGAGTTAGGGAAGCATGGGATGAACTCACACTCTTTGTTCATCGCTTGGGCATTATGCTACAGACAATGGGATCCTGGTGGAACCGCCTTTAATGAGTTTTTCTTAACCCTTATCTCTTTTAATTTTCTTTTCCTTGCTTTATTTCTGTTTTGTTTTTAATAAAGCTCCTGAATAATTTGAGAAGCTCAGGAGTTGTGTTAAGTCTAGTGTTGGCAAGTTTATTGGATTTGATTGATTTTGCATAGATTGATTGCATGTGTTGACTGTTTCCCCCTAGGATATGAAAAAATTTTGAAAAATGATCCCCATGTGATTGAAAACTGAACTTTGAGATTTTATTATGAAGGCATGATTTATGATAAGTTTGGGGTGATAGGAAGCACACACTAGGGATAGAATCTCTTTCAAATAAATTGCAAAAAAATGTCCAGGTGAGGTTTTGAGCCTCCAACATGTTTTTGACTGTGTGAAATCATTTTTTAAGTTGCACTTTCCTGAATTTTCTTGAATCTCTTTTTGGTTTGCATGATTATGTGTTTGCTTCAAATGATTTAGGCATTTTCTTTGTAAATAGCTACTTAGCCTAAAAATAACCACCCTTAATGCATGTTCCCTAGTTAGCCCATTGAGCCTATTAGCCTGTTAATTCTTGATAACCTAATGTTATAAGCCCAAAAATCTGGAAAACCATGTTAACCCGATCTTAGGATTAGGAGAGCATGTAATCTTAGAATGGGTGCAAGAAACTAAAGTTTGGGGTGGCTACCCGGTGCAATGTGTTGGTTGGGATTGGGAAAAAGAAAAAAAAGGGAAAGTGTAAAAATGTTTAAAAAAAATAGAAAAAAAAAGAAAAGAAAAAAAAATGAAAGAAAAAAAAAGGAAAAAAAAAAAGAGAAAAGTGTAAAAATGAAAAAAATAATAAAAGTTTTAGAAGAAGAGGCTGTAGCCACCCAAGGCATAAAATGAAAAATGAAAAAGGAACGCGAGTGGAATTTCAAAGTGTAAATAATGTTCATGCTCTCTTAGTTCCTAGGGTCTTCAGCCTAGTTCCTTTGTATATCCTACCCTTAGCCAGGCCCCATTACAACCCATAAAAGACCTTTTGATGTTGCTTGCATGTTTTCTGTGGGAATCATTAGGAGATGAAAATCAAATTTATGGGAAGTGCTTCTGAAAAGTGAAATTGAGTGAATTGTTGATAACCTGGCAAAAACTGAGCGATTGAGTGAACACAAATTTCCCTTGTGAGGAAGGCAGTTGTTTGGATTTGGTGATCTCCCTTTTGTGTGTAACTTAGATCCCCTGCTTAGATTGATGATTGTTTGAATGATGAATTTCTCAATTGTTTAGAATAAATGCATGTGGGGATTACTTTGCTTGAAAGGGGGGAACATTGAAAGAAAAATTGTTTTGTTAAATTGCTTGAAATTTGTGTGAAGGTTGATTGAATCCTTAAGCTTGCCATGTTTTGCCAGGTTTTGAGTCTTTTTAAGTTTTTGAGTTTTAGTTTGCTTGGGGACAAGCAAAGTTTAAGTTTGGGGTATTTTGATGAGCCTCTGTTTGACTGGTTTTATAACTAGTAAAGACCTTGGCTTTGTGCTAATTTTATATCATTTTCACCCAAATTAGACTTGATTGTCCTTAAGTAGTATTTTGAGTCTGTAAAGTGTTTTTAGGTTAATTTAGTTGATTTAGAGTTAAATAAAATACTTATTCTATTTTCTGTTTTCAGGTAAATAAAAAGGAATAATTCTGGAGTTTCTCGCCCCGCGATAAGACTGTTCGCCTCGCGAACCAGAAGGTGACTGTTCCAGAAATTGCCAACCATTCTGTCTCGCCCCGCGAAGAAATGTCTCGCCTCGCGAGTCATCCAAGCCTGAAAAGTCAGAGACGATCACGGTTTACCCGTGTGAAAGGTCACGGGCGTTACAGTTTAGAATTTGAAGAGATTCGCCTCGCGAAGGATATGCTCGCCCCGCGAGAAGATCAAAAGTTGCAGACTGTTCGCATTATTCGCCTCGCGAAGAAGAGTTCGCCTCGCGAACAGGATGATTCCAGAAACGTGTATATAAGTAGTCTTAGGCAGAACTGAGGGGGAGGCCAGAGTTAGCCAGTTTTGGCTAGTCTTTGGTAGACAATGAGATGAGTTTACTTTCCTTTCTTTTCTTTTGTGTTTAAGTCTGTAATGGAGAACTAGTCTCCTTGATTAATCTACTGTGATTGGTTTCTATTACATTTGAGGTTCTGTATTTCCTGTTTAGTTTGCTATTCTCTTTTCAATGCAATACTATATGTTTCTGTTTGTTATTTCAGGAATGTATAGTGTTGTATTGATTCATTTCGGTGATGTTATGTTTCTATATATAATCGCGTTTGTTATTTCGCGTGTGTTCATTCATGTTCGTTTGTTCATGAGGGCTTAACCCCGTTTGTTATTTCGGGAATAGGAACATGCATCCGTAGTAGTGATTGCGTTGTTAATTGTTGCTACAACCGGGAGGGGTTTAGAATCTGCTTAGGGCTTGGATTTATTTGAACCAATGATAGTGGGAAACCAAGAACAGTAGGTTAATCGTTCTTTAGCTTATTTGTTAGTCTCTTAAACTGCCTGTTTTTATTGCTTTGTTTTCTTTATTTTGTCTCAATTCAAAACCCCCCATTTCTAACTTCTACTAATTTTCTGTTAATAACAACAACAACTAAAGAGTCCTTGAGAGACGATATCCGAGTTGTCGCTCCCTATCTGCATTATTTTTGTAAACGCTCGATCTTTTTGGCGCGTGGCGACAGCGCGGTCAAAAATTGTGACCTAGAGTTCTTGATTTTGTTGCCTCATCTAAAGCAATCGGAGTTCCAATGGCATTGGCTATCTCAAAGTGGATCTTTGGACACAAATACTCTAAAGGGAGATCATAAATGCGTATCTAACATTGCACTATAGACTGCTTCAATGTATTTGGGTTAAATTCCGCTGTCCACCTTGACAATCTTAGAGTTCCTAGGTTGATATTCCAAGATCCAGCAGACCACACTCTTCTAAGGTCATCTTGTGAGGAAAAATAAAATTCAAAGAACCCCTTCCCTAAAGGAGTCATACACCAAAATGCCACTAGTATACACAAAGCACTTAACTTGGATTGCAAGTCATTAGCCTTTAGAGGTTGATTTCCTTTTGCCATCAATAACCTACCATGAAGGCAGTTCTTTGCACTCTCGAGACCCATCTTATATTCCTCTTCTGAAATCTTTATTGCCACTCATAACCTCTCATTTGTGGCTTAGCCAATTGGGAGAGGGAGATGTTCGTAGGGTTGCTACTCACTACATGCGCAAAAGACATCGCTTTGGTTGAATCTTGAGCCGTATCTTTTCGGCCATTCTCTTCGACTGGAGGTTGAACAAAAGGATGAAGGACATCATTAGAAGGCTGACGACGAGGGGGGAGAAGATCAGGGAACTAATATTCCCATGGGCAATCCGAGAATGAGGCCATGAGAAGCGAGTTTGCATGCAACATTTGGATTTATGTATGATAAGTCTTAATATTTTCGACATAACATTTCAGGAACCAAATGCAATGATCATGGACACCACGGTCATCAATCCTGCTGATCAACATGACCAACCCTAAAGTCCTCGAACTACTTCAGCTTTACCAAGGCAAAAGGCAATTGAGGCACATGTCGACCAACCCATGACTACTATGCTTGAGATTTACCTTGCCTCCTATGATGTCGAGACTCTTCTCCATGAAACTACAAGCAATCTACCTGCTCCTCCCATTTCAACAGAAACTCAACCAAGCCTTGTCGAAATGGAGAAAGCTGCTGAGTCCGAGCTTGATAATCTTATTGATTTATTATCAGAAGCCGGCCGTCGGAGTTCATCAAGATCTGCCCATTCAACCAATCTTCAAGGGTAAGATTCAAGCGACTCGCAGGCTGTCAAGCTCATGCAAGATCTCAAATCACTTTTCCGTCATTCAGTTCAAGACCTTTTTTCAGACCCAGATCTCCGTTCAACTATGGTTGATCTTCTCCAATAACTTGATCCCATCAAACATAATCTGTCGGCCTCAAGTCGGGGCACAATGGTGTTTGTTCAAGAATTTTTTAATGGTTTGACAAACAAACTGTCAACCATTAATGATGTTATGATTCCTTTTGAGGCCGAAGAAAACAAAAGGGATGAAATGCTGGGTACTTTGTGAACCATGAAAGTCATTAGAGATCAAGAGGTTCTATCGTCTCCGACAAAATAAAATCCAACTCGGAGATTGACAAAAAGATTGCTGACCTCAAGGCTGCTCTTACTTCTGCAGAAGAAGAAAAACTTCAAATAGCCAAAACTTTGTCAACCAGCAAAGCCAAGGTCAAACAAATTGGTGACAAATCAAAGAAACTGGGGGTAACTGCCAGGGCTATTGCAGCCAAGTTGTCAACTTTGGAGCCCGAGTATTTATTGGTTAAAACCTGTAAAGAGTCTCTGGAAAAGACTTCGGAAGATATCAGAAATTTCTCATCTTAGTTTAGTTGACTCTTTTTTATATATATACATGTCAACCCAACACTTCATAATTTTAATGCTTATATTTTCGACATCTAGTTTGTATGCCAACCGTTGGCATTTCCAACACGTTTTTTTATTATTATTCTTTTCTCTCAACTTACAAGAGAAACAATTTACCTTCCCAAGTAACTCGTAACTTAAGTCTCAATTTATGGCAGTTAATGCCATGGTAAGTTACAAAACATAGGGAATTTCCACATAATTATTACTTTGCCCCCCAGGGCTTTTATAAATAACCTACCTTCCAAGCCATTTCTTACACTTGGATTAAACAAAAATGGCTATACCTATCATCAAAATTTACTGTCTGTGCTTTCTGCTTCCCCTATGGGAGCCTAATTTCAAAAACCTTCAAGACCATCATGAAAGTTTCTGTCTTGAAGGTCATCTTTTCGATGAAGATCAGTAACCAATGTAATGTGTGCAGTGGAGATCAGTAACCAATGTAACCTCTAGAGATGACTACCACTACGCACTGCTACCACTACGCACCATAAGCAACCACAACCTTCTGGGTTAAATGATGGTGAGATCTGCTCGTGCCAGACTTTTCTCTTGCACTCTGTGCAGATTCGACATATGAAATAGATGAAACCTCATCAAGTGGGAATGAAGCCTCAACAAATCGAGGTAGACTGTGGCATTGTCGAAGAGCACAAAGGAAAAAACCAAGAGTTTATCAAAGTCTATTTGACGGACTTGATTTATCTTTGTTATATAGGTAGTTTCTAGGACCAGTTTAGCTTAAGTTGACAACACTTGTAATTCGACGATATATTGTACTTTATCAAATTACTGAATGAAAGTATTCTTTTTATCTCAACCTCTGTCAACCTTCACTTCAAACATTGTCGGTTTGTACTCCTTTAAATATTTGCCATTAATTGACTTAATTTTTAATCCAGTATTCACATCGACAAGCGCATAAGCATTCCCAGAGAAAACTTGGGTAATCCTAAATGGTCCTTCCCACTTTGGAGACCACTTGCCATATTCTCGACAACTTTTATCCATAGGCAATATAACTTTCCAAACCAAATCATTAAGTTTGAAAGCTTTGAACTTAACTCTACTATCATAAAACTTAGCAATTATTTCTTTCTATCGAACCAAGCTTTCCAAATCTACTAATCTGTCATCACTTAATTCATTCAATTCGTCGAACATTAAATTCCAATATTCGTCGACTGGTAACTCTTCTTGCCTTTGAATTCTAAGTGATTGTAGATTAATTTCGACAGGCAGCACTGGATCATGTCCATACACCAACCTGCATGGTGAAATGCATGTTTATTCTCTGGGTGAATTTCTATATTCCCATAAAACTTGATCCATGGTATTATGCCAATTTTGGGTTGTCGATCCACATTTTTTTTATAAGATTAATGATAATCTTATTCATGGCCTCTACTTGACCATTTGCTTGTGCATAATACGGAGTCGACGTAAGAATTTTTATATGCTTTGAATTTGCATATTATATTATTTTCCTTCCAGTAAAAGCGGATCCTTGATCAGTTGTTAATGTTTGTGGTATTCCAAATCGACAAACTATGTGATTCTCTATGAAGTCAATCACACCTTGTTGAGTAACATTCTTGAAGCATTTGGTCTCTACCCATTTGGTAAAATAATCAACACCCACTAAGATAAATTGGTGTCCCTTCGACGAATACGGATGTATTTGGCCTATCAAATCCAAGGCCTATCTCTAAATGACCAAGGTTTAATAATTGAATGCAACTCACTAGCATGGACATTTTGTATATAACCATGTCTTTGACATTGCTCACAAGACTTGGCAAACAGAATACAGTCTCTAACCATTGTTGGCCAATAATACAAATATCGTCGGAGAACCTATTTCATTTTGTCTCCTACTTGGTGGGCCCCACATTTACCTTCATGAACTTCTGACAAGGCTAAATAGGTATCTTGTTCACCTAAACACCTGTGCAGAGTTCCGTCAGCATATCTTCTATGCAAAAGACCTCCTTTCATAGTATATTTCAGAGCTTGATACTTCAATTTTATGTCGACATCATGACATGGATTCTCCAAATACACAATAATTGGCAATCTCCAGTCATTCGACACAATCACATCATTTACTAAAACATCTCTTTCTTCCAAGGGGTACAACAGCTCTCTAATTTCCATTAGATCTGATGACAACACCTTCTGAGATATTTTATAACTAGAAGGTATATGTGCTAACTCGTTAGTCTCCTGGTTCAATTCCCTAGGGATGTATTCGACAATGACTTCGTCAAATTTTTTCATTAATTTAATCGCTATAATACAATACTTAGTCAAATTATAATTTGTTTAATGACTAATTGGGAATCACCAAACACATGCACATTTTGTGCCCTTATTTCGACAAGCATCTCAAGCCCAACAATCAGGCTTCATATTCAGCCTCATTATTAGAACATGGATACTTAAGCTCAAACATGAATTTAGTTGGAGCTCCTTGTGGAGACACTATCATGACTTCCAAGATTTTAGACTGACCAAATTAACATCTGGTATATCTAATCCTGGGAACTCGACTAAAAAGTCAGCAATTGTCTGACCTTTTACAGCCTTAGCTGGCACATACTGTAAAGAAAATTTAGACAATACAATGGTCCATTTACCAATCTGTCCATTTAAGACAGGCTTCGATAACATGTATTTTATTACATCAGTTTTCGAAACAACTAATACATGACAAGGCATCATATAATATTTTAACTTTGTACAAGAAAAGCATAATGCTAAGCACAATTTCTCTATAGCACTATATCTTTTCTCAGCATCATTAAGAACTCGGCTTAAATAACAAACAGCCCGTTCGACATTATTCTCGTCATCCTGGGCTAGCAAACATCCAATAGTATCATTTGATGCTAATATATACAACTTCAACGGCTGACGAGGTATTGCAGGCCTCATGACCGGTGGATTTGTCAGATATTGCTTAATCTGGTCGAAAGGTTCTTGATGGCATGACTCCCACACGAAGTTTTGCTCAACCTTCAACTTGACCAATGGTGTGAATACCCTTGTTCTACCTGAAAAATTGGATATGAATCTTCTGAGGAAATTTAATTTTCCCTGGAAAGATTGCAATTCCTTTTTGTTTGTTGGTGCTGCGGCCTCCAAAACTGCCTTGGATTTGTTCTTGTCCATTTCTATGCCTTTCTTATGAACTAGAAAACCTAGGAACTTGACAGCCGACACTCCAAAGCTACATTTTTTTGGATTCATCTTGACGTTGTTTCTTCTCATCCTCTCAAATCCTTGTTTTAGATGCTCTAAATGGTCATCTTTTGTTTTTGACTTGACAACCACATCATCAATGTACACCTCAACTAACTTCCCAATAACATCATGGAAAATGGTGTTCATTGCTCTCTGGTAGGTGGCTCCTGCATGCTTCAAACCGAAAGGCATCACTACCCACTCATATGTCCCAATTGCACCTGGACCTTTGAAGGCAGTTTTAGACACGTCTTCCTCGGCTATGAAAATCTGATAATAACCTGCTTGAGCATCCTTACAACTTAAGATTTCATTTCCAGATGCTGTGTCGACTAACATGTCGACTATAGGCATCGGATATTCATATTTTGGGGTAGCATTATTTAAATTTCTAAAATCAATGCATACCCTCATCTTGCTATTTTTCTTAATAACAGGAACAACATTGGAAAGCCATTCGACATACCTGGTAGTCCTGATAAACTTAGCTTTAAGTAGTCTTTCAACCTCTTCTTTAACCTTGAGCACCACCTCTGGAGCAAATCTACTGCTAGCATGTTTGACAGACCAGCATTCCTCCCTTAGTGGCAATCTGACACGATCTCGGCAAGTGTACCGGGTCGTTGCAAGTAATAAAACGGTAAGAACCGAATATCGTCCTCAGGGATCGTGGACAAGTACCACTTCGCAAATTGAACTACTATCTAGGTGATCAAGTTTGGATGGAAGGTAGCTCTAACATGCAATGAAACAAACAAGAATAAAATGTTTTTGTTCTTTTGGGTTTTTTATCAAACACTTAGTAGGCAAACAGAAATGTGATCAACAAATGGATAGAATTGTTAGGGTTAGACTAGGCCAATCCTCCTTTGGTTGCTATGAAATGGTAAATAACACAATTCCTAATTCAATTATGACAATCAAATCTTCTCAAATACTCAAACACTAATGTCTTAGGTGGAACGAGCCTAAAATCCCAAATTAAACCCTAATGTCTTAGGTGGATTAACATGAGAATTTGCATTAAGAGTCAAGATTCATAAGATTGCAAGCACCCCAAAACCTATGTCTAGGTTCATGAACTACTTGGCATTTGATTCATGAGCATGCCCTAATATCAATCTTTCAATTGTCAATCAAAGCAACTAATCATTCCTAGGATGATCAAACCAAGGAAAGCATTAAGCATGGAATCAAACACTCATAAAGAAATAGGAAATTGTATTACAACCACATCATGTTACAACCAAATTCAGAAAAACCATAATCTAACCCCAACAAAGGGGGGGTTTAGCTACACATAATCAAATAGAAAAGCAAAGGAAAAGATACAGAGATGAAGGAAGGGAGGAACTCCATAGAAGGTTGCCCAGCAAAAGCCACAGCAGCAGAGTGTGTGTTTTTAGGGTTTTTGGCCGCCTCCTCTCTCCCCTTTCAATTCTGCCCTAAAACAGCTTATAAACAGGGGTTCTGAGTTTTGCGCGCTCGCGGGGCGAAACCTGGTTCGCGAGGTAAATCTTATGAATCTGGTCTTCAGAGGTTGGATCTCTCACGAGGCGAGGCAGAAAGGGTGCAGTTTCTGGCACAGTCGGGCCTTCAGTCTCGCGAGGCGAGATGGTGATTCGCGAGGCGAGACAGAAAGGGTGACTGTTGCTGCTCAGGCTGGTCTTCCGGCTCGCGAGGCGAGATCCAGTCTCGCGAGGCGAAACTTCCAGAATTCTGCTTGGCTCAATTTCTTCTCTTTTCAGGCTCTATCTTCATCCAAGCTTCATCATGGCCAAATCTTGGGCAATTAATCACAAACACCTGCAAAACAACACACAAAATCACCTTATCCGTTCCAAAGGAAAAACTAACCAAAATCAAACTAAAATGGCCTAACTATATGCAAATGCATGCAGAAATGTACATGGAAAATGAGGTGAAATCACACTCATCAAATCACCCCAACCTTAGGACTTTGATTGTCCTCAAGCAAAAATCAAGGCCAGGAGATGAAAACAAACAGAGCAATGATAGTGAACTAAGAACCCGAGTAAATGATCCAAGTAACAGGCATTTCAAATAGTTCAGCAAGAGATAATCAATTCAAGTCCAATTAGACGCTTAGGTTTCCTAGACTCATATTCTCACTGATTCGGGCACTCTTGCTCACCTGAAGATCACCCCAAGCTTGTTCATTTGCTTGGTTCTCTTTCTCGCCTCACTCAAGTGTTCAAGGATATATGACAATTCACTCCATTTTCCTCAAGGAATGATTTCTACCATAGGCTTGACTATCTACCAATTCTCTACTTTATTAATGAAAACATCTAAGAATCAAGAGGTCTTTTACTTTGGTTGTAACGGGGCCATGGGATTTATTGTTAGGTGGGGAAATCAAGGAAAGGAAATTTCAAAAGGCTACACAAAACATCAAGCATTGCAAATCATGACACCTTCTAAAATACCCTTTTGGGTTTCGATTTACTTTTGCCACCTTTCTTTCTTTCTTTTGTTTTATTTCTCATTTCTTTTTGTCATCCCCTTCTCTCTCTATATATATATTTTTTCTTTCTTTCTTTTTTCTTTATATGGAGAAGGGGAGATTTTCAGCTCAAGAGAAATATTTTTCTGATTTTCTCATCCCATACTTTTTTCCACTATCTTTTTACCCTTTTGTCAATACTTTAAAAGGTGCCCCATCAATCATCATTCGTCAATATGATTCAAGGTGCCAAGAAAAGTATTTTATTCCTTCAAGCTCAAAATTGGGTAACTCAAGGGTAGCATTTGATCAATCAAAGCTCAGAAGACCGGAAAAATACCTAGTGCCTCAATCATTTTCAAAAATGTTTTCAAAAATTTTAATCTTCAAAACGGTTTCAAGTCAAGTTCTAGAGAAATACAATCCAAGAGGAATAACACTCTAACACAAACAATGGGGTAGATTTAGTGAGTACCCCTTAATGGCTCAAAAGCTCACATTTAGCAGTTCAGAAATCAGTGAAAGCTCAAATCTATAGAAACACAAACTAATTATCAACTATCCAAAATCATCTCAAGAATTTTTATTTGAAGCCATATCACAAGAATAATAAAAAAAATTAGGGTTCAACAATTCAATATCAAAAATAAATTGGCACTCGGTTCTCACAATCAGATGCTCAATCTAAGCAGGGGGTAACCGAATCATGCGATCATGCAAAACGATGCCTAAATGAATGCAATAGAACAATGCAAGAAATCAAAAATTTACAAAAATACCCCTACCCCAATCTTAAAAACTTACATTGTCCCCAATGTAAATAATTAAGTCAGAGAGGGGAGAAAAATTGGAACGACTCACCGAGGTGGTAGCGGGCTGGTTCACATGCTTTCTGGCTTTGTTTCTCCCTGCCCCTTTTTGTTTCTCCTTCCTTCTTGCCCTGAAAACACTTAGCAAACATATTAACAAATCTCTTGATCTTCTCAAATTATTCAAGAGTTGAAAATTAAAAACAAATGAAAAAGGGAAGAGAAAACTTGGGTTGCCTCCCAATAAGCGCTTCTTTAACGTCACTAGCTTGACGGGTGATTTCTAAGATGGTGCCTTAAGAGGGACGGAGACTGCTTGACGATCAAAGTCTCCTCCAAGGTAGTGCTTGAGCCTTTGCCCATTAACAGTGAAAGTATCTCCGGATGATGGATCTTTCAATTCAACTGCACCAAATGGAGAAACTGACTTGACATAGAATGGACCCGACCATCTTGATCTAAACTTGCCTGGAAACAGCTTGAGACGTGAATTAAAGAGTAAAACTGATTGGCCTTCTTTAAAATGCTTTGGAAGGATGTACTTATCATGCCAAAATTTTGTTCTTTCCTTATAGATCCTTGCACTCTCATAAGCCAAGAGTCGGAATTCATCCAACTCATTCAACTGCAACAGTCCCTTATCCATGGCTAGCCTTGTATAAAAGTTTAGGGCCTTCACTGCCCAAAAAGCACGATGTTGGAGCTCTACCGGAAGGTGGCATGATTTTCCAAACACTAATTGGTAAGGTGACATACCAATAGGTGTTTTATATGCAGTTCGATAGGCCCAAAGTGCATCATCCAGTTTCTTTGCCCAATCCTTCCTAGCATTGTTCACGGTTTTCTCCAAAATCCTCTTCAATTCCTGATTAGACAACTCCACTTGCCCACTGGTTTGAGGGTGGTATGGTGTGGCAACTTTATGATTGACCCCAAACTTGGCAAGCACTGCGTTGAACTCTTTGTTGCAAAAATGAGTACCCCCGTCACTAATAATAGCTCTAGGTGTTCCAAATCTGGTAAAGATGTTCTTCCTCACAAAACCAACCACCGCTTTTGCATCATCCTTCACAGTTGGGGCAGCTTCTACCCATTTGCTCACATAGTCAACCGCAACAAGAATATATTTGTTGTTGTAGGATGATGAGAAAGGACCCATGAAGTCGATCCCCCACACATCAAAGAGCTCCACCTCTAAAATACCCTTCAAGGGCATCTCATTCTGACTGGATATACTTCCGGTTCTTTGACACTTATCACACTTCATCACCCAAGCTCTGGAGTCCTTGAAAATGGTGGGCCAAAATAACCCACTTTGCAAGATCTTCATGGCAGTTCTCTCACCACCAAAGTGTCCCCCATAAGGTGAGTTGTGACAAAGAGTCAATACCCCATCAATCTCCTCTTCCGGAATGCATCTTCTTAGAATTCCATCCGAACCTCTTTTGAAAAGGTAAGTCTCATCCCACACATAGTATTTAGAATCATGGATGAGCTTCTTCCTTTTTTGTGCATTGAAGTCCTTCGGAATCTTGTTGGCGGCCTTGTAGTTTGCAATGTCCTTAAACCAAGGTGCCACTTACACCACAAACAACTTTTCATCTGGGAATTCCTCTTGAATTGGCAACTCAGCTTTTGCTTGAACATTTTCTTGTGGAAGCTTAGACAAATGGTTGGCTACCACATTTTCCACTCCTTTCTTGTCCTTTATATCCAAATCAAACTCTTGGAGCAGCAGTACCCACCTAATGAGCCTTGACTTAGCATCCTGTTTAGTCATGAGATACTTCAAAGCAGAATGATCAATGTAGACAGTAGTTTTAGAGCCAATCAAGTAAGATCTAAATTTATCAAATGCAAACACCACAGCAAGCAATTCTTTTTCAGTCGTGGTACAGTTCAATTGAGCATCATTCAGCACACGACTGGCATAGTAAATGACATGCAACACTTTACTTTTTCTTTGGCCCAAAATGGCTCCCACCGCATAGTCGCTTGCATCACACATTAACTCAAATGGCAAACTTCAATCTGGAGGTGCAATGACCGGTGCGGTGGTGAGTTTTTCTTTCAAAAGTTGGAAAGCATGCATGCAATCATCATCAAATACAAAAGGAGTATCAACTACTAAGAGCTTGCATAAGGGTTTCACAATATTTGAAAAATCTTTTATAAATCTCCTATAGAACCCCACATGCCCTAGGAAGCTTCTAACACCTTTCACATTTATGGGAGGGGGAAGTTTTTCAATCACTTCAATTTTTGCTTTATCAACTTCCATCCCCCGTGATGAAATTTTCTGACCAAGAACTATACCCTCCCTAACCATGAAATGACATTTTTCCCAATTTAAAACCAGGTTAGTTTCTTGGCATCTTTTCAAAACACATTCAATATTTTTAAGACAATCATCAAAAGAATTACCAAACACAAAGAAATCATCAATAAATACCTCAATGAATTTTTCAGTCATATCAGAGAATATGGAAAGCATGCACCTTTGAAAAGTGGCGGGTGCATTACACAACCCGAATGGCATCCTCCGGTATGCATAGACGCCATAAGGACAAGTAAAAGCAGTCTTCTCTTGGTCCTTTGGGTCAACCACAATCTGGTTATACCCTGAGTATCCATCAAGGAAGCAATAAAAGGCATGACCCGCCAATCTCCCTAACATCTGATCAATGAAGGGTAAGGGAAAATGATCTTTTCTGGTGGCCTCATTCAGTCTTCTGTAATCAATACACACTCTCCATCCAGAAACGATCCTTGAGGGGATGAGTTCATTTTTTTCATTTGCAACCACTACCATCCCCCCTTTCTTAGGGACAACTTGGACCGGACTCACCCAAGGACTATCGGAGATTGGATAAATTTTCCCCGCATCCAGAAGCTTCACAACCTCCTTCCTTACAACTTCTTTCATGTTTCGGTTGAGTCTTCTTTGGGGTTGTATGACCGGCTTGAAGTTTTCCTCCAAAAGGATTTTGTGCATACAGAATGAGGGACTTATCCCTTTCAAGTCGGACATAGACCACCCAATTGCAGATTTGTGCTCCCTCATCACCCTCAACAGCTTCTCTTCCTCTAATGAGTTCAATCCGCTACTAATGATCACCGGGAATGAAGAATTCACCCCAAGGAAAGCATAACGGAGATGAGATGGAAGTTCTTTCAACTCTAGCACAGGTGGTTCACCCTTGTCTTCTATCCGCACATCCTCCACAACTTTGTCTTCATCAGTATTCAAAACTAGACAAGCCTCAAGGGATTTGACCATGAACTGAACTTCTTCCTCACATACGTCTTCTTCTTCATTCTCAACCATAAGAGCCGCTTCCAATGAATCTTCAAAAGTTTGTTGCACACTCTTGTCAGTTAATGAATCAACAAGGTCCACACTCATACATGTGTCTTTGTCGCTTGGATGTCTCATTGCTTCAAAAACGTTGAAGGTGACCTTTTCATCTTGGACTCTAAGCACCAACTCCCCTTGATTGACATCGATCAAAGCTCTACCCGTGGATAGGAATGGTCTTCCAAGAATCAACGGAGTCTCACTATCCTCCGCTATATCCAACACCACAAAATCTGCCGGAAAGATGAATTTGTCTACTTTCACCAATAAATCCTCCACTACACCATAAGGATACGTAATGGAACGATCCGCCAATTGGAGAGAAATCCCGGTTGGCTTGACTTCACCAATTCCCAACTTCTTGAAAATGGAGAAAGGCATAAAGTTGATACTTGCACCAAGATCACACAAGGCTCTTCCAATGTTCAAATGACCAATAGTACATGGAATAGTAAAGCTACCCGGATCCTTCATCTTTACCGGTAACTTCCTTTGGAGTATGGCACTGCATTCTTCAGTGAGCATGACCATCTCCTCCTTCCACCTCCTCTTGTTAGTAAGAATCTCCTTCATAAACTTGGCATAGGAAGGCATTTGTTGAAAAGCTTCAACAAAAGGGATGTTGATTTGCAGCTTTTTGAACACATCCAGGAACTTAGAGAATTGTTGATCTTTTGCCTCATTCTTCAACCTTTGAGGATAGGGTATCTTGAAATAGGGTGGCAGCTCCTTAGGATTGTCAACTTCTTCAAGAATTTGCCTTCTAGTCTTCTTTCTTGCAAACTCTTCACCAACCAATTTTTCCCTCTGTGGTTTTTCAGCTTCAACAACAATGGGACTAGAGGTAGTGGCTTGGGAAGTCTCGGGTTCTTCATTGGTTACATCTTCAACGGTCACTTCATCAACTCCCTCACCAATTGTCTTTTCTTCTCTCTCTTTTTCAGGTGGAACTAACACTCTCCCACTTCTTGTAGTAATTGCCTTGCAATCCTCCCTTGTATTCTTCTCGGTATCTCCCAGCAATTGTCCTTGAGGTCTCTCCGTCATCTGCTTTGCCAATTGGCCTATTTGGTGTTCTAGATTCTTGATGGAGGCATTTTTATTTTTCATATTGTCTTGAGTTGCTTGCATGAATTGGGCTAGAATATTCTCCAATTTGCTTGAACTCTCTTGAGGAGGCTTTGCTTGAGAACTTGAGCCTTGCCCTTGTCTCCAACCAAAGTTAGGATGGCTACGCCACCCCGGATTATAGGTGTTAGAGAAAGGATCATGCTTAGGCCCTTGGTTTCCCATGTAATTCACTTCTTCTTGCCCAGAACTTCCAACCACATTAATCTCACAATTGCCATTTGCATGGTTACCTCCACAGAAATCACACACTGAGGCAGCTTGAACTTGGACCGCTTGTAGTTGAGAATTCTGCATTTGAACGGACCCCAATTGCTTGGTAAGGATGGCCATTTGCGCCTTAAGAGCACCAATTTCATCAAGCTCCAAAACACCTCTCTTGACCAATGATCGAGAACTAGGCATTTGATAATCATTATTAGCCATAGTTTCAATCAAGTCCTTTGCCTCTTCGGGTGTCTTTTGGCTCAATGATCCACCTGCAGCCGCTTCAATCATGCTTCGAGAATTTCTGTTGAGACCATTGACAAAGGTTGCCACTTGCTGCCATGTTTCTAACTCCTGATTTGGACAAGCTGTGAGCAAAGACTTGAACCTCTCCCATGCTTCATAAAGTGATTCACCATCCCTCTGTGCAAAGGCATTAATCTCGGATCTCAACTTGATCATTCTTGACGGAGGGAAGAAGCGAGATAAGAACTTGCTCACCAAATCATTCCAAGTGATGATGCTCCCATGAGGATGGGATTGAAGCCATGACTTAGCTCTATCCCTCAAAGAGAAAGGGAAAAGCCTTAAACGAATGGCCTCATCAGAAGCTCCATTTAGCTTGATGGTGTCACACAACTCAATGAATGTGCCAATGTGATCATGAGGGTCTTCACTCTCCAAACCTCCAAACTGATTTCGCTGCACAAGATTGAGAAGTGATGCCTTGATTTCAAAATTGTTGCAAGCCACTGTAGGTCTAACGATTGGAGTCCCACATCTATCGACTCTAGGGGAAGTATAGTCCCCCATTGTCCTCCTTGGTACATTGTCTTCAGCCATGGTAACAGTTGCTACTTCAACTTGTGGTTCTTGCACACTTGGTAACTCAACTTGTAGCTCTTGCATACTAGAAGATGCTTCTTCTCTGTTTTTCCTTGCTTTGGCTACCTTTCTTTTCTGTCTACAAAACCTGTCGATCTCAGGGTCGAATTGAAGTTCACCTGGGTCGATTGTACCTCGCATACAAAGAACAAACAGAGTAGAATAGAAAAAGAATAGAAAAATAGAACAAACAGAAAACAGAGCAGGAAAACAGAAAACAAAAGAAAAACAGCAGTAGGAAAACAATGAAAAATGCCTAAATTAGGAGTCCCCTTTGGTACTCGTGATATTGGAACACCGATCCTCGGCAACGAAGCCAAAAACTTGACACGATCTCGGCAAGTGTACCGGGTCGTTGCAAGTAATAAAACGGTAAGAACCGGATATCGTCCTCAGGGATCGTGGACAAGTACCACTTCGCAAATTGAACTACTATCTAGGCGATCAAGTTTGGATGGAAGGTAGCTCTAACATGCAATGAAACAAACAAGAATAAAATGTTTTTGTTCTTTTGGGTTTTTTATCAAACACTTAGTAGGCAAACAGAAATGTGATCAACAAATGGATAGAATTGTTAGGGTTAGACTAGGCCAATCCTCCTTTGGTTGCTATGAAATGGCAAATAACACAATTCCTAATTCAATTATGACAATCAAATCTTCTCAAATACTCAAACCCTAACGTCTTAGGTGGAACGAGTCTAAAATCCCAAATTAAACCCTAATTTCTTAGGTGGATTAACATGAGAATTTGTATTAAGAGTCAAGATTCATAAGATTGCAAGCACCCCAAAACCTATGTCTAGGTTCATGAACTACTTGGCATTTGATTCATGAGCATGCCCTAATATCAATCTTTCAATTGTCTATCAAAGCAACTAATCATTCCTAGGATGATCAAACCAAGGAAAGCATTAAGCATGGAATCAAACACTCATAAAGAAATAGGAAATTGTATTACAACCACATCATGTTACAACCAAATTCAGAAAAACCATAATCTAACCCCAACAAAGGGGGGTTTAGCTACACATAATCAAAGAGAAAAGCAAACGAAAAGATACAGAGATGAAGGAAGGGAGGAACTCCATGGAAGGTTGCCCAGCAAAAGCCACAGCAGCAGAGTGTGTGTTTTTAGGGTTTTTGGCCGCCTCCTCTCTCCCCTTTCAATTCTGCCCTAAAACAGCTTATAAACAGGGGTTCTGAGTTTCACGCGCTCGCGGGGCAAAACCTGGTTCGTGAGGCGAATCTTATGAATCTGGTCTTCAGAGGTTGGATCTCTCGCGAGGCGAGGCAGAAAGGGTGAAGTTTCTGGCACAGTCAGGCCTTCAGGCTCGCGAGGCGAGATGGTGATTCGCGAGGCGAGACAGAAAGGGTGATTGTTGCTGCTCAGGCTGGTCTTCCGGCTCGCGAGGCGAGATCCAGTCTCGCGAGGCGAAACTTCCAGAATTCTGCTTGGCTCAATTTCTTCTCTTTTCAGGCTCTATCTTCATCCAAGCTTCATCATGGCCAAATCTTGGGTAATTAATCACAAACTCCTCCAAAACAACACACAAAACCACCTTATCCGTTCCAAAGGAAAAACTAACCAAAATCAAACTAAAATGGCCTAACTATATGCAAATGCATGCAGAAATGTACATGGAAAATGAGGTGAATCACACTCATCACAATCTGTGTTCGACGAGCTCTCTACTTAAACTAGGCATTTCATCATAATCCCACGTAGAGAAATCCTTGTATTCCGTGATCAAATAGACAAGTTTCTTTTTATAATCCTATGGCAGAAACGCACTTATGAAAACAGTCTTTTGTCGGTCTCAGTGCCTAAGTTGATTTCTCCCAGCGGATCTTCCACTTCGACACTTTGTTTCTCGTTGGCCCCTTTTTCGAATCCCAAAGGATCGTCGTCGATGATGCAATCGGCTAGCACTCCCTCAGAATTGTAGACTTCTTTGTTTGCCAGATAAGCTAACAACCTCTGTAATTCTTGTTCAAGACTTGTGGTCAGAACTTGCCCAAACCTCATCGACCCATTTCATGATTTTGATTCCAATATGATTCAAAAGGCTTTCCTCTAAAGCATCCTTGTCAAATACCCCTTCTGTTGCAGTAATGGGTTTGACATCTGGGGCGTATACTTTGAAGTCCACATGGAGTTGTTGGGCATAGCAAGCGCTATTATCCGCCTCTACTATTTCCACTTGGTCATGTGCATTCCACAAGATAACTTTCTGATGCACTGTAGATGGAATAGCCCGTTAGTGTTTACTATGCCTGCATTATTAGCACTACCTATATTAACAGAGTCCTGGGTAACAGATGATGTTTGAATCACTCTCCCACTTCCCAGATGCATACAATCAACTTGTATGTCAAAGTTCGTGACATTGTACGAGTTACTCTAAATTTGTCCCACCGGGAGTGCCAATTTGTTAACTCGATTTTTTGGTAGTGTCCAAATCCGACGAAATCAAATAATGAGAATCAGGAAATTGGGGGATTCTACGAGTTATGCAGTAATCTCGTTCTCAGTGGTTTTCTACAAAGATGTCTGCCACAACACAAATTTGACAAAATCAAATTGTGAGTATAATGGCAATGACTTTGGTCTACTTATATAAAAATTGATAGGAAATAAACTTTGAATTTAATTGCAATAAAGAAGAAATTAAAGAGAAGTATTGAATTACTGCTAAATTGATAAGTAAAATATACAAGTTTTCTGGTAAAATGACCATGAAAAGCATAAAGAAACATAAGTTAAATTAAAACATACAGTAAACATGTTTGTCAGCTGAAGTACAAAATAGGCATAAAAAGTATTACTTGGTAAAAAGTAGTATAAGGAAGAACTTAATAAGAAAAAGTTTACATAAGTAAAAATAAATGCTTGAGAAACAATAAAAGTTGACAGAAAATGAATTTCAATATAGAAACTTAATACAAATCCGCCATCTTGAATTGATGGCAGTAAATATAAAGAACTTGAAATGGTAAAAGTAAGAACCACTATGAGTCTGGAAAAGACATTGGCAAGAACCTAAAATGAAGAATAGAAATTAATTGAAATTGTATTGAAATTTGACAAAGGGGTGGAAGGAGTACTTGAGTTAATCCGTCAGTCTGCTGTGTGATTGAGACGTGTAAGATGTTTCAAGTTCCCAACCTTTATTACATTGCATGAACTACTATATATAGGAAAAATAAAATAACCTCCTAATGTTAACTTCCTACTTCACTGCCTGCCACGTGTTGTAGCAGTTTTCTATATTCGAAACTTAAACAATTTCGACAACAACTTCTTTAAACTGCTTATTTGCTTGAACTGCTCTGTGTCAACTTCTTGTCTTTGACGGTTGTGTTGTATGTCGTGTCAACTTGATAACTATGTGTGGAATCATCACTTGTCCATTCTTCTATATCTCCCAATTCGACATATTTTTCCTGACGTCAATCCTTTCGTCGTCTTACTTTTTATCAACTTTTGGACTTAGTCATTTCTTCACAATTTTATAAGCTTGCCTCCACCTATCTAACAAAAATCAGGAATTCTGATAATTCATGTCTAACAATATGAAAGGTGAGTTGTTGTTTCTCTTAGTGCCATTGGAGATCACTGAAATCATCAAAAAAAAGAGAAATTGAAAATCATGGAATGTGTGGCCTGGGCTAAGTTTTACCGGGGCCCCACGGTGGGCGCCAATTGTTCTCACAAGAACTAGAAATCCTGAGATGGTTGAGTAGGTCTCGAGAGCGGAAGATGTGAGTATATGGGGACAAAATAGTGTATTCTGCTCCTACATATCCCAAGTGGGAATCAACGCAAACGTAGTTCTAAGTATGATGAAGAACCATGCCGAGGTATTACTTGACTTTTGGTGTATGAGGAAGATGGTCATACTTGAGGGCTAGACCTGATATATATAGATAGGGTGCCAACAGATATTCCGTTACTTGTCATTATGTGGAGCGTGATTCTCTCCCGCGTGTTAATGGTATTAATGTTGTGGTCGGCTATTCTTAGTTGTAACGTCCGTGATCCAGCTGTATGCGACATATTCGGATATTCTTGTATCGACTCATCCTTTAATTGGAGGCTCTATCTCGGTTTGTGGTCTCAGAAACCATTGGGCTGGGTACTCCTCGGGCTCGGATCAAATTGGGCCGAGGACTCCCTGGTCCATATTAGGACAATACGTCCAGCTCTGCTCCTTGAGCTATGTGAGTTGGGCTGAGGACACCCTGGTCCATGTTAGAACAGTACG
The DNA here is from genome assembly GCA_030762895.1 of Sophora flavescens. Taxonomy (NCBI): domain Eukaryota; kingdom Viridiplantae; phylum Streptophyta; class Magnoliopsida; order Fabales; family Fabaceae; genus Sophora; species Sophora flavescens. Next base: position 51,430,206 of record CM061065.1, on the reverse strand, counting down.
TCCAGCTCTGCTCCTTGATACCCTGGTCCATGTTAGAACAGTACGTCCAACTCTGCTCCTTGATCTCTATGTGAGTTGGACCGAGGACACCCTGGTCCATGTTAGAACACTAACCTTTCTCCATGCTTAAATGTTAATGCTTCTTGACTTGAACTTCAATGCCAATAATGGAAACTCTTCTATCTCCTTCCTTCCTCTTTATGCCTCTAACTTTGATGGAAAATTAAGAGACTTACTTTCTAGGCAGAGATAAGGAAATGTTTTATTTCCTTCCTATTTATAATTGTTTCCATCAAGCAATACATCCTTTTATTCAAAGACACCTTCCCAAGAGTCATAACCATTCATTCAAATGTTAAACAACATGTCGTTTCATTCAAATTTTAAACCATCACATATATTTGTAACATACATCGGACATTAATTCTTACACTTTTTACCTTGAAATACAGGGGTAGAGACTTCCTGGTTTGACTCATTTCATAGGTTCTTACCATACGACCATCCATTTAATTAGAAGGAACAAGAACGTCTTCAGATAGGGGTAAGTTGAAACAGATTGGTCACCCCCTAGGTTGACACTAGAATAGGTTTGGTGTAGAGGTAGGGAACTATCGAAAGTAACACACGCTGGTGTATTGGAAAGATAATTTATTGAGAACATAATATTGATGTTATGCACATTGCTAATCACTATCAACTCATTATCCTTTGTACAACGTTTAGGTATCTAATATAAGAGACAAACGTTTATAATGATATGACAACTTATGATTTATTAGACATGTAAAAAATATTTACATTGACACTGTACCTATTATTAAATCATTCAAAATATCTCTTAGAAAGTGTGTGTTTCAAACTTAACTAAGTATACATAAATGTATATTTGTGTTATTTGAATATTTAATATTAGTAAGAAGCTATATAGTAAATATTAAAATATTTTTTCAAATTCTCAAATACTTTTACTTTAATTTATAATTAATTTTATAATTACATATATAAATAAATAAATGCTCTCTTCAAAAATAATAATAATAAATAAATGCTTAAAGAGTCATAAGAGATACGTTCGGTCGTTTTCATTGAAAAATAAATAATGTGTTTAACATATCACAAAATGGTATGCTCAGATTGGCAGCAAAAATCTAGGCTCCTTAACCAATATATTAGATTTTATATTAGGCTCAATTTAATATATTTATTATTTAATAATCAAAATATTATGCTGACACCTTCCTGCTTCTCACGTGGGAACAAAATCTCTCGTGTCTTTGCTCCTCCCTTATAAATCCATAGCTGCCTCCTCTGTTTCCGCCGAGTTAAGTTAGCAGAAAGTTGCAAAAGGGGCCTTTCGTTTTTGCTGTATGTCACCGACTCACAGAAGGTATATTAACAAACATACTGTGATGTAGGGAAGGGAGCATCTTTTGCACACGTTAGCGATCAAAATGGATATCGAACGCAAAGTATTTAAGTTTTTTACGGTTGGACTATTATCAGTTGTAAGATCGATCGCCAATTAGTCAACAAATTTTGACTTTTAAATTTATCCATTTAACGACTGATATTGCAACCGATTTGATTGCTATCAAGTAATTTGTCGCTAAATCGGTCACTGATTACATAATTACCAGCTATCTAATAGATCCTAAAATCAGTTGCTAGTTCGGTCGCCAATAGCAACTCACATTTTCGATTGCTATTTGACTTTTTTTTGTAGTGAAATTAAGATGGGTTTCGAACCAAAAAAAAATTATAGGATCTTGTTAACGATTGCCCAAAGAGTATTGTTTAAGGAATCAACAAAAGGAAAGCTTGTATTGGAAAACTAAGTATAACGTTTTTCAATATGTTAAATACATCATTTTCCCATATAAAATACATCTGCTATGTTTCGATGGTTTCTTGTTAGGAGGCAAGCCAACGGAGTATCCATTGTCTAGCAAAGGTGACTCCCACTATGCCTAGCCTCCGGGATTTTCAGCACGTTCCACTTTGTGTAGCTTCAATTATTTGCAGTAAAATGAAGCACTCTAACTGACTCTTTTATGGTGTGATTCAAAGATAATTTGTCTACTGGGGTGGCTTAGTTTTTTTTTTTTTTTTGCCTATCTTGTTTTTTTCTATGATGGAATGGGTCCTTCACTATCGGACTTTTTCTTTGCTTTTCCTCAGTGCATAAATTTTTCTGCATGTGGTTTGGTTTCAAATGGGTTTCAGCTATAGGTGATGTTTCGACTATGACAAAGTTTTCTTCATCTTGCATCCTAGGGTATCTGGCAATTGGGAGTGGCTCCCGGCTATGGATTTATCTGGTGATACATCCAGGGGTTTTTATTTGTTGTGGTCTTAGTGTACAGATTTATTAACTGCTTTGTTTTACTTTTTATTTTCAGCATTCTTTCCCTTCGGTTATTATTTTTGGGGTTATGGCTTTTGTAAAACACATATTGATCCAACAAATTAAGAGGGTCACTATGCCCTTTTACATAGGCTTCCCCCCTTTTTTATATGGTTAGAGTACCTTTTGTACTCTTATTTAATATACCTTTGTTTATTAATAAAAAAAATAATACCCTAAGAAAACTCGTTAGTATTCTCCAAACTTATAAGTGTTGGAATGTAATTCAAATATGTGGTGTTTAGTTAGTTTGTTAAAGTATGATTAGTTTGTTGTAACTAAATAGATTAGTTAGAAGCTATTACGAGAGTTAGTTAGTATATGTGTAAGTCTATAAATAGACATAGTGTGTGATGTGAAATAATACAAGTGGTGGAGTGAAAGTGTAATTGTGTGAAGTGAAGTGATGAATAAAAGTTTTTTTTAGTGTATCTCTTTCTCTCGTCTTTCTCAATCTTTCTATTCTTTCTATATGTGTGCATCATGAGTGAGTGTGGATGCTTGTGTTCCAACATGGTATCTAGAGCCACAAGATTATGGACCAATGATTATGGGTTCATGGCTGCGGAAATTAAAGAGATTATGAGTGGGGATTTTTCAATCCCTTTATCGGTTCTTGATGGTAAGAACATCCATCAATGGGTGGCAAGATGGAGAACATTTTCAATTTCTATGAGGTTCTTGAGGTGGTGCAAGAAGGTGTTCAAGATGAGGAAGACGATGCTTCCAAAAAGAGAGACTACAAAGCTCTCTTTATTCTTCATCAATGTGTGAATTAAGGGATTTTTGAGAACATTGTTGCTGCCAACACAGTCAAAGTAGCATGGGATATCTTGCACAAAGTTTGTGAAGGTGGCAGTGAAGAATCTGATGTTGTGTTTAGTGGGTCATTTTATCAAACACTTTGTGAGCAACCTATGTTCCAATCCAAAGACCAAAAGAAACAAAAAACGGAACCAGATAAGAAGGAGATGCGGGAGAAACTTCGCAAGAATGACAGCGAAGAAAGAGAAGTCGTTACTGCTACGGCGGCGAAAGGTGTACCGGTGATGGAGGTCGAGACGGCGATGCCGGAGCTAGAGACAAATATCAAGATTGCTAGAGCAAGTGAGAAGGGCGAAGATGAAGTGCAACCCAAGTCCAGCCCCACCACCGTGAAGGGGGAAACGATCAGGCCGCCGTTGCCGCCGTTGAAGCTACTGGAACCACCGTCGCCAGAACATACAATACCCGATTTGAAAAGTCTCATGGCAGCTGGAGACATTCACGTGAAGGAGAGGAAAAGTGATGATCTTGATCGAAAATTTTTGAATAGAGGTGGAGCAATAGATGAGGTCTGTAATGATCTTCTGATTTCTGGCGGTAATGAATGGGTCTGTGAAAACCAGAAAGGGGAAGACGAAAGTTTCAGTTTTTGGAGAAGGAAAAATTTTGAACGAGTCAAATATGTTTTACGATTGACTATGTGCATCATTGGTTGCTGCAGCCTAGTGGTCATGTAACACCCGGGTGCCGACGACGGCGGGGAGTGGTCGCCGGTGCAAGAAGGCACGGACAAGGAGCGGCTCCTGGCAGGCTTCTAGGCGGAGGGACACATGAATGAACCGATTACACATCCGAATGAGAGGGGTCCTGAGACTGTGTAGGTATGGGACTATACAGTTGAGGAAGACTTATATGAATTGATTGGTACTACCTATACTAACAAGATGCATCTTCTTTTCGGCAGCCCATCACTTAAAAACTCCACAGTTAAGCGTGCTTGACTTGGAGCAATTATGGGATGGGTGACCTCCTGGGAAGTTTTCCCGGGAAGTGTGTGAGTGAGGACAAAGCACGCTGAAAAGACTCGTGTTGGTTTGTGGGGACAGTCGTCAATCCATAAAGCAGCCTGGGATGTGACAAATGGTATCAGAGCGGCACCTATCCTAGTACGGTGTGGTTCGGGGACGAACCAAGCAGAAGCTGGTGGGCATGTAATACCCGGGTGCCGACGAGGGCGGGGAGTGGTCGTCGGTGCAAGAAGGCACGGACAAGGAGCGGCTTCTGGCTGATAAGCCTCTGGCTCATCTAGTTTCCAGCTAGAAAAGGGGTATATTTTGTGCCTAATTGGGTGAGTCACCCTCACTAATCTCCCAAATTGGACTTGTTTTGTCCCTAAGTTAGACTTTGACTCGTTTTAGGTATTTTTTGTAGGTTTTAGCTTATTTTGAATAGAATTACGCTTTTCGTTTTTTTTTATTGTTTCAGGTTAAAAGTGAAGCTCTTGGAGTCAAGGAAAATGAGGAAAACAGTGGAAAAGCAATTATGGAGGTTTCGCCTCGCGAAACAGGAGCTTGCCTTGTGAGCCTGAAGACCAGCCTGAACAGCAAAATGTCACCCTCTATGTCTCGCCTCGCGAATCCCACCTCGCCTCGCGAGTCTGAAGGTTTGACTGTGCCTGAAATGTCATCCTCTCTATCTCGCCTCGCGAACATCATCTCGCCTCGCGAGCATTCAAATCCAGATGGAGCCAAAACTTAAATTTCGCCTCGCGAGCACGTGCAGAATTTGAAACCTATAAATTGCTGTTTTAGGGCAGATTAAAGGACCTTTTCTTTACTCCACTTGTTTAGATCAGTTTTGACGATTCCTTGTTCTCTGGAGCTGCGTCTCCTTGTTTTCTTTTTCTATTATACATTGAGGATGAATTCCTATTGTTTGGGCGTTGTTACAAACATGCAGAGCTAATCCCCTCGTCTAAGGGATCAATGAAACCACCCATGGCGGTGTAGCGATTCAATGTGATGTATGTTTCTCTCCTTTGTCTCAATTTTTTTTTCCAATTCTGAATTTAATGCGTTGGTCATATGCATGCGTGATTGACTAGTTAACGTGTTGAGGCTTAGTAGGCAATTCGCGTTTAGAACTTGAATTGGGAACATCGATCGAATATTCCACGAGAGTGAATAGGAGATCGGTGCAACCTTATAGGAACCCGATTTAATAAAGTTTGATGATTGGGTTATGAGACCTAGCAAGTAATTAATCCAATCGTTGAATACATCCTATTGAGCACGATAGTGGATTTAGGAGAATTTGGGGGTCCTGGTTGACATTGTAATTGAACCTAGGGAAGGAATCATCATCACTTGGGTACTATGCATGATCGGGTAGGTGGATTTGAGACCGTAGATATTTAAATTTCAGCTTTTAATACCTTAGCTTTATTTGATTCGTTAAATTGAATTGTGATCCTATTTTCTCTCCAATCTCAACCACTTTTTGTTACTTAATCAAACGTATCGAACTTCTTGCGATTTGGTAGAATTGGTAGCACAATCCCTGTGTTCGACCTCGGTAACTATTTACCGTGTTTTATTACTTACGATGACCCGGTACACTTGCCGGTGACTCAACAAGTTTTTAGCGTCGTTGCCTGGGATTGGCACAACCAATTTTCCTAATTTTTAGGAAGTTTGATTATTTGGATAAGCTATTTTTATTTTTATTTTCTGTTATTTATTTACTATTATTTCTCTCTGCTTCTTTGATTCCACTTGGTCTTGCCTAGTTTTTGTATGCGAGGTACCCTTTCACGGGAGGACTTGCTATTTGATTCAGAAATCACCAGGACCGAGAAGCGATTAAGGAAAGAAGCAAGAGAACGGAAGAGGCTTGAAGCAATTAATTGTGAGGTGATGGCCGAAGGAAATCCTCCTCCTCCTCCTCCTCCTCGTTACAAGCCTCTCTTCGAGTACAGTCTACCCAACTTGGGTGATTGTGATTCTTCTATCGTGAGGGGCAACCGGAATACAGATTCCTTCAGAGTGGAAGGATGTGTCACAGCCCAGATCCGTGAGAATCAGTTTAATGGGAGTGGCAAAAAGGACCCTCATAGACACATCACTTGCTTCCTTGAAGCTTGTGACATGCAGAAGACTAGAGGAGTTACTCAAGATGAGTTTCGCTTGCGGCTATTCCCTCTCTCTCTTAGGGATGTCGCTCTTTGACAGCTTGGATCGGAACAGTATCAGAACTTGGGAGCAAATGGCACAAAAGTTCCTAACCAAATACTTTCCTCCTAAGAAAGCGGCACAAGCAAGAGTAGTCGTCACATCCTTCAGGCAGACAGAAGATGAAACTTATAATGAAGCTTGGGAGAGGTAAAATGTGCTCTTGAGAAGATGTCCTTCAGCTTTCTTTGACCCGGTCTCCAAGGTTCAACATTTCTTTAACGGGTTAAGGGGGCGCTACCAGATGAATTGTGATGCCGCAGCTGGCGGTTCCTTTTCTTATTTATCAGCTGAGGACGGATGGGCATTATTGGAGAAGATGTCGTACAATGATTACAACCGTGGTAGAGAAACCTCAAGTGGAGTCAGTTCTGCAGCAATGAAAGCCATTATAGAGCAAAATAAACTGTTGAAGATGCAAATTGCGGCTTTGTCTGAGAACAAGAAGGTTAATGTGATACACGAGGGAATGCCTCTGGGTTATGGAAATTGTAACGGAGATCATGACATTCAGAGCTGTCCGTTCAACTTCTCTCGAGAACATGTGGACTCATGCCACAATTTCTATGACAGCGTGCCCCATAACAACTATCAGAGGAACAGACAGAATGATTACAATCAGAATCAGAACAGGGGCTATATGAGGAGAGACCATCCGGGTTTCGCTTGGAGTAATGCTAGTGGTGGTCTAGCCCAACAACAACAACCTCAGCAGAATAAGAGGCCAAACTATGGGATCCATCAGCACAATACTTAGCAGGCTTTTCCGGGGCCTAATCAATTGCAAATAACTGATGGTGGAAGGCAACCCTGCGAGTTGGCTTTTGAGAAGATGAGTGCGACAGTTGAGAAGTTGTCAATCAATACAAGCACAGCCATTGCCAAGTTGGCAACTCATACAGGGTCGGCAATTCAGAATCTAGAGACGCAAATTGCCCAGCTCGCAAAGCAACTAAATGAGCGTCTCCCAGGCACTTTCCCAGGTGATACCGAGAACAACCCTAAGAACCAATGCAATGCCATAACAACTAGAAGCGGTAAGGTGTTGGTATCTAACAGGGGTGCAACTAGTTCTCAGGAAGTTGAGGAAGAACAACCACATGTTGAGGAAGAGCAACCCAAGAAAGGGGAATTGGCAAGTGACAAGGCACCGGAGCAAGGGGGAGGTTAAAACTTGTAGATGAAGAGTTCCGAAAGAAGAAGTGGGTTGAACCCCAGGACCTCCCGCCATACATGAAGGTACCGTATCCTGAAAGATTAAAGAAGCCTCAACAAGATAAATAGTTCAATAAATTCCTTGATGTCTTCCGCAAACTTCAAATTAACATTCCATTTGCGGAAGCCTTGGAACAAATGCCATCTTATGCCCGGTTTATGAAGGAGCTTCTCTCCAAGAAGCGGAGAATAGTGGATGAGGAAACGGTTGCTTTGACCGAGGATTGTAGTGCCATTCTTCAGAGAAAACTACCTCCAAAGTTGAAGGATCCCAGATCTTTTTCTATACCATGCACCATTGGGGAGATGACTCTAAGAAAGGCGTTGTGTGATCTAGGGGAAAGCATCAACTTGATGCCCCTCTCTATGATGAAGAGGTTGGGGATCAAAGAAGTCAAGGATACACGGATGTCACTCCAACTAGCCGATCGTTCTATAAAATATCCTTATGGGGTGGTTGAAGACTTGTTAGTGAAGGTGGACAAGTTCATATTTCCGGCGGACTTTGTGGTGCTTGATATGGATGAAGGCGTCGAGATCCCTCTCATATTGGGTAGGCCCTTCTTGGCCACTGGGCGTTCCTTGATAGATGTACAACAAGGGAAACTCACTCTAAGGGTGCAAGATGAGAATGTAGTCTTCAATGTCTTTGAAGCAATGAAGCACCCCACTGAGAGGTCGGATGTGTATCGAGTGGATATGGTGGACTCGATTGTCAAGGAAAAGGCCACTAGAGAAACCCATGGTTCTTCACTTGCACAAGTGTTGGTAAAATCCCATGATGATGATAGTGAGGAAGAAGACCCTTTGGGGGATGAGGACTATCTTGAGTGCTTAAAAAGCATGGAAGCCTTACCGAGTCTCCCAAAGAATGAATGTGCAAAGGAAAAGCTCAACAATGAAGGAATGGAAAAAGATAACAAGGCACCGGAGTTGAAGCAACTCCCAACCCACTTAAGGTATTGTTGTGGTTCCGGCAAGTGTACCGGGTCGTCGCAAGTAATAAATCACGGTAAGAGTCTACCGAGGTCGAACACAAGGATTGGGTTACCAATTCTACTGATTTCGCGAGAAATTCGATAGGTTCAGTTAAGCGAAGAAAGTTGTTGAGAGAGAGATGAAGATTGCAATTCAATTAAGAAATCGATTCAAGCTAAGGTGATTGAATTCAGAAATTTAAAATATCTAGGGTTTCAAATCCACCTACCCAATCATGCATAGCACCCAAGTGATTATGTATTCCTCCCTAGGTTCAATTTCAATGTCAACCGGGACCCCCAATTTCTCCTAAATTCACAGCCGTGCGCAATAGGACGTATTCAACGATTTGGATTATTTACTCACCAAGTCTCATAATCCTAACCCTCGAATTCTGTTAATTCTTGTTCCCTACGTGGTTGCACTAATCTCCTACCCACTGTCGTGCAATGTTCAATTAGTGATCCCAATTCAAGTTCTAAAACGCAAATCGCCGGTCGGCCTTAACGCGTTTAACTAGTTAATCACGCTAGCATATGATCAACGCAATCAATTCAGAATTGGAAAACATTTATTGAGAGAAAGGGAGAAATAACATACATCACGTGAACACTACACAGTCATGGGTGGCTTCATCGATCCCCTAGACGAGGGGATTAGTTCCTCATGCCCGTGACGATGCACAAACAATCGGCAATAATCTCCATAATAATAAACTAAAAGAAGAAAAGAAAAGAGAAGGGAGACGCAGCTCCAGAAACAAGGATTCACACTCCTATTCTGATCTAAGCAATGGCTAACAACTTTCTAATTCTGATCTGATATGGCCTTTAAATAAGGATTCAGTTTCTCGCCATCTCGCGGGGCGAGCGTACTCTCACGACGCGAAATTAAGCATTGGCGCGCTTCAAATTTTGTATTTTCGCGAGGCGAGCTTGTATTCGCGGGGCGAGTCTTCAAACCCTAATCTGTCACAACCGTGATATCCATCACGGCTACGCCGTGATTGCCTCTGTCTTCCATGGTCCTCAGGGACTCGCGAGGCGAGACACCTTTCGCGGGGCGAGTATTCAATTATGGGCTGTGACCTTCATCACGGCTAGGCCGTGATGGTCTCTGACTTCCAAGTCTTCATGCTCTCGCGGGGCGAGCTATCTCTCGCGTGGCGAATCTTCAAACCTCGATTTGTCACAGCCGTGACCTTAATCACGACTATGCCGTGATAGTCTCTATCTTGCTGGTCTTCAGGCTCTCGCGAGGCGAGTGTCTCAAAATTTCAATTTCCACTATTTCTTTGCTTTCCTTGACTCCCAGAGCTTCACTTATTTAACCTGAAACAACAAAAACACCCACAAGTGTAATTCTATCCAAAATAAGCTAAAAACTACACAAAAGACGCAAAACGAGTCAAAGTCCAACTTAGGAACAAAACAAGGCAAATTTGGGCGAAAACGAGAGTGAACTCGAATAAATTGGCACATAAACCCTAGTTCATCTAGTCATAAAACTAGATAAGCCAGAGGCTTATCAAAATACCCCAAACTTAAACCTTGCTTGTCCCCAAGCAAGCTTAAAACTCAAAAACGACTCAAGACTTGGCAAGCTTAAGGAATTCAATCGATTTCGCACAAATTTCATGCGACTTTACAAAACAGATTTTCTTCTTTGATTTCCCCCCTTTTTTCATCAATGTAATCCCCACATTCATCTACTTTAAACAATTGAGAAGTTATCATTCATGCCATCATTAATCTAAGTTGAGGTTCAGAGTCACACACAAAAAGAAGATCACCAATTTCAAACAACTGCCTTCCTCACAAGGGTATGTAAAATTTCACTCATTCGCTCAAATTCGTCTAGGCTTTCAACTTTTTCACTCAATTTCACTTATCAAGAGCACTTCCCATGAAATTGATTTTCATCTCAAAAATGGTCCCCACGAAAACATATATGCAACATCAGAAGGTCTTTTAAAGGTTGTAATGGGGCCTGGCTCAGGGTAGGATAATGAAGGATATTTAGGCTTAAGTCCCTAGGAACTAAGAGAGCATGAGCATTTTGACACTTTTTCCACTCAAATTCCTTTTTCATTTTTCTTTTTGTCTCGGGTGACTACAGCCTTTTTCCTTGCTAATCTCTTGAATTGCCCCTTTTCTTTTGGCAATTTATTTTTCTTTTTTTTTCGCCTTGGGTTTCAACCTTTATTTTATTTTTCTCACCCCCAATATGACACATCACCTTGTAGCCACCCCAAACTTAGTTTCTCACAACCATTCTCTTGCTCACTTACATGCTCTCCTAATCCTAAGATCGGGTTAACATGGTTTTTCAGATTTTGGCTCGTAATATAGGGTCATCAAGAAACAATAGGTCAATTGGGCTCAATTTGGCTAACTAGGGAACATGCATTAGGGATGGTTCTTTTCAGGCCAAGTAGTTATTCAAAGAAAATTGACTAAATCATTTGATGCAACACATAAACATGCAAACCATATCGAGATTCAAGCAAATTCGGGAAAGTGCAACTTAACAGTGATTCACACATTCAAAAACAGAGTTGGAGGCTCAAATTCCTCACCTGGACATTTTGCAAATTGTTTGACCGAGATACGATTCCTAGTGTGTGCACCCCCTCACCCCAAACTTATCATAAATCAAGTAATCACAACAAAGTTCTCAAAGTTCAGTTTTCAAATTTTAAGTGGGGATAAATTCTTCTAATTCCAAAACTTAAGGGGAAATCATCAAAATAATTCATGCAATTTGTGCTCAATTTAATTAGAAACCAACAAGCTTGCCGACACGACATTCATACAACAACTCTTGATCTTCTCAAATTATTCAAGAGTGACAAAAAAAACAAAACGAAAATCAAAAATCAAACAAAAGTTAGGAAAAGAGAGATACCTAGCTTGGGTTGCCTCCCAAGTAGCGCTTGTTTAACGTCCCGAGCCTGACTCAAGTCACCCCAGAGGGTTAATCCAGATAAAGCACTTGCTTGCCAATTGGGACCGAATTCCCATGATAATGCTTTAGCCTTTGCCCATTCACCTTGAAGTTTCCGGAAGCCCCTTCCAATTCCACTGCTCCGTATGGGAAGACTTGTAGGATCTTGAATGGTCCTGACCACCTCGATTTCAGCTTTCCAGGAAAGAGCCTCAACCTTGAATTATAGAGGAGTACTATTTGTCCGGGCTCAAACCTTCTAGGCAAGATGTGCTTGTCATGCCATGCCTTAGTCCGCTCCTTGTAGATTCTAGCATTTTCATAAGCTTGCATGCGGATCTCGGACAACTCATTCAGATCCAAAAGCCTCTTCTCACCGGCTTTTGTCAAGTCAAAATTGAGCTCCCGAATTGCCCAATAAGACTTCTCTTCCAACTCCACCGGTAGGTGGCATGCCTTTCCAAACACCAAGTTGTAAGGAGACCTTCCAATTGGAGTTTTGAACGCTGTCCTATAAGCCCATAAAGCATCATCTAATTTCTTCGACCAATCCTTCCGTGAGGAGTTGACGGTTTTTTCAAGGATACGCTTCAACTCACGGTTGGATACCTCTGCCTGCCCATTTGTTTGGGGATGATAAGGAGTAGCGACTCTATGCTTGACCCCATACTTCTCCAGAAGCTTGTGCAATGGATTGTTGCAAAAGTGGGATCCCACATCACTAATCAACACTCTAGGGACCCCAAACCTAGAGAAGATATTGCGCCTTAGGAATTCCATGACTACTCGCGCATCATCCGTAATTGTCGGGATTGCCTCTACCCACTTCGACACATAGTCCACAGCCACCAGAATGTATTGGTAAGAGAAGGAGGGTGGGAATGGCCCCATGAAATCTATCCCCCATACATCAAAGAGCTCTACTTCAAGCATGCAATTCAAAGGAAGTTCGTGCCGCTTAGAGATATTGCCAACTCTTTGGCACTGATCACAGTTCTCAACAAAGGTACGGGCATCCTTGAAAAGCGTTGGCCAATAAAACCCGCTTTGAAGAATTTTTTCTGCGGTCTTCTTTCCCCCATAGTGCCCACCATAATCCGAGCTATGACAATGCCACAATACGTTTCCGATCTGGTCATGGGGAATGCACCTCCTTAAGATCCCGTCTGAGCATTGCTTGGAAAGATATGGGTCCTCCCACATATAGTACTTTGCATCCGAGAGGAACTTCTTCCTTTGTTGACGAGTCCACTCTTGCGGAACCACATTTGAAGATTTGAAGTTGGCCATGTCCGCGAACCAAGGAGGGGAATTTTCAATAAGTGCTAACAGCTTTTCATCAGGAAACTCTTCCTTGATGTCTAACGACTCCTCCTTGGTGTCGGGATTGACCAACCTAGATAAGTGGTCCGCCACACCATTCTCGGATCCTTTCCTGTCCTTAATCTCTACGTCAAATTCCTGCAAAAGAAGAATCCACCGCATTAATCTAGGTTTGGCCTCTTGTTTTGTCATCAAGTGTTTTATGGCCGCATGATCAGTGAAAACTACAATCTTAGATCCCACGACGTAGGATCTAAACTTATCCAAAGCAAACACCACAGCAAGTAGCTCTTTTTCAGTGGTGGAGTAATTAGCTTGTGCCTCATTCAAAACTTTACTTGCATAATAAATGACATGAGCTAATTTTTCCACCCTCTGCCCCAAAACAGCCCCCACCGCATAATCACTAGCATCACACATGATTTCAAATGGCAAATTCCAATTAGGTGCAGTGATTATGGGTGCGGTGACAAGCATATTTTTCAAAACAGTGAAGGCATTTAAACAAGAATCATTAAAATCAAAGGATACATCCTTCACAAGAAGGTCGCAAAGCGGCCTTGCGATTTTGGAGAAGTCTTTGATGAATCTCCGGTAGAACCCGACATGCCCAAAAAAACTTCTCACCCCCTTTACAGTGGTTGGTGGGGGCAGCTTCTCAATCAACTCGATCTTCACCTTATCAACCTCAATCCCCCTGTGGGAGATTTTGTGCCCCAAGACTATACCTTCCTTGACCATGAAGTGGCATTTCTCCCAATTGAGCACAAGGTTAGTCTCTTGGCACCTTTTAAGCACCAAACCCAAGTTCTTCAAGCAGTTGTCATATGAGGTTCCAAAGACCGAGAAGTCATCCATGAACACCTCAACGCATTTCTCCACCATGTCCGAGAAAATAGAAAGCATGCACCTTTGGAAAGTGGCAGGGGCGTTGCACAATCCAAAGGGCATCCTCCTATAGGCAAAGACTCCATAGGGACAAGTGAAGGCCGTCTTCTCTTGGTCTTGAGGATCCACAACAATTTGATTATAGCCGGAGTAACCATCCAAGAAACAGTAGTACTCATACCCGGCTAGCCTCTCAAGCATTTGATCAATGAAGGGGAGAGGGAAGTGATCCTTTCTTGTTGCTTCATTTAGTCTTCTGTAGTCGATACAAACTCTCCACCCCGTGATGGTCCTTGTTGGGATCAATTCATTGTTTTCATTAACCACCACGGTTGTTCCACCCTTCTTTGGGACCACATGAATCGGACTAACCCAGTTGCTATCCGAGATTGGGTAGATGATTCCGGCATCTAAAAGCTTAATCACCTCCTTACGCACAGCTTCTTTCATGATGGGGTTTAGCCGTCTCTGTGGTTGAACCACCGGCTTATAACCATCCTCCATCAAGATTTTATGCATGCATAGGGAAGGGCTTATACCTTTTAGGTCCGAAATCTTCCACCCAATGGCGGATTTGTGTTCCCTAAGAACTCTCAACAGCTTCTCCTCTTCATCCTTTTTCAAGGCATTGTTAATGATCACCGGATGTTGTCCCTCCTCCCCCAAGAATGCATACCTTAAGTGGGTTGGGAGTTGCTTCAACTCCGGAGCTTTGTTCTCTTCTTCCCTGCCTTCAGTGTTGAGCTTTTCCTTTGCACATTCATCCCTTGGGAGATTTGGTAAGGCTTTCATGTGCTTCAAGGTCTCAAGGTAGTCCTCATCTCCCAAGGGGTCTTCTTCCTCACTATCATAATCATAATCATGGGATTCTACCAACACTTGTGCAAGAGATGAACCATGGGCTTCTCTAGTGGTCTTTTCCTTGACAATTGAGCCCACCACATCCACTTGATAGACCTCCGACCTCTCCACTGGGTGCTTCATTACCTTGAAGACATTGAAGACTACATTCTCATCTTGTACACGGAGGGTGAGTTTCCCTTGTTGCACATCAATCAAAGCACGCCCTGTGGCCAAGAATGGCCTCCCCAATATGAGAGGGATCTCGGCGTCTTCATCCATATCGAGCACCACAAAATCTGCCGGAAATATGAATTTGTCCACCTTCACTAGCAAGTCTTCGACAACCCCATAAGGGTATTTGATAGAGCGATCGGCTAGTTGGAGTGACATCCGTGTATCCTTGGCTTCCTTAATCCCCAACTTCTTCATCATAGAGAGGGGCATTAAGTTGATGCTTGCCCCTAGATCACACAACGCCTTCCCTATATTCATCTCTCCAATAGTACATGGTATCGAAAAGGAACCGGGATCCTTCAACTTTGGAGGGAGTTTTCTCTGAAGAATGGCACTACACTCCTCGGTCAAAGCAACCGTTTCCTCATCCACTATTTTCCGCTTCTTGGAGAGAAGCTCCTTCATAAATCGAGCATAAGACGGCATTTGTTCCAGGGCTTCCGCAAATGGAATGTTGATCTGAAGTTTGCGGAAGACATCAAGGAATTTACTGAACTGTTTATCCTGCAGGGGCTTCTTCAATCTCTCAGGGTATGGTACCTTCATGTAGGACGGGAGGTCCTTGGGCTCTACCCACTTTTTTCTACGGAACTCTTCATCTACAAGCTTTAACTTCCCTCCTTGCTCCAGTGCCTTACCTCTTGCTAACTCCTCTTCTTTCTCAAGTTGTTCTTCCTCAACATGTGGTGGGTTTGAGACCTCAACTTCCGGAGAACTAGTTGCACCCCTGTTAGATTCCAGCACTCTGCCGCTTCTAGTGGTTACGGCATTGCACTGGCTCTTAGGGTTGTTCTCAGTGTCACTTGGGAGAGTGCCTGGGAGACGCTCATTTAATTGCTTCGCGAGCTGCGCTATTTGCGTCTCAAGATTCTGAATTGTCGACCCTGTATGAGCTGCCCACTTGTTAATGGCAGTATTTGTGTCGATTGACAACTTCTCCATTGCGGTATTCATCTTCTCAAAAGATGTGCCTGTAAAGGTTGACAACTTCTCAAAAGCCATCTCCCAAGGTTGTCTTCCACTATCTGTCAGTTGCAACTGATTAGGCCCCGGAAGAGCCTGCTGAGTATTGCGCTGCTGAATTCCAATGTTCGGTCTCAGACCCTGTTGAGGTTGTTGCCAATTCTGTTGCGGATGTTGTTGACCGGCTAGACCACCATTAACATCACTCCAAGCAAATCCCGGATGGTCTCTTCTCATGTAGCCCCTATTCTGATTCTGATTGTTCCTCTGATAGTTGTTCTGGGGCACAGTGTCATAAAAGTTGTGGCATGAGTCCACATGTTCCTGAGGGAAGTTGAATGGACAGTCTCGAGTGTCATGATCTCCATTACAATTACCACAACCTGGAGGCATTCCCTCGTGTATCACATTAGCCTTCTTGTTCTCTGACAAAGCCGCCACTTGCATCTTCAATGATTTGACTTGCTCTAGAATTGCTTCCATTGTTCCAGCACTGACTCCACTTGAGTTTTCCCTACCACGGCTGTAATCATTATATGACATCTTCTCCAATAGTGCCCATCCATCCTCAAATGATAAATATGAGAAAGAACCGCCACCACGGCATCACAGTTCATCTGATAGCGTCCCCTCAACCCATTAAAGAAATGTTGAACTTTAGAGACCGGGTCAAAGAACGCTGAAGGGCATCTTCTCAACAGTCCGTTGTACCTCTCCCAAGCTTCATTATACGTTTCATCCTCTGTCTGCCTGAAAGATGTAACGGCTATTCTTGCTTGTGCCGCCTTCTGAGGAGGAAAGTATTTGGTTAGGAACTTCTGTGCCATTTGCTCCCAAGTTCTGATGCTGTTCCTATCCTAGCTGTCAACCCAATCGCGAGTGACATCCCTAAGAGAGAGAGGGAAAAGCTGCAAGCGAAACTCATCTTGAGAGACTCCCCTGGTCTTCTGCAAGTCACAAGCTTCCAAGAAGCGAGTGATGTGTCTATGCGGGTCCTGTTTGCCACTCCCATCAAACTGATTCTCCCGGATCTGGTATGTGACACAGGCTTCCACTCTGAAAGAGTCTGTGTTCAGGTTGCCCCTCACAATAGAAGAGTCACAATCTCCCAAGCTTGGTAGATCGTACTCAAAGAGAGGCTTGTAACGAGGAGGAGGAGGAGGAGGAGGATTTTCTTCAGCCATGCCCTCTATTTTAATTGCTTCCAACCTCTTCCTTTCTCTGGCCTCTTTTCTTAATTGCCTCTCGGTCCTGGTGATCTCGGAATCAAATAGCAAGTCCTCTTGTAGAAGGGTACCTCGCATACAAAAACACGGCAAGACCAAGTGGAATCAAAGAAGTAGAGAGATAATAACAAATAACAGAAAAATAAAAATAAAAATCAACTTAACCAAATAATCAAATTTCCTAAAAATTAGGAAAATTGGTGTACCAATCCCCGGCAACGGCGCCAAAAACTTGTTGTGGTTCCGGCAAGTGTACCGGGTCGTCGCAAGTAATAAATCACGGTAAGAGTCTACCGAGGTCGAACACAAGGATTGGGTTACCGATTCTACTGATTTCGCGAGAAATTCGATAGGTTCAGTTAAGCGAAGAAAGTTGTTGAGAGAGAGATGAAGATTGAAATCAATTAAGAAATCGATTAAAGCTAAGGTGATTGAATTCAGAAATTTAAAATATCTAGGGTTTCAAATCCACCTACCCAATCATGCATAGCACCCAAGTGATTATGTATTCCTCCCTAGGTTCAATTTCAATGTCAACCGGGACCCCCAATTTCACCTAAATTCACAGCCGTGCGCAATAGGACGTATTCAATGATTTGGATTATTTACTCACCAAGTCTCATAATCCTAACCCTCGAATTCTGTTAATTGTTGTTCCCTACGTGGTTGCACTAATCTCCTACCCACTGTCGTGCAATGTTCAATTAGTGATCCCAATTCAAGTTCTAAAACGCGAATCGCCGGTCGGCCTTAACGCGTTTAACTAGTTAATCACGCTAGCATATGATCAACGCAATCAATTCAGAATTGGAAAACATTTATTGAGAGAAAGGGAGAAATAACATACATCACGTGAACACTACACAGCCATGGGTGGCTTCATCGATCCCCTAGACGAGGGGATTAGTTCCTCATGCCCGTGACGACGCACAAACAATCGGCAATAATCTCCATAATAATAAACTAAAAGAAGAAAAGAAAAGAGAAGGGACACGCAGCTCCAGAAACAAGGATTCGCACTCCTATTCTGATCTAAGCAATGGCTAACAACTTTCTAATTCTGATCTGATACGGTGGTAAGACCGGTTTATCGTATCCACGGGGACTGCTACAATTACTAACACTTACCAAACCAATTACTATCTAAGCGGATTCTTGGATTGAAGAGAGTTCTAAACTAACAAAAGCTAGAACTAACAACATAAGAAAAACAAACTCTTTTTGTACTTTTCTCAAACACTTGGAAGGCAATAAAAGATGGGTTTTAAATATGATAAAAGATGTTGGGATTAGGTTCACTAAACTTCATTCTCATGCAATGAAATGAGCCACAAACAGTTTCTACTTCAATTATGACAATCAATCCCCTAAATTACTCAAACCCCGATCCCTCGGATGGCAAGAGCCTAACTCCACTAATAGACCCTAATTCCTTAGGTGGCCTAGATTAATGAAATTGCATTATGATTAGGGATTACACGATTGCTAATAAACCTAGTTCCATTCCTAGATACAAGGCTTATCAGGTGATTAATCTCAATTCCGGTTATGATACGAACGTCCCCATTGCATACCAAAACACATATCAAGTCATGGGGGTGCTAGCCACAACAAGCATTAAGCACAGAGAATCAATCACTCAATAATGAAGTAAAAACCATATTGCAATATCAAGTCATATACATGAAAAAACAGAAATGGCTACCCTAACCCCAACAATGGGAGTTTAGTTACACATCATCAAAGGAGAAGGGAAAAGGAAAGATACTAAGGTGGAAGAAGGGAAACACTCCATGGAAGGATGAACCCAGCCACCACAGTCACCAAGAATCGTCCCCTAGGGTTTCTCCAGGGCTGTCTCCTTTTCTCTGCTCTCCAAAAAACTCCCCCAGTTCTGTCTGCTGCGTTTCTTTAAATAGACCTGCTGCGCGTCACGGCCGTGATGGCCATCACGGCCAGGCCGTGACGGATTCTGTCTCTGGCAGTTTTGGCAACTTTTCGTCTCTCGCGTGGCGAGCATTTGCTCGCGTCGCGAGCCCTCTGTTCACGCCTGTGATCTCCATCACGGCCAAGTCGTGATGGATTCTGACTTGTGGTGGTTTTGGGTCACGGTCGTGATGTACATCACGGCTAGGCCGTGACAGACTCTGACTTCAGCCTTTCTCGCTTTTTCGTTTTGCTCGATCATGGCCGTGATGGGCATCACGGCTAGGCCGTGATGGGCTCTGTTTGGGTCATTTTCTTCACTTTTAAGGCTCTGAATCAACCAATCTTCATCATGGCCAAACCTTGGGCATTTAATCATGAATTCCTGCAAAACAACACCAAAACACCGCTTCACCCGTTCCAAGGGAAAATCTAACTAAAATCAAATAAATAATGCCTAATCTATATGCAAAATGCATGCAAAAGTGTACAGAAAATATCATGTAAAATCACACTATCAAATCACCCCAAGCTTATTCAATTGCTTGTCCTCAAGCAATCACCAAGGCCAGTAGAAGAAAACAAAACATGGATAGTGAACTAAGAACCCCAGCAAATAATCCAAGCAATAGGCAATTCAAACAATTCAGCAAGAGACAATCAATTCAAGTCCAATTAGAGGCTTAGGTTCCTTAGACTCATGTTCTCATTGATTTGGGCACTCTTTCTCTCCTGAAGCTCACCCCAAGCTTGTTCTTTTGCTTGGCTCTCTTTCTACCTACCTCACTCAAGTGTTTAGGGGTATATAACATCTCGCTCAATTTTCCTCAAGGAATGAATCCTACCATAAGCTTGACTATCAACCACATCTCTACTTTATTAATGAAAACAATTTAGAATCAAGAGGTCTTTTATTTGGTTGTAACATGGCCATGGGATTAATCGTTAGGTGGGGATAACAAGAAAAGGACATTTCAAAAGGTTACATAAACATCAACATTTGCAAAGCATGACCTTCTAAAATACCTTCTTGGGTTTTCAATTCATTTTCCACCTTTCTTTTCTTTCTTTTTCTTTTTATTTCTCATTTCTTTTTGTCATCCCCTTCTCTATTTTTTTTTTCTTTCTCTTTTTTTTTTTTTGGAGAAGGGGAAATTTTTTTCAACTCAAGAGAAATATTTTTCTTTGATTCTTTCATCCCAAACTTTTTCAACTACCTTTTTCACCCTTTTTGTAATACTTTAGAAGGTCCCTTATCAAACATATTTATCAAAACATTCCAGGGTACCAAGAAAAGCATTTTTATTCTTTCAGGCTCGAAATTGGGCAACTAAGGGGTAGCATTTCATCATTCAAAGCTCAGAATGCCAGAAAAATACCTATTGCCTCAATCATTTTCAAAAATGTTTTCAAAAATTTTTAAGCTTCAAAATGGTTTCAAGTCAAGTTCTAGAGAATAACAAACCAAGAGGAATAACACTCTAACACAAAGAATGGGGTAAAATTTTGTGAGTACCCCTTTGGCTCAAAATCTCACATTTTAGTTCAAAATCAATGAAAAACACAAATCCTCAGAACCATATGCTAATTATCAACTATCCAAGATTATCTCAAACATTTTCATTTTCAGCCATATCACAAGAATAAACAGAATTGGGTTCAACAATTCACTATCACAGATTAATTGGCACTTAGTTCTCACAATTGGATGCAAAATCTAAACAAGGGCAATCTAATTGTGTGATCATGCAAAACTATCATGTAAAACTATATGAATGCAACATGAACAAATGCAAAAATACCCATACCCCAAGCTTAAGAATTTACATTGTCCCCAATGTAAACAATCAAGTTGGAGAAAGGGAAAAAAATAAATAAAACAAAATAAAATAAAAAATTGGAACGGCTTACAGAGGCGGTAGCTGGTGCTGACTTTGCTTTTTCTCTGCCCTTTTTGCTCTTCTCCTTGTCTCCTTGCTCTCCCTTCCTTCCTTCCTACCCTGAAAGCACTTGTCACTTCTCAATTTATTATTTTTCCTCTTGAGCTTCTCAAATTATTCAAGAGGTTAAAGCAAAAACAAAATTATTAAGAAAATGAAAACAACTAAAAAGAAGAGTTAAGAAACTTGGGTTGCCTCCCAAGAAGCGCTTCTTTAACGTCACTAGCTTGACGTGTAGACAACTTCTTTTTAATTAACCGGGGTCTACTGGACATAAAATTGCAAGAGCACTTTTCTTCCATGAAACTCCTGTAAATAGCTGATTTTGCTTTGAAGGCCAACAATTGTGCTTCTGCTTTGCCTTTTTCACTCTGGGCCTCTTGCCCTTTTTCTTACTCCTTCTCGGTGGAAATTCTGTTTTCACAAGATGAGCAGATCCAACTTCATCACCAACTGATACCTCATTTGTCTTGCATAGCTTCAGATTTGATTTCTTGTTGGGCTTTACCTTCTTCTCTGGAGTAGAGGGGTGGTGTTGATGTGCAACAACTTCTTCAGCCACTATATCCACCATATCCATGCGGAAACACTCCTCTTCAGTGCTCGTGCGATGCATAGCTTCCAATACCTTGAAATTGACTTCTTCTCCTTGCACTCTGAATTTCAGCTGGCCTTTTTCTACATCTATCAAAGCTCGCCCAGTGGCTAGAAAAGGTCTCCCCAGTATGAGCGGAACTTCAGCATCCTCCACCATGTCTAAAACCACAAAGTCTGCTGGAAAGATAAAGTTATCCACCTTTACAAGAACATCTTCCAAAATACCATAAGGATGCTTGATTGATCTGTCAGCTAACTGCAATGCCATCCTTGTGGGTTTCACCTCTCCTCCTCCAAGCTTTTTCAACATGGAAAGCGGCATCAAGTTGACACTTGCTCCCAAGTCACATAAGGCCTTCCTGATAGACACATTCCCAATAGTGCAAGGGATTGTAAAACTCCCAGGATCTTTCAGCTTCGGAGGTAGCTTCCTTTGCAGTATCGCACTGCACTCCTCAGTTAAGGCAACAGTTTCGCCTTCTTTAATCTTTCTTTTCTTTGTGAGCAGTTCTTTCATAAATTTTGCATAATGGGGCATCTGGTCAAGTGCTTCAGCAAAAGGGACATTGATCTGCAACCTCTTGAAAATATCAATGAACTTGGCAAACTGTTCATCTTTCTCCTTTTTCTTGGTCAAATGAGGGTATGGCAACTTCACATAAGAGGGAATCACTTGAGGCTTGTCCCAATCTTTCAAAAGCTAACTTTTAGTCTTCCTCAAAATTGAATTCTCATCTACTAGCTTCTCCCTCTTGACTTGTGCACTGACCTTTTCTTCTTCTCCAACTGTAACATCTTCATCTTTTTCTTCTTTTTCCTCTACACTCAATTCTGTTTTCCCATCAACATTCTGATTCTTCACTAAAGGTTCACCGGCCACATTCTCAATACTTTTTCCACTCCTTAGCACAATAGCATTGCAATGCTCCTTCGGATTAGGTTGAGTGTTACCAGAAAACCCGCTGCTAGTTTGCTCGGCTAGGTGCTTTGCAATTTGGCCAACTTGAACCTCCAAATTCTTTAGAGAAGCATCGGTATTTTTCTGGTTCGTCATGGACAACTGCATGAACTGATTCAGTGTGTTCTCCAGAATAGAAACCCGATCTTGAAGTGGTTGTGTAGGAGGAGGCTTGCTTGTTTGCCCGGCATCTTGATTCCAACCAAAATTTGGTTGATTCCTCCACCCTTGGTTGTTGCCTTGTCGCCCATAGTTCCCCATATAATTGGCTTCTTCATGGGAACTAGGTGGTGCCTCACATCTTCCATTCTCATGATCACCTCCACAGAAATCACATCTCAGTACCTGTTGGTGTGGCATGGTTGTCCCTTGAACAGATTGGAGTTGTTGTGGGAGTTGAGCTAATTGTTTGGTAAGAGACTCCAATTGTTGTGTCATGATCTTGTTCTGAGCCAACAATGCAGTTTGTGAATCTAGCTCCAACACTCCCCTTCTTTGTGTGGGACCCCGATCATGATGCATCAAATAATCATTAGAGGCCATTGCTTCTATCAAAGTCAGGGCTTCCTCTGCTGTCTTTGTATTCATTGAACCTCCAGCTGAGGCATCCAACATGTACCTGGTTGATGGCCTCAATCCATTACAGAATGTTTGCATCTGAGTAAGATTATCAAAACCATGGTTTGGGCATCTCCGAAGCAATTCCTTGAACCTTTCCCAGGCGTCATGAAGAGTCTCGCCTTCTTGTTGAGCAAAGCTTATAATGTCACCCCTTGCCTTTACAAATCTTGAGGTGGGGAAGAACCTTGCCAAGAATTTTGCCTCTAAGTTGTCCCATGTAGTGAAGCTCCCCGTTGGTTGTGATTGGAGCCAAGACTTGGCTCTATCTCTTAAAGAAAAAGGGAACAACCTCAGGCGAATTGCATCATCAGAGGCACCATTTATCTTCACTGTGTCGGACAACTCCAGGAAAGTGGAAATATGACTGTTAGGATCTTCCTTCTCCAACCCAGCAAACTGATTTTGTGAAACCATGTTGATGAGATTTGGCTTTATTTCAAAATTGTTGCAGTTCACCGGAGGTCGCACTATACTCGTGACATGCCAGTTGAAATTTGTATTGGAGTAGTCACCAAGTGTCCTCCGTGGTGGTGGAGGAGTATCTTCACCATTCCCTGCCATTATGAGTTCTTCTTGACAAACTTGAGAGATGGAAGTCTCTTGGTCTTCTCCTTGTTGCTCTAACAAATTCTGCTGTCTTGCTTGCCTCCTATTCTTCCTAGCTGTTCTTTCAATTTCTGGATCGTATAGGAGTTGGTCAGCTGGAATAGTACCTCGCATACAAAAACAGTCTAGCAAACAAGATTGTTAGTAGTAAAGGTTAGCACACAACATCAAACACACTAAAAAAAATTGACAGCAAAAACACACTAGAAAATTGACAGCAAAAACAAAACATAAAAAGAAAAAAAATGATAGCAAATAGAACAGAAAATTACTGCAGAAAACAGATTATACAGAAAATTTTTGCCTAAAGTAGTAACTGAAATGGATATGCTAATATTGAGACGCAGTCCCCGGCAACGGCGCCAAAAACTTGTTGACGGTTCTAAGCAAGTATACCCAGTCGTGCAAGTAATACGGTGGTAAGACCAGTTTATCGTATCCACGGGGACTGCTACAATTACTAACACTTACCAAACCAATTACTATCTAAGCGGATTCTTGGATTGAAGAGAGTTCTAAACTAACAAAAGCTAGAACTAACAACATAAGAAAAACAAACTCTTTTTGTACTTTTCTCAAACACTTGGAAGGCAATAAAAGATGGGTTTTAAATATGATAAAAGATGTTGGGATTAGGTTCACCAAACTTCATTCTCATGCAATGAAATGAGCCACAAACAGTTTCTACTTCAATTATGACAATCAATCCCCTAAATTACTCAAACCCCGATCCCTCGGATGGCAAGAGCCTAACTGCACTAATAGACCCTAATTCCTTAGGTGGCCTAGATTAATGAAATTACATTATGATTAGGGATTACACGATTGCTAATAAACCTAGTTCCATTCCTAGATACAAGGCTTATCAGGTGATTAATCTCAATTCCGGTTATGATACGAACGTCCCCATTGCATACCAAAACACATATCAAGTCATGGGGGTGCTAGCCACAACAAGCATTAAGCACAGAGAATCAATCACTCAATAATGAAGTAAAAACCATATTGCAATATCAAGTCATATACATGAAAAATCAGAAATGGCTACCCTAACCCCAACAATGGGAGTTTAGTTACACATCATCAAAGGAGAAGGGAAAAGGAAAGATACTAAGGTGGAAGAAGGGAAACACTCCATGGAAGGATGAACCCAGCCACCACAGTCACCAAGAATCGTCCCCTAGGGTTTCTCTGGGCTGTCTCCTTTTCTCTGCTCCAAAAAAAACTCCCCCAGTTCTGTCTGCTGCGTTTCTTTAAATAGACCTGCTGCGCGTCACGGCCGTGATGGCCATCACGGCCAGGCCGTGACGGATTCTGTCTCTGGCAGTTTTGGCAACTTTTCGTCTCTCGCGTGGCGAGCATTTGCTCGCGTCGCGAGCCCTCTGTTCACGCCTGTGATCTCCATCACGGCCAAGCCGTGATGGATTCTGACTTGTGGTGGTTTTGGGTCACGGCCGTGATGTACATCACGGCTAGGCCGTGACAGACTCTGACTTCAGCCTTTCTGCCTTTTCAGTTTTGCTCGATCATGGCCGTGATGGGCATCACGGCTAGGCCGTGATGGGCTCTATTTGGGTCATTTTCTTCACTTTTAAGGCTCTGAATCAACCAATCTTCATCATGGCCAAACCTTGGGCATTTAATCATGAATTCCTGCAAAACAACACCAAAACACCGCTTCACCCGTTCCAAGGGAAAATCTAACTAAAATCAAATAAAGAATGCCTAATCTATATGCAAAATGCATGCAAAAGTGTACAGAAAATATCATGTAAAATCACACTATCACCATCTCGCGGGGCGAGCGTACTCTCGCGACGCGAAATTAAGCATTGGCGCGCTTCAAATTTTGTATTTTCGCGAGGCGAGCTTGTATTCGCGGGGCGAGTCTTCAAACCCTAATCTGTCACAACCGTGATATCCATCACGGCTACGCCGTGATTGCCTCTGTCTTCCATGGTCCTCAGGGACTCGCGAGGCGAGACACCTTTCGCGGGGCGAGTATTCAATTCTGGGCTGTGACCTTCATCACGGCTAGGCCGTGATGGTCTCTGACTTCCAAGTCTTCATGCTCTCGCGGGGCGAGCTATCTCTCGCGTGGCGAATCTTCAAACCTCGATTTGTCACAGCCGTGACCTTAATCACGACTATGCCGTGATAGTCTCTGTCTTGCTGGTCTTCAGACTCTCGCGAGGCGAGAGTACACTCGTGGGGCGAGTGTCTCAAAATTTCAATTTCCACTATTTCTTTGCTTTCCTTGACTCCCAGAGCTTCACTTATTTAACCTGAAACAACAAAAGCACCCACGAGCGTAATTCTATCCAAAATAAGCTAAAAACTACACAAAAGACGCAAAACGAGTCAAAGTCCAACTTAGGAACAAAACAAGGCAAATTTGGGCGAAAACGAGAGTGAACTCGAATAAATTGGCACATAAACCCTAGTTCATGTAGTCATAAAACTAGATAAGCCAGAGGCTTATCAGGTATGCATTCTTGGGGGAGAAGGGACAACATCCGGTAATCATTAGCAATGCCTTGAAGAAGGATGAAGAAGAAAAGCTATTGAGAGTTCTTAGGGAACACAAATCCGCCATTGGGTGGAAGATTTCGGACCTAAAAGGTATAAGCCCTTCCCTATGCATGCATAAGATTTTGATAGAGGATGATTATAAGCCGGTGGTCCAACCACAAAGACGGTTAAATCCCATCATGAAAGAAGCCGTGCATAAGGAAGTGATTAAACTTTTAGATGCCGGAATCATCTATCCAATCTCGGAGAGCAATTGGGTTAGTCCAATTCATGTGGTCCAAAAGAAAGGTGGCACAACCGTGGTGGTCAATGAAAGCAATGAATTGATCCCAACAAGGACCATCACGGGGTGGAGAGTTTGTATCGACTATAGAAAGCTAAATGAGGCCACATGGAAAGATCACTTCCCTCTTCCCTTTATTGATCAAATGCTAGAAAGGTTAGCCGGATATGAGTACTATTGTTTCTTGGATGGTTACTCCGGCTATAATCAAATTGTGGTAAATCCTCAAGATCAAGAGAAGACGGCCTTCACTTGTCCCTATGGAGTCTTTGCCTATAGGAGGATGCCCTTTGGATTGTGCAACGCTCCTGCTACTTTCCAAAGGTGCATGCTTTCTATTTTCTCGGACATGGTGGAGAAATGTATTGAGGTGTTCGTGGATGACTTCTCGGTCTTTGGGACCTCATATGACAATTACTTGAAGAACTTGACTTTGGTGCTTAAAAGGTGCCAAGAGACTAACCTTGTGCTCAATTGGGAGAAATGCCACTTCATGGTCAAGGAAGGTATAGTCTTGGGGCACAAAATCTCCCAAAGGGGGATTGAAGTTGATAAAGCAAAGATTGAGTTGATTGAGAAGCTTCCCCCACCAACCAATGTAAAGGGGGTGAGGAGTTTTTTGGGTCATGCCGGGTTCTACCGGAGATTCATCAAGGACTTCTCCAAAATCGCAAAGCCGCTTTGTGACCTTCTTGTGAAGGATGTATCCTTTGAGTTTAATGCCTATTGTTTAAATGCTTTCACTATTCTGAAAAATAGGCTTGTCACCGCACCCATAATCACTGTACCTAATTGGAATTTACCATTTGAAATCATGTGTGATGCTAGTGATTATGCGGTGGGAGCTGTTTTGGGACAAAAGGTGGAAAAATTAGCTCATGTCATTTATTATGCAAGTAAAGTTTTGAATGAGGCACAAGCTAATTATTCCACCACTGAAAAAGAACTACTTGCTGTGGTTTTTGCTCTAGATAAGTTTAGATCCTATATTGTGGGGTCTAAGATTGTTGTTTTCACTGATCATACGGCCATAAAACACTTGATGACAAAACAAGAGGCCAAACCTAGATTAATTCGATGGATTCTTCTTTTGCAGGAATTTGATCTGGAGATTAAGGACGGGAAGGGATCCAACAATGGTGTGGCGGACCACTTATCTAGGTTGGTCAATCCCGACACTGAGGAGGAATTTTTAGACATCAAGGAAGAATTTCCTAATGAAAAACTGTTTGCATTCATTGAAAACTCCCCTCGGTGTGGTTCCGCAAGGTTGGACTAATCAACAAAGGAAGAAGTTCTTCTCGGATGCAAGGTATTATGTGTGGGAGGACCCCTATATTTTCAAGCAATGCTCGGATGGGATCCTAAGGAGGTGCATTCCCCATGACCAAATCGGAAACGTGTTGTGGCATTGTCATAGCTCGGATTATGGTGGCCATTATGGGGGAAAGAAGACCGCACAAAAAGTCCTCCAAAACGGGTTTTATTGGCCAACGCTCTTCAAGGATGCCCAAACCTTTGTTGAGAATTGTGATCGTTGCCAAAGAGTTGGAAACATCTCTAAGCGGCATGAACTCCCCTTGAATTGCATGCTTGAAGTAGAGCTCTTTGATGTGTGGGGGATAGATTTCATGGGACTATTCCCACCATCTTTCTCCTATCAATACATTTTGGTGGCTGTGGACTACATATCAAAATGGGTAGAAGCAATCCCAACAACTACGGATGATGCACGGGTAGTCATGGAATTCCTAAGGCGCAATATCTTCTCGAGGTTTAGGGCTCCTAGAGTGTTGATTAGTGATGGGGGATCCCACTTTTGCAACAATCAAATGCACAAGCTTCTTGAGAAATATGGGGTCAAGCATAGAGTCTCTACTCCTTATCATCCCCAGACCAATGGGCAAGCGGAGGTATCCAACCGTGAGTTGAAGCGTATTCTTGAGAAAACCGTCAACTCCTCACGGAAGGATTGGTCAAAAAGGTTAGATGATGCTTTATGGGCTTATAGGACTGCCTTCAAGACTCCAATTGGAAGGTCTCCTTACAATTTGGTGTTTGGAAAGACATGCCACTTGCCGGTGGAATTGGAGGAGAAGTCTTATTGGGCAATTCGAGAACTCAACTTTGATTTGATGAAGGCCGGTGAGAAAAGACTTTTGGACTTGAATGAGCTGTCCGAGATCCGCATGCAAGCATATGAAAATGCAAGAATCTACAAAGAGCAGACTAAGGCATGGCATGACAAGCACATCTTGCCTAGGAAGTTTGAGCCCGGACAAATGGTACTCCTTTACAATTAAAGGTTGAGACTCTTTTACTGGAAATTTAAAGTCAAGGTGGTCGGGACCATTCAAGGTCCTCCAAGTTTTTCCACATAGAGCAGTAGAACTAGAAGGGACCTCCGGCAACTTCAAGGTAAATGGGCAGAGGCTAAAACACTACCATGGGGAATCGATCCCATATAGCAAGCAAGTTCTTCGTCTGGATTAACCCTTATGGGTGACTTGAGTCAGGCTCGGGACGTTAAACAAGCGCTACTTGGGAGGCAACCCAAGCTAGATATCCTTTATTGTGTTTAAGTTTCTGTCATTTTCTCTTCTAAAAAAAATAAAAAATAAAAAATATTAAAAATAGAAAAATTAAAAATAAAAAAATAACCATATTCGCCTCGCGAATCTGGTGTGGCCTCGCGAGACAGAAGCCCTGAATCTCAGAGGCTTACTCACGCTTCTGTCTCGCGTCGCGAGAGACACTTTCGCCTCGTGATTCTGGGTATCAGCAGCTGGTGGAATTCCATATTCGCCTCGCGATTCTGGAAAGCGTGAAGAACAATTTTTCCAGATTCGCCTCGCGAGTTATTTCTCACCTCGCAAATCTGCAATTAGGGTTTTCAATTTGGGGGAAAATTTAAAATTCGCGTCGCGAGGGGCCTCTCGCCTCACGAAATCTGAAAATTATATAGCCCCGCGAGCGGATCGCGAAGCATTTCGCGACCCCTTCACTGTTCTCTCTCTCGCGTGGGTTCTCTGTTCACTGCATCATCACTTCCCCTCCCACTCAGCTCACTCACTCTCACACTCTGCCTCACTCACTCTCACACTCTCACCCTCACACATTCGCGCTCATTCATCTCTACAAGGTAAGACATCTCACTTGACTTCAATCTACCCTTGTTCATGCTCTGTGGAATGCAAACAGACACGCCACACTGTGCACTAAATGTATGTATAACTGGTAGTAGGGTAGACGCCATGATCATAACCTTGTCTAGTCCCTCTGTTATAAATATTCTGAAATACTGGTTATTGAACTGTACTGGGACTTTTCTGATTTTCAGGTTATGGCTCCGCCTAAGAACGCCGAGAAGCAGCAGGTTAAGTGCAAAAATGCATCTGCTCAGGGGGACGACGTAGTGTTGCCTTCAGGGCCGGGCGCCTCCTCTAGGGTCACCTCCTACTCTCCCAGGTTCCGCTCTCCTGATCACAGGAAGCATTGGGACCTGGTGGTGAGGAAGGAGATGGTTTTGGAGCGGCGTGTGTCCCTGGTGGGCAACAACTATGCCAGTGTCTCCAAGCAGATTCGCAACCGAGGTTGGGAGATGTTGGCTAATCTTCCTCATCGGTATGATATCAAACTGGTGCAGGAATTATACGCCAACGCTCTCAAACTCGAGATTACAGATCCGAGTTGCATGACGCAGGTTCAGGTGGGTCCCCATTACATTCACCGCATCAGACATTAACTCATGCCTGGGGATCCCCATCGGAGAGGATGCCTGCGAGTACGAGCAGCTTCCCGCGGTGCAGGGCCTAGCTCAGGCCATTGTGGACACCTGCTGTGTCCAAGGAGCAGCATGGGAGATGGGGACGTCGGGGAACCTCTTGAGGTTGAGGAGGCAGGACCTCACCCCAGATGCCAAGGTCTGGTCGGCGTTCTTACACGCCAACCTTCAAGTGAGCTCGCATGAGTCCACAGTCACCGCCGCCAGAGCCCATCTCCTCTACGGCATTCTGACAGGTTGCACGATTAATGTCGGGGGAGTCATCGCCACGGACATCCAGATGAAGGCGAACTCCCGGGTATTGAAGGAGAGCCTAGGTCATGGACTGTTGATCACCGAGCTCATCCACCGGGCGGGGGTACCGGTGAGTACCGTGATGGAGAAGGTCCCACGGCAGCCCATTGACCGGGAGTACATCCGGTGTTTCTGCTACGTAGCCCCGGCCGCACCTAGGAGGCCGCCACCCCTACCCACTCAGAGGCCACGATCATCGGACATGGCTCTGCTCTTGCAGAACCAGCAGGCGATGAGGCGGGATTAGGAGGTGCTGAGAGAGTTCTTTCGGGAGATGTCTTTGGCCCTGCAGGAGGGTCGGGTGCCCGTATACCCCTCCGAGGAGGAGTTGTCCCCTCGGCTTGGGTGGCAGGACTACCCTAGGGACCAGGGTGCTATGCCACAGGGGGGGTGCCCGAGGGACCGGAGGATGAGGAGGCACCGGATGACCAGGGTGACCCGGTGGACGACATTGATTTTGATCAGTGATCCGGGACCCTGCATTATTTTGTTTAGAGTTCTAGTTAGTAGTTCGATATGGTTGTACATTATAGCTAGCTAGAAACTCTGTTTACTGACCTTTCACTGGCAAACTTGGAATACTGTGTGTGTGTGTGTGTGTGTGTATATATATATATATATATATATATATTGTATGTTATTGCTTTAACTTTCATGTTTGCTTGTGAATGGATCAACATGGAGAGCCCAGATTGGATGAGGATGGGGTCGAAACTAGCCACGCTGTGAGGCGGGGTAGTAGAGAGATGGAAAGAGGCAAGGAATTCAACTGAAAGCATGGGGTCCGCTTGGACCCCCTTGAGATAAAAATTTCTATCCTTGCTCTTTTCTATTCTTTCTCCTTTTGTTTTGTTTTCTTTTCCCTTTTCCTTTTGTTTTTAAATGTCGCTCTTGAATAATTTGAGAAGATCAAGAGTATGTGTATGAGTGCTGTGTCGGCAAGCTTGTTGGATTTTAATTAAATTTAGCATAGATTGATTGCATGAATTATGTTGAACATTGATGATTTCCCCCTAGGTTCTGAAAATCGAAGATTTGATCCCCATGTGAAAAATTGAAAATTGAACTTTGAGAATTTTTATTGTGATTGCTTGATTTATGGCAAGTTTGGGGTGAAGGGGGTGCACACACTAGGAATTGTATCTCGGTCAAACAATTTGCAAAAAAATGTCCAAGTGAGGAATTTGAGCCTCCAACACTGTTTTTAATTGTGTGAATCACTTTTAAGTTGCACTTTCCCGGGTTTGCTTGAATCTCTTCATGGTTTGCATGTCTATGTGGTTGCATCAAATGATTTAGGCAATTTTTCTTTGAATAACTACTTGGCCTAAAAAGAACCATCCCTAATGCATGTTCCCTAGTTAGCCACATTGAGCCTAATTAGCCTATTGTTTCTTGATGACCCTATATTATAAGCCAAAATCTGGAAAAACCATGTTAACCCAATCTTAGGATTAGGAGAGCATGAAACTTAGCAAGAGAAGGGTTGTAAGAAACTAAGTTTGGGGTGCCTACAAGGTTTGATATGTCATTATGGGTTGAGAAAAATAAGAAAAAATAAAGGTTGAAACCCAAGGCAAAAAAAATTTGCCAAAAGAAAAGGGGCAAAACAAAAAGCTTAGCAAGGAAGAGGCCATAGTCACCCAAGGCAAAAAGAAAAATGGAAAAAAGAATTTGAGTGGAAGATGTGTCAAAATGCTCATGCTCTCTTAGTTCCTAGGGACTTAAGCCTAGTATCCTTGCATATCCTACCCTTAGCCAGGCCACATTACAACCTTTAAAAGACCTTTTGATGTTGCATGCATGTTTTCGTGGGAACTATTTTTGAGATAAAAATCAAATTCAAGGGAAGTGCTCTTAAAATGTGAAATTGAGTGAAAATTTGATAGCCTAGACAAATTGAGTGAATGAGTGAAATATTACATGCCCTTGTGAGGAAGGCGATTGTTTGAAATTGGTGATCTCCCTTTTGTGTGTAACTTTGATCCTCAACTTAGATTAATGATTGCATGAATGATGAAGTTCTCAATTGTTTAAAGTAAATGAATGTGGGGATTACATTGATGAAAGAGGGGAAATCATTGAAGAAAAACTGTTTTGTTAAGATTGCATGAAATTTTTGCGGAATTGATTGAATCCTTTAAGCTTTCCAAGTCTTGAGTCTTTTTGAGTTTTAGCTTGCTTGGGGACAAGCAAGGTTTAAGTTTGGGGTGTTTTGATCAGCCTCTGGCTCATCTAGTTTCCAGCTAGAAAAAGGGTATATTTTGTGCCTAATTGGGCGAGTCACCCTCGCTAATCTCCTAAATTGGCCTTGTTTTGTTCATAAGTTAGACTTTGACTCGTTTTAGGTCATTTTTGTAGTTTTTAGCTTATTTTGAATAGAATTACGCTTTTCATTTTATTTTATTGTTTTAGGTTAAAAGTGAAGCTCTTGGAGTCAAGGAAAATGAGGAAAACAGTGGAAAAGCAATTCTGGAGGTTTCGCCTCGCGAAACAGGAGCTCGCCTCGCGAGCCTGAAGACCAGCCTGAACAGCAAAATGTCACCCTCTCTGTCTCGCCTCGCGAATCCCACCTCGCCTCGCGAGTCTGAAGGTTTGACTGTGCCAGAAATGTCATCCTCTCTGTCTCGCCTCGCGAACATCATCTCGCCTCGCAAGCATTCAAATCCAGATGGAGCCAAAACTTAAATTTCGCCTCGCGAGAGGATACTCGCCTCGCGAGCGCGTGCAGAATTTGAAACCTATAAATTGCTGTTTTAGGGCAGATTGAAGGACCTTTTTTTTACTCCACTTGTTTAGATCAGTTTTGACGATTCCTTGTTCTCTGGAGCTGCGTCTCCTTGTTTTCTTTTTCTATTATACATTGAGGATGAATTCCTATTGTTTGGGCGTTGTTACAAACATGCGGAGCTAATCCCCTCGTCTAAGGGATCAATGAAACCACCCATGGCGGTGTAGCGATTCAATGTGATGTATGTTTATCTCCTTTGTCTCAATTTTGTTTTCCAATTCTGAATTTAATGCGTTGGTCATATGCATGCGTGATTGACTAGTTAACGTGTTGAGGCTTAGTAGGCAATTCGCGTTTAGAACTTGAATTGGGAACATCGATCGAATATTCCACGAGAGTGAATAGGAGATCGGTGCAACCTTATAGGAACCAGATTTAATAGAGTTTGATGATTGGGTTATGAGACCTAGCAAGTAATTAATCCAATCGTTGAATACGTCCTATTGAGCACGACAGTGGATTTAGGAGAATTTGGGGGTCCTGGTTGACATTGTAATTGAACCTAGTGAAGGAATCATCATCACTTGGGTACTATGCATGATCGTGTAGGTGGATTTGAGACCTTAGATATTTAAATTTCAGCTTTTAATACCTTAGCTTTATTTGATTCGTTAATTTGAATCGTGATCCTATTTTCTCTCCAATCTCAACCACTTTCTGTTACTTAATCAAACGTATCGAACTTCTTACGATTTGGTAGAATTGGTAGCCCAATCCCTGTGTTCGACCTCGGTAACTATTTACCGTGTTTTATTACTTACGACGACCTGGTACACTTGCTGGTGACTCAACACTGGCAAGCTTCTAGGCGGAGGGACACATGAATGAACCAATACACACCCGAATGAGAGGGATCCTGAGACTGTGTAGGTATGGGGCTATACAGTTGAGGAAGGCTTATATGAATTGATTGGTACTACCTATACTAACAAGATGCACCTTCTTTTCGATAGTCCATCACTTAAGAACTTCACAGTTAAGCGTGCTTGACTTGGAGCAATTCTGGGATGGGTGACCTCTTGGGAAGTTTTCCCGGGAAGCGTGTGAGTGAGGACAAAGCACGCTGAAAAGACTCGTGTTGGTTTGTGGGGACTGTCGTCAATGTTAAATATGGATGTTAAGCATATTAGTAGGAATACTATTGTGGCAGATATTTGGAAATTTCATCATGAACAAAAAGAGAAATCGAAACATCCAATGCATAAAAGTCGTTACCGAATTTGTTTAACATCTGATTGTTGGATTGATTTCACTCAAGAAAGGTATATATGCTTGACTGCACATTTTGTTGACAATAATTGGAAGTTGAATAGCAAGATTCTTGCTTTTTGCAAAATGGAGCCTCCACACACTAGTTATGATATGGAAAAAAAGATACTTGAATGCTTGCATGATTGGGGAATAGATCGAAAGATCTTTTCTATCACCTTAGAGAATGCTAGTGCCAATGATAATTTGCAGCATATTTTGATTGATAAATTAAATTTGCAAAATAGTTTGCTTTGTGAGGGTGAATTTGTCCATGTGAGGTGTAGTGCCCATGTCTTGAATATTACAGTTCAAGAGGTTTTAAAGGTGGCTAGTGTTGCTTCACACAAGATTAGAGAGAATATCAAATATGTGAGAGCATCGGAGGCAAGAAGGATAACATTTAAATAATGTGTTGTTTAAGTAAGGGGTATTGATACAAAGGTAGGTTTGATAATGGATGACTCCACTAGATGGAACTCTACTTTTGTTATGCTTGAAATTGCACTAAAATATCATCGTGCTTTTGGAAAATTTACTATCTATGATAAAACTATAAGCATTGTCCATCAAATGAAGAGTGGAAGAGGGCTGATAAGATGTGTGACTTCTTGAGGCCATTTCATCTTATAACTAACTTATTTTCGGGAACATCTTATCCAACTTCTAACCGATATTTTATGCAAGTATGGAAAATTGAATGTCTGTTGCGGGAAAAAGCCAAAAGTGGTGATATGGTAATTAAAGATATGGCACCAAGGATGTTGGTCAAGTTTGACAAGTATTGGAATGACTACAGTGTCATTCTTGCAATTGCGGCTGTTCTTGATCCAAGGATGAAATTTGATGTGAATCAGTTTTGCTATTCAATACTTGATTCTTCTACTTGTGAAGAGAAGATTAGTTATTTAAAGGCCAAGATCTATAAGTTTTATCAAGAATATGTGAAGGAAAGGTCGAATGAAAAAATGTTTCTTCAATGCAACAAGCTTCCTCTGATACCTTGTAGGTCCCACTTAGGAGGGAACCCACACAACAAGTGTACTGCCAGAGGAGACTATCAATTCAATCCCACATACAACAGGAAAAGTGCAATTGGACGATACATACTAATTGCCAAATCATTCATACATGTGCCACATAGGCTAATGATATTAAAAATTGGACGACACGATCACAAAGGGACCTGATTGTAACAAAAGGGATAATTGGAGGACCTAATTGACGTAATTGAAATTTGAAAGACCAAAATTACACAATTGTAATATCTGAGGGACCAAAAATAAAATAAAGCCATTATTTTATTATTTTCTATTCATACCGAAGAGAAATTGAAATCCAATTGGAACCATATCAACCCGAAATTAATTTCATCATAAGTGACCAAATTGACAACAAACTAATTGATTAAAAGCTGAAATATGATTTTAATAAAAATAATAGCTGAGTTTGCTTACATTAATTAATTTTTTATTTATATAAGTTTTTATATTTTTATATATTTATAAATAATAAACGACTCTATTTTCTTATTTAACCGCTCAATCAGGTTTTAAAACATTAGTTTATAATTTTAAGATAAAAAATAATTTGTTGCATGTTAAGGTATACAGATTTCACAATATATTTCTATTTGAGACCGAACTTGTTGAAGAAGCATGTTAGTTACACTATCGTAAATAAATTGTTTTCCTTGAGTTTGTGTTGTTCATCCAGCTCCAGCCCAATCCAAGTTACATGCCATGGGCCATGCATATCCTAACAACCAATGAAAGTGGCAAGTGGCATGGCCGATCTTTGATTAGAAGTCGCAATGGGATAGGAAGGGAGACATATTATTATTATTAATGAAATAGAGGATTTTCATCCAAAAATACAACTTCACTTCTCAGAATCACATTTATTTGGACATATCTCTTTCAGGTTATTGGTAGTACGTACCTCCAACTCCAAGTACAGAGTGGGGCTGCAGTAGGGCAGATATGAATATGAAAGTTAAAACTTACCATCATTCATATTTATATTTATAATTATAATATAAATTTAATTTGTATATATTTTTTCTTACACTATCAACCAATCATAAATCATGGTATAAATGATTTTTAAGGAGATTTGGATAAGAATAAAAGACTTTTAATGATGTGGTGATTTATTATTAGTTGACAGTATAAAAAACATTTACACTGATATTATATATCAATTAAACTCTTATAATATAACTAGAAAAACTGTTCCCTGCAATGGCGGGTACGTGGAAGTAATGAATCCAATATATACCAAGCCTTCA
The DNA here is from genome assembly GCA_030762895.1 of Sophora flavescens. Lineage (NCBI taxonomy): Eukaryota > Viridiplantae > Streptophyta > Magnoliopsida > Fabales > Fabaceae > Sophora > Sophora flavescens. The sequence continues at coordinate 51,393,318 of CM061065.1, read as the reverse complement.
TATCTTTTCATGAACAAAAGGAAATTTGTGAATCAATGATATATTATAGATAAGGGTTTAAGCCCCCCTAAATTTTCTTCAAAATATAAGAATTTATAAATTTTGTTATTTTCTTTTATTTTAAAGCGCCCCCTCCCTCGAACACACTAACAATTTCCACTATATATATCAGGACCCCGTAAATCGAATTCAAGATATATAATTATTGTAAGTAAAAGGTTAAATAAGTGAATTAACTCCGTTGATAGCCTAATTCATCTCTTGCATATACATGAGTACATCTGTTGCAATCTGCAAGAATTCCCCCGTAAAAAGTAACTTTTATGCATGCTAAGCAAGAAAAGTTAAAAAAAAAAATCAAAAGAAAAGAAAAAGCTGGATCTATGTTGAGAAATTCATCTAATCCAAAGAGGAGTTTTAATGAAGAAATGGAAAAATCTAAAATACTCAAATCAGCTGAACAAAGAATTATGGGAATTATATCAAGGGTTGCATCATATTCATCTAGATACTGGATTATATATCACGTAAAAAAAAATTATATATATACCGAATTATATATTTACACTATAGTGATAACATTATATGTATTATTTCATATAAGATTTTTGTTAAATTACTGTTTTGGTCCCTTATCTTTATTTTAGATTTCATTTTGGTCCCTCATCTTTTTTTTGTTCCGTTTTGATCCCCTATCTTTCAATCGTTAGCCTATTTTGGTCCCTTCCATCAATACGCCGTCGTCAGTCGTCGGAAACCGTCTGGTCGGTTTGTCGGAACCACCACGGTCAGTTGTCGGGACCCCTTCCTCCTGCCTCTCCCTTCTTCCCTGTTATTAGACTATTAGCAGTACCCATTGATGTTGTCATTGTTTTGTTTGGAAAGGAGGCCGCTGGTGGCACGACAGACGACGAGCTCAAGTGGTGGTGGCGGATCGTGGTGGTGGACGTGGAGGAAAAAGGAAGAAAGAGGAAGAAGGAAGAAGGAAGAAGAGAGAGCAAGGAAAACGAGATTTTCTCTCTCTAAAACCCAGATTCTGACCATATTCCGACGGCGGTTTCTGGCGACTGACACCGGATACCTAGCCGTCAGTGCATAGCTGACGGAAGGGACCAAAATGAAACCTAAAAAAAAGATAAGGGACCAAAACGAAACAAAAAAAGCTAAGGGACCAAAATGAAAAATAAAGTAAAGATAGGGGACCAAAACACTAATTTAGCCTAAGATTTTTGATTGAGACATGAACGTCTTTTAAAATGTGTTCCACATATTAAATGAAGGCTATATTGCATTTTTTTCTTATCCTACTCTTAATGATTATGTGTGATTTTGATTTCTAAAGTTTTTTTATGCACATTTGGTATCCTATTTTTTTTTAATATTGCAAATTCGACCATTCCATTCAATGTGCATCAATTTTTTGATGATTAACAGAGAGAAACTATTGCTCTAAGTGCATAGAACCTTTGGTTGAGCTTCTGGGGTAAAGGATCATGTGGTGGAACCAAAATAAGATCCCGGAAAGAATAGATAAAACTAGTAAATACTAGAGATGAACCATTTAATCATGTTGATTCGGAGATGCAGAAGTGGGAGAACCTCAACCAAAGGTTCTGTGCACTTTGAGTAGTGATTCCTCTATATTGATTATTGAAAAAATTGACATACATTGTACATAATGATCGAATTTGCAACAGTGAAAAAAAATAGGGGACCAAATAAGTACAAAAAACTATAGGGACCAAAATCGCACATGATTAATAATATGAGTTATTATTGACAGTTAGAGTTAGTTACAAAAACAGTTAGCAATCTATTAGATCTGTTAATTTTTTAGCTGGCATTAGCCTGAGTAGCTTGTGTATAAATAGTCTAGCTTAGTCTTGTAATCAGTTAGTTAAGAGCCCATTCTTTAAAACTCTTGTAATAGTTCTTTCTCTGAAATGAAGATGCACATTGCACTTCTTCACTTTCTCTCTTTTGTAGCTCTTTCTCAAGATTTTACCATGGAGTTTAACATGGTATCAGAGCCCCATTAATTGAAGCTCTGCTGCGCCTCTGAATTGTGTTTGTTTTCGTTCACCTCTTGCTCCTTGTTCTTCTTCTTCCTTCCATTTTTCTGCTTTTGATTCCTGTTGAAGAAATCCAGATATGGAACTCAACAATCCTTATGAGAATCCCTATTTTCTGCATGCGAATGATAGCCCTGGTTCTCGTTTCTTGTGTCCACGCGACTCACAAAGATCAATTATCATGAATGGTCAAGAGCAATGTCCATGGCATCGTGATCGAAGAACAAGATGCAATTTGTTGATGGGACGATTTTGAAACCTCGCATGAATGATCCAACCTTTAAAGCTTAGGATAGGTGCAATATCACTATCCTCTCTTGGATCAATCAATCTTTGGATCCTTCCATCGCAAGAAGTGTTATGTGGATGGATACATCATATGATGTTTGGAATGACCTCAAGAAGAGGTTCTATCAAGAGGATGTGTTCAGAATTGCAGATTTGCAAGAACATGTTTATTCTCTTAAGCAAGGTGATCTTTCAATCACTGGTTTCTATATTGAATTGATGACATTGTGGCTACAGTTAGATAATTTTAGGTTGATTCCTCCTTGCCTGTGCCAAGTTGCTTGTACTTGTGCATTAATTCCTACTATTAGGAGTTATAGAGAGAATAATTATGTAATTAGGTTTTTGAAAGGGTTGAATGAGTAGTATGCAGTAGTGAGGTCTCAAGTAATGTTGATGAGGCCTTTACCTTCTATTGATGAGGTATTCTCTATGCTCATACATCAAGAAAGACAGATGAACTGTCTCATTGATGAACCTAGAATCATTTCGAATGTGACTGATGTTAAAGGCAAAGGAAGAGATATGCCTAATAATAAGAATCACATGGCAGATCAGGAAATGGCAAAGGAGGGAAATTTTGCTCCTACTATAACAAGAATTGTTACACTATTGATACATGCTACAAGAAGCATGGTTATCCTCCAAATTACAAGTGAGGAAATGTCAATTGTGCTGTTGATGATGATGAGACAGATGATGATACACAAAGTTGAAGTACAGGAAAATACAAGAAGGAGTGTTTGAATTGTGTTTGTTAATAATTTTCGAAAACAACCTTTAAAACAATTCTTTCACTCAAGGAGATTAGAAACAGAAGCAAGCACAAAGACAAAGATCCTTTTTAAAAGACTTTAACAAAAGCAATATCAAAACCCCACAATTAGTATAAGCAAATAAAACTGAAGAGTTTAGGGATAGAAGATTCACACAAGAGATTTTATCCCGGTTCACTCTCTTCCAACCAAGAGCTAAGTCCAGTCCCTTCGACTTGAAGGATTTATCCACTATTTCTCCAAATTGATTACAACCAAGTATTCAACACCTCTCTAGGCTACAAGCATTTCTTTCTTACCAAGCCTCTCTAGGCTCTAGTTCTAATGTTTGATCTTCTTAACTCACTATGTGTGAGAATATGACAGTTTAAGATCAGTTGAATATTACAACAATATTCAAACTAAAGAATACAGGCTCTTGCTCTTGAAAGAATATTAGAATGAGTGATTATTGATTGGTAAAAGTTGTTCTTCAAAACTTGAGGACTTCTATTTATAGTGACCTTCTTCTTCACTTGTATTTCTTTAACGGTTACTTTGAATAATCCCGTTTAGAGATAGCATTTAATGCATGATATCCGTTGTGACTGATAGCTTGATTGTGGCAATGCTGAACAGTACTCTTGGTTATCGAGGTAGCATGAAATTGGAGGCTTACTCCTCTGAGTATTGCAGCTTGAGCACTTGTTATTCCTCCTTTGTGTATAATCCAGCTTTTCAGTCATAAAGTTGTCATCGTACAGATCGTTTTGCAGTATCTTATTGTACGATTCTGCTTTTTGCATTTCTTGATGGTACTATGTTTCTTTTACAATAAGGTGAAGCATTAAAGCAGATAAAACAAATGTGAAGAACACATATTCTATTGAAATAAATATCAATCATTTGAAATAAATTCAAGAGATTCGGATTGCATTTAATTCATTTTAAAGATAGATTTCGTCTAAAAAGAAACTCCGTCTACTTAGTTATATGAGAGACTAAGTCTGTTCAATATTTTACTTTGCTCGTCTGATGATGTGGCATATCCTCTTGTCTATCAAGTCTTCGGACTTGCTATTCCTTAATGAGTTATAAAGATCTCCATCTGGTGATGTGTCGATTTGAGCTCGTCTACTAGATTACTTTATTTTTCAGTTCATTTACTTCTACTAATTAGTTTCGTCTGCTTACGTGGCAAGATGGATTCGCTTATTTATCGAGTCTTTGGACTTGTTGTACCTAACAAGTTATTTAGGTATTCATAAAGAAAATATTTAGAGCTGCGTCTACTTAAGTATACCAGTCTAAAGAAGTAACTTTGCCAAAGTTCTTGAGCAGCCCGTCTACAAGGGTGGACGTGTATTTTTCAATGAAAACTTATCCCAAGTTTATTTTACTTATATTAAAGTATTCCTGCATAACTGAAAGCACATGTTAGATCTCAACTAACACTTTGCCAAACAAATTTAATCCTTTTGTTAGCATCAAAACTTAGAGTTTCTTAAATCCAAAACCACTTTGATTCCAACAAAAGTATGGTTTCAGCAAGGTCACAGAGGTAACAAAGGGAAGATGGTATAGGCATGATGTTGGGATTTACCCCGAGCAACACAAAGCCATGTTGATCATGTTGCGAGCAATCGACAAGCGAAATAAGTCAATCAACTAACAACCCTTCCCAGTTCCTCTAACCATCGTGCATCGGTATCATATGTAGTATTTCCAATAATAGTAAATGTTCAAATTGGATCCTTGAAAATGATGCAACAAATCACATCTGTCACACTTTATCGAAATTTCAATTTTATACAAAGATAAAACCTGTGTTAGTCAAGTTACCGGATGGCACAACAATCCTTAGACATTTTGCTGGAACTTTTTTCTTCTCAGAACAATTTTTCTTAAATGATGTTCTTTACATACTTAGCTTTAACTTTAATCTGATCTCAGTGTCTAAGCTAGTTAGTTCCTTGAATTGCCATCTCACTTTCACTAAAACTGCATGTCAAATGCAAGAGGCCAGCTCATCGAAGATGATTGGTGCAGCTGAGCTTAATGGAGGACTATATGTTCTATCCACACCTAGCATTTCTTGTACTTCTAAAGACGGCATTCTATATTGTTTGTCTAATTCTGTAATGAATAATGTACATTCATTTCATTCAAATGTATGGCATACTCGACTAGGCCACTTATCACATAATAAAATATCCATTTTACACAAATCTTATCATTTTTATCAAAGTTATTAGTCCTCATGATCCCTATGATGTTTGTCATTATTCTAGACAATAAAAGTTGCCTTTTCCAAATAGTACATCAAAGTCTATTAGTTGTTTTGAACTGATTCACATGGATATATGGGGTCCCGTTGCTTGGCCATCCCTTTTTGGACATAGGTACTTCCTCATCGTGGGTTGATGATAAATCCGGACACACATGGATCTTTCTTATGAAAACCAAATCGAGAGACTGGTAATTTGGTGAAATCCTTCATTGCCATGGCTGCCATACAATGGTGCTGAATTCAAAAGCAAAGATCTGGCAGAATTCCTTGATTTAGAGGGAGTCAATCACCAATACTCTTGTGTGGAGATCCCTCAACATAATGGAGTTGCTGAGAGGATGCACCAACACATTATGGCCATGACCAGAGCACTAATGTTTCAATATAGTCTTCCCAATACCTTCTGGAATTTTGTTGTTGCTCGTGGAGTGTATCTCATCAACAGAGTCCCTTCAACATATCTCCATGATGCCTCTCCGTATGAAGTATTGCACAACAAAATACCTTCCTCCTCAAATCTAACGGTATTTGGATGCCTTTGCTTTGCAACCACACTCAATGTAAACAGAAAGAAGCTGGATAGCAGGGCTAGAAAGTGTGTTTTTCTAGGCTACAGGACATGAGTCAAGGGCTATGTACCGTATGACTTGAAATCCAGGGAAATTTGCATGTCCTAAATGTCAAATTCTATGAAAATGTGTTCCCTTTCACAATGGGAAAAGATGCAGTAGCACCTGACAAAACCACCAAACCTATCCTTCCAAACCTGGACATTTTCCTATCAACTAATGAACTCCATGAACCCTTCATTCTGCCTCAACCCAATGACCCACCTGTGCAACCAAACCATCACCCTACACCAGAACTTGCTCACTTTGACCATCACCCTGCACCACAACCTAACACCTTGACCATCATCCAGCACCTAACCTCATTCCACAACCTGAACAACCTACCCAACTACCACTAAGACAATTAACCAGAAACAGAAAAAGACCTTCCCACTTAATAGATTACCATTGCAACTTAATTGGCCACCAACACTAATCCTTCAACCAGGTATCCTTTATCCAATTATCTCTCCTATGACAAACTCTCTCCTCAACATAAACATTTTTCCATATCTTTATCCACTTTAATTGAACCTAACACTTACAAAGAAGGTGTCCAACATACTCATTGGCAGCAAGCCATTGATGCTGGACTCTCGGCTCTTGAAAAGAAAAAGAACATGGACCCTTACTTATCTCCCTCTTGGTAAAAGAACATTAGGTTGCAAGTGGATCTTCAAGACTAAACAAAAGGAAGATGGCTCTATAGAAAGGCACAAAGACCGACTTGTTGCCAAGGGCTATACACAAACAGCGGGTATTGAGTACCTAGAGGCATTCAGTCCAGTTGTGAAGTTAACAACTGTGGAGTCCTTCTATCCTTAGTTGCTACCAACAATTGGTACTTGGAACAATTGGATGTTAATACAACATTCCTGCATGGTGGTTTACATGAGGAAGTATACATGGACATTCCTCAAGGCTTGCAAGTACCTGATTGCAACATGGTCTGCAAATTGGACAGATCCCTATATGGTTTGAAGTAGGCAAGCAGACAGTGGAATGCTAAACTTACTGAAGCCCTCCTATCCTGTGGATATACTCACTCCAAAGCAAATTACAACTTATTCACCAAGCAGTCTAACTTGGGTTTTATTGCTATACTAGTGTATGTGGATGATCTAGTCATGGTTGGTAATGACATGTTTGAAATCACTAGAGTTAAACACTACTTGGACCAGAAATTTAGTATCAAAGACTTAGGAAAACTGAAATTTTTCCTTGGCTTTGAGGTTGCATGGTCCAGTAAGGGAATCACTATGTGCCTGAGAAAATATGCTCTGGATCTCCTCAATGACACTGGGCTTCTTGGTTCCAAACCCTGCAGTATCCCTATGGATAGTACCCTCAAGTTACAAAAGAAATCAGGGACACCATTATCTGATATTACTGCCTATAGAAGTCTCATTGGTAGACTACTTTACTTGACACATACACGGCCTGGAAGAAGGTCTTTTCTTTCCTGCCACAAATGATTGCAAGTTAAAAGGCTTTAGTGATTCAGATTGGGGTGCATGCTTAGACACTCGTAGGTCAATCACTAGATTCTATTTTTTTCTTGTCTCTTCCCTCATATCTTGGAAAATTAAGAAGCAACCCACAGTGTCAAGGACCTCTTCAGAAGCAGAGTACATGGCTTTAGAACAAACCACTTGTGAGGCTCAATGACTACTTTTTCTGCTGCATGATCTTCAAGCCTTTAATTCCAGTCCAGCTATCATATACTGTGACAACCAAGCAGCTCACCATATAGCTCTCAATCCAGTATTTCATGAAAGAACTAAGCATATTGAGATGGATTGCCACTTGGTAAGGAATAAAATTCAAGAAGGGACACTTCATCTGCTTCCCATCCAATCTCAACAACAAATTGCAGACATCCTGACCAAACCCTTAGCATCTGGTCCTTTCAAGTTCCTTCACTCCAAGCTTGGAATGTTAGACATACACATTCCTACTTTAGGGGGGTGTTAGAGCAAATGTTATTTATGAGTTATTGTTGACAGTTAGAGTTAGTTACAAAAACAGTTAGCAATTTGTTAATTTGTTAGCTGGCATTAGCCTGAGCAGCTTGTGTATAAATACTTAAATAGGCAAGCTTAGTCTTGTAATCAGTTAGTTAAGAGCTCATTCTTTAGAACTCTTCTCTTTCTCAAGCTTTTACCATGGAGTTTAACAATAGGTGTGTGTGTGGCTCAACTTACTGTTAGAGTAAGTTTAAAACATTTACTCTAAATCCTCACACTTCAATATATTATAATTTAATGGTCTATGTTAATTTATTAAAAAACTCATTTAATTCTTATTGGATTAACAAAAATTGAAGGGTGATGATTTCGAGTAAGTGTTTTAAACTTACTCTTGGAGTACTGGATCCTTTCCACATATATATATATTTTTTTATATATATATATATATATATATATATATATATATATATATATATTTATATATATATATATATATATATATATAAAAGTATGGGAAGGTTCGTAGAGAGCAACCATATAGTTTTTTAGGAAGCAAAATGAAAAGAAAATATTTGGTTACTATCCCAGCCAAATGATTAAGCCTAACTTTATTAGAAGAATCCACTATGCACCCACTACTTGTAAACCATGAGGAAATTACTAGGTAGCCATGGATATGAAGCCTACCTCATCCATCACCTCACCATATGCCATACCGTGCTATTCACCCAATTTTAATGGACCGACAAATCCGTGATAAGAGTTTGGACCACGCGTCATATGGTAAAACCATATTTCTTTATCTTCACAAAAAAAACATATTTCTTTATCGTCTGGTTAGATAAGAGTGTCTTCCTGTTATTTTCAAGGAAGTTGGGAGTAAATTTAGTAATTTACTAAATTATTAAGGGTTAGGTAGTTAGGGCTCGATCTTCCGACTTTATGTATGGAGAAAATCCGGTTGGGAGAGGTCCGCCCATAAATATCGTCCAATATTTTAAGGGATTGCCTCTCAAATAGGGGCGATGAGGATATCCTGAAAAACAAAAAAAATTATTAAGGACTCGCCTTAAAAGTAATTTAATTGTAAATTGCAATTTCAGACAAATCAACCTCTGTTAATAAGGACATTTTAATTAAAGACAAAAAATATTTAGAGCTCGGCCTACGTCAAATTAATAGTATATTTAAAGGAAAATGGTAGTTCAAGATTCGAAGTTTGAACCATAGAACCATTTAAAAGATGCAATACCATTAACATGAATGTATTAATACATACATCGGTTATTCTTATGGTCTATAGGTATAAAATTAACTTGAGACTTTATTATGTTATAAACTTTTAGGAATATAGTTGATCTTTAATATGGTATCAAAGTTTTTACCACCGAGTGGTTATGAATTTAATTTGTCTCCCTCATTCTTCTAATAGTTAAATTTCAAGGAGAGAGTTATAAGGTAGTAAGATGGTTTGTAGTGTTGGATAAAGGAGTTGAGAGTTATAAAATGTAAAGTTCGAATCCCACCCTACTAACATAAAGCTAAATAAACTAACATTTGCCTATATATAAAATAGTTAAATTTAAAGGATAAGTCCTCTTAAGCAATTTCGATTAAGTTGTGAGACTATGACATTAAGTATGATGGACGAGTTCAAACTCCTAAATTCACTTTGCCCCTACCTCATTCCCTTTTTCCTTCCGCCCTTCCTCATGTGAGGTCTTCTACGAACCTCCCTTAGACCAAGGCCAACCCAAGACAAGGTGGGACCTAAAGTTATGTGTGATTTTGGAGTGAACAAATCATAAGAGGAGGCTTCATATGTGTACTTTTTATCAAGTATTAGACAATTTTTGTTACTGAGTTATGTAGGGAGTTGAGTTGGGTGAATTGAAAACCTAAAACAAGGACTTGTCTGATCTTACATTTGGGCCGGCCCTTCCTAGGACTAAAACAAACAAAAAAAATGTGAGCATGAAATGAGGTTAGCCATTATATAAAATTAATCTTATTCTCATACTTCTATGTAAAAAATTTACAAATTTGGGACCGCGAAACTGACATTTTAAGAATTATTATTTAATTAAAACTCAACTGTTTTTTTTGACAAAATTAAAACTCAACCTAACTGTATAAAAAAATAACTAATTAAGTTTGACAACTAAAAATGAAATCAGCAAAATTTATATGAAACTCATTACGAAAATGTGTACATTGCAATAGCATTTCTCTTACCAGTCCATAAAACTCGTAACTGGAGAATCATAATCATGGTATAAAAATCCCCTTAAAGATCATATTTCAAACTTAAATAATAAAAGGACATTAAAGTCATAGAGATTATTATCTATGGTGGATTTACCTCGATGGCCATGACCTCAATCAATTAGATAATCAAATTTACATGTCTTACTTGACCAGATCCCTTAAAGTTAATTGGTCATGCCCCAAGAAGTTTAATCAATTATTGTATATATAGCTTATTACTTTGCAGAAGGATCACTGGGATCATGTGCATATAATGTATGCCATGATTGTATATTCACATGCTCAAGCAGGTACATCGTTCATCCTATATATATGACATATGTACGTAATATATAAAGGCTTTTGGTAAGGGCCCCCTGATGCATCATTCTGCAGAAAAGCTACAAGAAATGAAGGTGAGTATAGTGGTCCTGACTGAATATTAAAAGAGTGGTCCTGAGTGAAATCTGAGAAAATGGACTCGGTATGTGGATTGCCATTTCGGAAGCACGCTATGTCGCTATATACATATGCTTTCTTAAGCGGGGTTGAACTGCCCATCCATATTTTTTACCACCCACTATACCACCCATATGCGCAAATTTTGGACCAATCAAATCGACACATGGGTTTGTCAAATTTCAAACTTTCTAGTTATATTTCTATCAGAATCAAATATATGAATACAATATATTATAGGATAATACATGTACTTTTTTGTACTGCAAATTTAACCTATATTAAAATAATGTTTTTGATTAAAAAAACTTATTACATTAAAAATAATATTTTAATATGAATTAAAATAATGTTCGTTGTCAATAATATTTTGCAATATAATTAGTTTTTTTAATATGGGTTAAATTTGTGAATACAAAGAGTACATATACTATACTACAATATACTATATTCATATAATTTGACTATAAGATAATACAACTGGAAAGTTTAAATTTTGACTAACCCATGGGCAATTTGATTGGCCCAAAATTTGCCATTCTGGATGATGTAGTGGATAGTGTAAAATGTAGGTGATGCACCATAACCCCACCCTCTTCTAAGCGTATCTGTATAACCCCTCTTGCATTTTGGTTATCCTGTCTTTATAGATCCTAAAGAATTGCCTTTATTGCTCATTACTAATATATATGTATTAGGAGCTACCATTTCCTGAAAGGTACTGGGAATTTGTTTGGTGTCATTTTCAATACAGTCGGTATGTGTATTTGCCTTTTTTTTTTTTGGTTTGTCTCAATATTTTTGCACCTGATATGTAAGAGACTAATTCGGAGTATACCCTCTCAATAATATTTTTATACACATGAATCTAAGATTTGAACTGAGGATATCAACTGCTTAAGGGATCTTATAAGTCCCTTCCACTTGGGCAGCACATATTGGTATATTGATAACATGATTTTTATATAGCTTAAAACCACGTCTTCATTGCAATTATTCATTGGTTTTTGACTATTAAAGGGATGAATTCTAATAAATTGTGATTACTATTGTGTATTAGTGAGAGGAACCAAGTTGAAGCATAACTAGCAAAATTGTATTTTTTGAAGCTTAAAACTGTGGTGAATTAAGAGTTGGAGCATGAGACACAACCGTGTCTCCAAAAAGTGGATGTTTATCCGGAGCTCGACACACTATGCTTTCCAATAGACACATTGTGTTTAGTTCTCGTAATTATTATTCTCGCCACGAGACACAATGGTGTCTATTAGACGCTATTCTCACCGGAGACACATTCTCGTGTCTATTCTGCTTTGTTCTGAAAAGACATTTTTACCCTTTATTAAGTTTAAATAGGTTTAGAAATCTCTTATTAGGATCTTCGACATTATTTTAGAGAGCTGAATATTGCTTTGGAGGGTTTGGCTATTGTAAGAGTTCTTCCATATCTTTGGGAGGGATTCAAGAGCTAGGCGAGGTGCGTGAAGGATCGAGAGTGAAGATTGCTTCCATACAAATGGTTCTTTTTTCCTTGTTTCTTCATACCTTTATTTGGAATTTCAAATTATTACTCATTTTTTTATTTTCCCTTATTTTATCCCGATATATGCATTATGAATAAAATATTATTAAGTTGAACCCTAAAGCACTGGCATAATATTTTTTTTGGTTTGAAACCCACCGTAATAAGGCTTGACTCTCACGGTCCAAAAATATCCCACAAGCTTAAATCATTTGGACCGTTATGGACTAATCTTCGCTCGGATGCTTAATCATAATTAATCTTCGCCTCTCCAACAATATGTTCCGTGGATTCAAAACTCATGTCTCTCCTCCTACAAGTTAAATTCATATACAATCAACTAAGCCACACCCTTTAGATATAACATCACGTAATATATAATATATGAAAATGAGTCTAAACAAATATTGAAATATTCATATTTTTGAAATAAAAGTCAAACAATTTTTTTAACGATGTTGTAATTTATAATTAATTTGATAATATAATTATATATATATATATAATACATATATAAACATGAATCAAGGAGTGGTCCTGAGTGAAATCTGAGAAAATGATCCTGAACAAGTGGCGAGAGAGTTTTCTTTTCTTAAATCGGTCTAATGTAATTTTTGGATGGCAAGAGTCTTAGGAAAAAAAAATTAATGAATGTAAAGTGTATATGATTTTTTTTTATATCAATTAAAATAACAAATACGATTAATTGAGTTTTATTTTGCAACGTACGTCAATTGTTCGTTGACTTCTCTCACAGTTTCGTAACTGGCTGCCGTATAAATGAACAACACTCAACTCACACGTTCTCTCTCTCTATCCGTCTGTTGCTGGCAACTCCCAACTACACCTGAGAACCTTCCAGCTTTCTTCAACCCCACAAAACAACTTTCCCTCTCTCTTTTATAGACTAGTCATCCTTTGCATGCGCCTTCACAACAAATCCCAAAATGGGAAATCTCTGTTCTCTCCTCAAACCCAACTCACCCCAACCCACCACCAAGAAGAAACCGCGTTCCTCCAACGCCCCGCCGCCGCCGCCACTTTCCGCTTCCAGCAACCGCTGGTCGTCCCGTTCGTCGCGAAAACAGAAGCTCGACGACGCCGCTATTCGCGAACAGGCTATAGCCGCTGCCTTACTCTACAGACAGCACCAGCAGCAGAACGGTTCTCTACAGTTCGATCGGTCCACTTCCCTACGGTACCCCAATGGGTCATCTAAGAGGAACAACGCTTTGCCTCGGAGTTCTAGTTCTAGAGCCAGGTCACTCACTGACCCTTTGCTCCAACCTCATCAACTCGTTAATCAGGTACTTTGTTTTCATTGATTTTCCTTCATAAACCAAAAAAAAAAAAAAAGATTCAGTTATTTCGATTTGTACTATGGTCTTGTTTGTGGGTTAGTATTGTAATGGATGGAACTTTATCATAGCCAAGGTTTCGAGGCTACAGTCACGTTGTGTTTCCCATTATTGCGTATAATTGCGGAGAAATACAGCCGATATGGCAGGAATTGCGTTCACGATGCAATTTCAGAGACCGCCCCCTCTGTCACCCAGAACCCTGATCATAACATTAATTTGAAGGAAGAAAAAAGAGTCATGATATGATTTATTTTTAACTTATATTTTTTGATTGATTTGGTTGATTATACTTCATGATCAAATGACGCTATAATGTCCTGTCATAAAATTAGTGATTTTGGGGAAATTTGATAATTTTAATCAACTTTCGAGTGATGGGATTTTTGTTTTCTGATTATCATTTTCTTTCTAAATCTGGTTTGCTTTCATGGGCGTTCTTATGAGGTGGAATGAAGCTTGCTTTTCTTGTCGTGTAGTTTTTTAAGACAAACTTGCATTTTATTTTATTTTTTGGGTATAAATTGAGGCCTTAAAATAATTAATGGATGGGTTTTCTATGATGATATAGTTTCTTAGACTTATATAGCAGATGATAATTTTGGAACATGAAATATGTTGAAGAAAATGAAAGAATTATGGGTTGGTCCGTTGGTGGTTTTGTGATGATCATATCTCTTAGGCTACATCAGAACATCAGAACAGTGTTGTTTTGGGAAATAAAATAACTTGTTTGATATAAATCCATTACTAGTAATTCAAAAGGAAATTGTACAGGCACGTGTTAAAGCATAATAACATGGTAGGAGACACACTATAGGTACTTAAATTATAGTTTCCTTGAAAGAATAATGTGTTTGAGTTTTAATTAATTGAAGGGCATGTGAAGAGGTAAGGTTTAACCTTTTTGAAGTGTTTTTTTACTAAAAAGTTGGGGTGTAGCTTTGAAGGTAACATTACTTTGCTTTTACTTGTCACAATAGAGTTATCAGGGTTTCTATAATGACATTGAAATTCTGATGGATCTAGTAATGTTCTTTGACTTGAGGCTATCAATGTATTGTCATTTTCTTAATTAGAACATTACGTTGAAAACTCCCCTGCTTCTTTGATTCTGGTATGATTGTGCGTAAAATAGGAATCAGTTTTTTATTTTTAATTTTATATTATTTTGCCCCTATGGCAAAAGCTGGTATGCAGTTAATACCTTCATGTTCATGTTATATTTGCACGTTAGAGGTTAAAAGGGCAGCACATTATTTTTTCTAATTCAATTATTAAGACTCCTTAATATTATCCTTGCCCTATCAACTATTAAGGCTTTCCTTAGCTAATATGTGCACGATTTAAATTTTACAGATATAAAGGGTTGATGATCTTGAGACCAATCATTTTGTCCTTGTACATGGAGGTGGTTTGGGCTTGCAGTTGGTAAAAACTAGCACTTTTGAAGGTGGTTATAAAGTGCTCCTGGGTAGATTTAACTGGTTCTGAGTTCATTCATTTGAAACAAACAACATTACAAGTCTATCAATACGTGAAGCCATTTACTGACTTTTTTGAAAAGCTTCCTGAAGGCTAAAAGGTGCTTATTTTATTCCGTTCCCACTTTATAACTGATGAATTTTTCTATCTTTATTATATTTCATTTGCTGTGTCGTAAGTTCAGTCGGGAGGTAGGATTCGTGGCATTCATCACGTATGCTCTTTTCCAACCATCCGCCCGCTTTGTCATAGGGGTTATGACTTTAACTGGTGTTTCTGTGTATATTCTTTTCTTGATTAAAATTTAAAATTATATGCAATTAGTCAAAGTGGAGCAGAATCAAAGATGACACGTAAAAAGTGTAATGAGACTTGTCCAAATTCCTTACCTCTTTCCCTCTACTTCACATTCTGATATATATGCCCATTAACTGTAATGAACTTATTCTATGGTTCATCTCTTGCAATTCACCCTTTTCTTCCACTAGTGACTATGAATATAGTCAAGGAATGGAGACGGCCAAACGCCAAAGATAGCCTGTATGTAGTATTGTAGTTCAAGATAAGAGAGCTTTGATTTAGTTGTGGACAAAACAGGGGGCATTGAATGAGCACAACAATGAGTTCAGAGAAAAGGTAAAGAAAATTAAGGAATGATTAAAACGAGCACACTAGACAGCAGCAGCATGATAAAGAAAAGGTAAATCTCAGTTATGGTTGAATATAAAGCGAAAATTATGTTGCTGATCTTATTTACTTCTGGGTATATCTGAATTGATGCAATTGGGATTATGGTTTACTGAAATCTTCGAAATAGTGATAGCTTCCTGAAACTGCCTAGGATATGTGGTGGCATTCTCAGTGAAAGATTAGTGAGTAGTGTAAGTTCTATTCTATATTTTTCTAAAGGCTTAAGAAACAATATAACTTGGTACAGATGAACTTGATTAACTTGAAAACAGGTTAGGAAATGCTTGTTCCATTAAACCATGTGGTGAAAATCTGTGTGAAATGTTAATGGTCCGCCATCAATAAACCTTTAGATGACACTGATGATTCATTATTGGGCCATTTGGCATTGTTGTGTTCTAGATGTGATATCTGCAGTACAAATTCAATTTATGAGGATAAACTTCTGCAGAATATTT